>VWZW01004142.1:1481293-1643184 GCA_013397115.1 Edolisoma coerulescens
CGCAGGCTCCCGGCTGGTGCCTGAGCGCCGAACAGCTTAAAGCAAAAGGGGGTGGTAAAAGTTTTTCATCTATAATTCTTAGTGCAGCATGAGCGGTAGTGGGTTTACTCAAGTCCAGGACGACAGCGGACAGTAAAAAGATCTTTTCCCCTTCCTAAGGTTTTCTCACCTAAAAGGGTGAGAGAAGGAGGGAGTCACCCAGAGACCTTTTTTCACTAGTAGTCCATTGAAATAGATTTTCAAAAGGATGTTGTTGTAGTTACATCATCCCGGGAATCCCCCATGGTCAGCAGAGAACATAAGGCCCCAGATTTCCTAGACAAAGCCCCCGTTTTATAGACTGGAAAAAGTTTGTTTTTCTGTCAGTATTGCCATTGACAGAAAGTACAGATTTGAGCTATAAATGCATATAACATAAGGCTTCTCGACAGATCAAGTAATCTAACCTGCTGATATAGAGGGGATGAGATGGAAGGACCTGACATGAAGTTGGCACATGACTTTGGCTCTTGCACCTGGCAATTTATCCTGACATACAGGGTTTTGTCAGTGCTTCGCTTCTGCATGACGACTTTAAATTACATTGGAAATTGCACTAAATATCATGAAGCACGGGACTGCAAAACCTGTTTCAGAATAGAAATCCCAAGTCCCAGGACTGCCTGTCTCCTGACAGATTGTGTTATCAGAGCAATCGGGGAATTTAATTTCTGTTACTACCAATGTGCTATGTTGAAGTGCCTCATTTGTTCTTGCTAAGTTCATGGGGAAAAGTTACATGTTTGCTATTCTGATTCTTTTAAGCTCTTTCTTTTTGGTTTTTATTTTCATTTGAGATGACATTTATAGTAACATTCTCCACAGTTAGTGAAGGCAGATAAAATTCCATTTATAATTTCTCTGCAGTATTTTTCTGCAAGAATGGGTTTCTTCAACACAAACCTTGGGGCTGCATCCAGGTCTTCTCCCCATGGGGGTGCTCACTCTGATAACCATCCTCTGCTTTGTTTTCTTTTCCCAAGATCATCCATTTATAGTCCATAAAAATACAAAACGTGTTGCCCCTTCTGTACCTTCTCTATGAAAAGACTATTTTGAAGATTCGGACTTGCCATCATCTTCCTTGATAAGCAAGACTTCTGAGGGTCAGGGATGTGGAGATCCAAAAGATTGTTTAGAGTTGGATTGGCTAGATTTCTCTGAGCTCTAAGCACCTCTGCCTCAAATTAGTCTACCATAAAAATGCACTAACTGTAGTGCTGCCGTATCACAGTTTAAGGGAGGAATTTTTAAAAGAGCAGCAATAAACCACACCCATCACATGCAGCAATTATTGGAAGTTTGGAAATCTGGCTTCTCAAAGAATAGTCAGGGAAATACTCTTTTGTACCCCGCAGATCTTAAATTAAGAAGCCGACCTTCCAGCTCTTTCTATAGAAGGAAGGGGAGTGAGCTACTCTGCTTTGTGATGCCCTTCAGTGGCTATTTTTTTCATTATTGAAATGCATTTGTTTTCCAGTGTATTTTTCCAACTTCATGTTTCTGGTTCCTGTTATGCCTCCCATAGATAAAAGCTTTGCTTTAGCAACTGTCTTCAGTGTAGATACTCTAAACGATGCAGCAAGAACTTACCTGCCTTATTTTCAGATAGGTTAACAGATCAAGTCTCTTGATCTTCTTTACTTTTGTAAGACAGGTTTCAAGAAGCATTCCTTGCTGCCATCTGTTTTCCTGCCTGCAAGAAGAGAGAGGAGGAATGCTAGATAGAGCTGGTTGCAAAGGGTTGTGTTAGAGGTCACACCATTGCAGGATATTGGACAATGATGTGAAATGGGCTGGAAGGGAAAAAGATAAGAGATTGAAATATAAAAAACATAAGGGTATAGAAAGGCAGTGTTGTTTTTCAAAGCTTCACTTACTCCTGCTAATAATTCAGGTAATCATGTGGTATCTTTCAGCTCCTCAAACAGCTTCTCACAGAGCTTTTAAACATATTTGTGGTCATTCTCTAGGACTACTCAGGCTTCTTAGCCAGGGCTATGCTTCGAGCTGTTGAGCTCCTTTGGCTTGGTTTGGCCAGCAGCAGTAGTAATTAGGGATCTTTCAGAGTTACCAATACCTAGTGCCAAAAGGAGTTGCTGCTTGGAGGTGGTGGTAAGTTGTTAACAGAACAATCCTCCTTGTCCTATCCATGGGCTTTAATTTTTAGGGAAGTTGAAGGGAAGTAACACTGAAATTCTCACTGAGGTGTGTGGGGTGATTCATACCTGCAGAGATACGGTCTCAGGCTTTCTGCAGCCATAGTCAGACATAATGACCTGTCAGTGCAATACTCATCTGATACTTTCAGATTTTTATTTTAAAAACCTTAAATGAAACAAAACATAACGAATTTAGATGTAATCTGTGTTTAAAAGGGACATTTTCCAGCCAAAATACTGATGGAATATGCTGGCAAAGTGCCCTCCGTACAGATGCAACTTGTGTTAGTAAAACTGTGCTTTTGCCAGTGCAGCTTATTTCTGTTCATCAGAGCAACACAAGTCCTGCAGGTGAGCACACATTCCTGTGTCCATATGGGGGCTTGCTTTCCAGATGAGGGCTTGAATTGTCTTCCCCTCAGCTGTTTGCCAGAAATGGCAATGCAGGAATGATACTGCTTAACAAAGAGACCCTAACTCAGTCTAAATCTCAGATTGATGCAATATGTCCCTTTTGCTACTTGATAATAATCCATCTAAAACTGTGCTAGCTCTTAATTGTTAGAGATGACACTGGGAGCTGTTGTTTGCTTGGCCGTGTGCAAGCACTCAAAATAAGGCAGTATACATGAGCTTGCTCCCCCAATACTGTTCATTTTACGTGGCATCATCTTGCCAACTTTTCTGGGAAAAATGGCTACTTCCAGGCAGATGGCAGGAGCTGCAGGAAGCTGTGAAGCAGACTAATGTGTGAGCCACTAGATTTTATAGATAGAAGACACCTCTGATCATCTGTGACAGGTGATGTACCAACTCCTCCTCAGCTTAAAAGTATACCCCTTCCCTTTTTACTGAGCTTCCTCAGCACCTTTTGTTGTACCTTTTGGGGCAAAAGCATTCTAATGAGTACCTGGGACTGCAGTGCAGCATGGAGAAGGCATGGAGCAGGAGTGACAGTTTCTTGAAGCCTTTTGTGGGCAGCACACTGTAACTCCATGCTCAAGTTTAAGGACAGAGGTCTCAGCCCTATCACTGCTGACGGTAGCAGGAGTTTCTCTCTGACTTCTCTGGTGGTGAACATAGCCTCTAGAGTGATGGCAGAAGTCAGCTGCCATCACTGTTTGAAAGCCACGATACTTCTCCAGATGCAATTGAAGGAAATAAGAGTCTTTGCATTGACCTAACAGAGTTTGTATGAGTCCCTGTGTAACTGCTGCATTGACCTGTGTGTGGATATCTGTTACCTGATGAATAATAGCTGCTTAGATGTCTCCTGTGATTCTTGGCTCCTAATCTTGAAGTAAAAGTACATGTTTTATATTCAACACTGATCCTATGCATGTGAATCAGCTTACCTGATCTGGAGAGACAAGTTACATCAACCTGAGGAAGAGACCCTCCTGGGAGCCCTTCTGGAGCGGTGCAGATCTACCCTGTGTGTTCCCCAGGTGCTGGCTGACTGTCCCTGCTTGGCCCTAGAATAATTAATGAATCATTTGATAAAAAGAGAAGGCTCGTTTATTGCCACTCCGCAGAAAACAATTACAGAGGGAATCTTTTAAAGATGTAACTTTTTGTTTACAGTGATATCTTTTCTTCACATTTCCTTTCCCCCTTGCTGTCGTTCTTTGAGGCTTACCCTTTTCTATTTTCCTCAATAGTCTTAGCATCACATTCCCTGCTTGCTGGCCTTCCCTTCCTCTCTCCTTTGTTGTCTCTCCCTATCAGAGAAATTATATTAGTTCCTTGTTCTTTTCTCCCTCCATCTGTGATGTGGTACAAATAATTCCAAATCCTGCTCCTCAGTTATTAATATTTCACTTCAGCCCAGCAGAAAGATGCAGTGTATTTTGTGTTCAAACAATGGGGAGTTATAGCAAGGCAAAGACACAAAACTGCCTAATATGATTAAATATCAGTAAGCATAGTGGAGCATGTATTTCTTATCTATTTATATCACTTTATATCAAGCCTTCCTTGATTTTAATATTTTCAGGCTGAATTTGGCAGAAAAAGCTATGGTATGTTAGTACTGAAACTATGCTGTGTTAGTATTGAAAGTGAATCACTGTAGGTCTTAGACCACATGCAGAGAAAATATGGATTTCTCTTGCCTTAAACTATTCAGCCCTTCCATTTTGTATCCATTAACAGAGATCTTAGCTTTTAAAGGGCATAGACAGCTGTATTAAATCCCTACTATTCAAGGCATGTCCTTGTTTCATGTTTTGCACATTAGGCCACCACTGTTAGGATCAGAGTGGTTACCAGGTCACTTGGTAATTGGGGCAAAGACATTTCAAATGATTGCTATTGTATATTTCCAGAAATTAAAATATTTAATAAAACAGGGTTACAGGAAAAAGACCCAAACCAACCCAGACTGTTTCTAATGCTTTCTTGTGTTTGAACCTGTCTGTCCTCGTTTAAGGACTGTTCCACTGACACTGAGCTTTTAAAAGAATTTCTTCTCAGATTCTTACAGCACAAAGTTGGGGGACTGTCTAAACTCATGTGACTTGTTTCATAATACATGTTTATCTTCTCTTTAAGTAATGTAGAAGTTTTGCCATTTTGGTTAATCTCACTATTCAAAGTCGTATGACACTGTTTCTTTCATCAGTTTGTTTCTAGTTACATTTTGAGCAATAGCTGAACCAGAAGGTGGTTTGTATCATAATTCTGAAGTATTTCAGATCTTAGCTTGCCCCTAAATGAATTAATTCTTTGCCTTTTTTAGCTCTAACTGCTCATAGAGCTTTGTCACACGCTTATAGCACTTTGTTACAGACTATCAACTTCTGCCAGTCTTCATTGCCTAGGAACACCAATTACTTCTGCGAAAACCAGGGAAAAGATACTTCTTTTATATGTACTTATATATTTATAAGGTTATATGTACTTGTGACTGTAAACTGTGTGGTGCATTAAACAATGAAAGGCTTAAAAATCTATAACCTTTTGGAATGAAACAAGAAATTTGACCTAAATCATACCCCCTAGTGTGCAGTTAGCTATTCATGTACATAATCTGCTGCACTTGGCAAAGCCTGTGAATGTTGTATTCTTGCCTTTCACTGTCTCCACAGTAGTAATAATAATACAACAAAAATTGTGCTGATGGGATAAGAGGCTATTGTACTGGAGACAAAATAAAAAAAACAGTGATGCCATTCTCTCTTTGTAGTGAAAGAGCCTGTGGGAAAACTGTCCCTTTATTTCCCACAATATTTTCTTTTTCACAGAAAGTTGAATAGCAAGAAAATGCAGGAAAGCCTAGTTTATCAGCCTTTAAGGGCATCTGTAAGTATTTTAAAAACACCTTGTGCAAATTCAGTACTTTGTCTGAGAATTATAAATTAAAGAGCTTTAGGATTTTTCCCATACATTTAAAGCGTAGATCTCAAAAGATGACAGTAAATTACACTCTCTGTAAGGGGATAAGATGGAAAAAGACCCATGTTTTAGCCTTACTACTGGTGCTGTCCACACCTTTTACAGCAGCCTTCATGTGCATGACACTTATCAGGTTTTATTGTTTGCTTATCAATGACTCAGGGGACAGGGAAGTAAAAATCTCTAGACTTCCACACTGAAAAACATATGAGTTTTTTTTAACAAAATTATAATAAAATGCAGCAGTAATATTAGTTACTACTAGTATTGATTTTGAAGTCTTTAAATGGAGATCGTGCCTCCTCAGTGTGCACTCAGTAAAGTTTAATTAAGTTTAATTTTTTCCCCAGAAAGTTTCTGATCTCACTGATTCAAGTGATGAATTAGGAGTAAGTATGATCAAAGTCAGTGCCCTCCCATTTTTTGTGTTATTTTTCTTGAGGTAGTGTGTATGTATATATATATATATGTATGTATGTATCTATCTATCTATATATCTATATCTATATATTTATATCAGTAAGACTGCTGTGCTTTCTCATATCATATAATGTCCATTTTTGCTAAAGGATTAATTTTAACTATTACCCAATTACTCCTGGGTTCTCTCTGGTTCTCTCTTGTGATACTGCAATGATTTGTAGCGTTTTTAAACTATGTTCTGCTCTTAATCCTCAAGACTACCTGTTGGAAACAGTTTAACAGTTTGATGTGGCTAAAAACCCAGACATGGACCGTTTCGGATTGCCTTGTGGACCCTCAGTGCTCCAGTATTTTGACAGCTGCTAGTAAATATTGATCTATTTTCCAAAATGACCTATATTGCATTCCCCATTTGAAGAGAAATGGTGGTCTAGAACTAATGTCTTGGTCTCAAATTCTGGAGCCAAGGTCCTGGTGGAGTGGGCCATGCACTGAGGCTTGCTTCTGGAGGAGTCCTGCAGTGTGCTCCAGGCATGTGATTGCCCCACCATTTAGGCTGGGAACTCGTTTGCTTTTGCTCTCAGTCAGCCCATTTGCCAAGTTTGTTCTCAGTGGAAGCCAGGGCATTTGAGAGGTATGTGTGTGTGTGTGAGAGAAGAGCTCACATGCAGCCAGCCTTGCCTTTGTAGGAGGCTGTGCTTAAAGTGCAGAGCATGCCCACATCTTAAACCTGGGTTGCATACTTGAGTTCCCCAAACTGGAAGTTCTTATGGTGCCTGGGAAGGCCAGCTGCATCTAAACTGACAAAATGGTGTGGAAACAGAAACTAAAATTGCTGTCCTCAAAAATCAGCGTGGCTGTCACCTAGCTCCTGAAGCACAGGCAGTCTCTACAAACTCACTTTTTCCCTTTTTTGCCCTTTTCTGATGTGTTCTTACCCTTGAACCCCCAGACTCAGGTGTCTGCTCCCTGTCTCTCCAAGGCTGCTCCATGTAGTTCACATTCCTGAAGCCCATCTGCCAGACTGTGTGCTCCATGCCGAGCTGCAGCTGACAGCATCTGCTCCTGCTTTTAGTGGACCCTGGTTTTAATAGGACTCACCTGAAGTAAAAGGAGTCTCAGGTAATTTTTGCCTTTGCTTAAAGAGATATTTGCCTTCATCCACGCTCTGACCAGCAACCTGTGTGTCTTCTGCACTAGGTACCTTCCCAATCTTTCCCACTGAAGCTGCTCTACATAAGTCTAAAGTCTTAAAGTTTCTTTGGGTGCAACAGAGCATGTGGGAGAAAGAGAAAGGAGTCTTCAGCACCTTGCTTCAAATGCTCAGAAAGAAAGAGGAGTCTTTGGCTCCAGATACCAAGTACAGCATTGTATTGTAAACTAAACAGTCACTGCGTATAATATAAACTAACCCTGAAACAAAGACTGGAACCCAGGGGCCTCTGTCAGGGATTAATGTTCGCTCTCTTGCATCTGCTTCTTCTGGTCCAATGAATCTTTGCAGAAAAGAAATTAATGGAAAATAGCTTCAATGGTTAAGAATGCAATCTCCATGCCTCCAGTCCTTCTCACCCATTAGCCAACAGTCACCCCAGGAATGTAGGTTTCAGTCTTCTCAAGACAAAAAAAAGTCTGACCCCCCTCAAAATCCTCAAACAAGCCACAAACAAACAAACCAACAAACCCCAAAACATGTTCCTCCTATTTGGGTGGAATGCTTTAACCACAGAAAAGATAAATGGAAGACATATATTTCTTGGTTCTTAGTCCTCTCTCATATTCAAATTCTTTGCAGATGTCCTTTAAATTACGCTGTTAGACATCTGCATTTATCATCTTGCCTTGCTATCTGGACACACCTTTTTTCTCTTCTGTCGGTCAACAGGGATGATTGGCTAAGGCAGGCTCTTAGCATTCATCTTGCTTTGTTAGTACAGCCAGATAAGCCCTGGGAGGTACAAAGGGAATGGTAGTGTTGTTTATTCAACTTTTTGAGTACTTTCTATGTATTTCTTACAGCCAGAGCTCTTCCCTGCTTTTTAAATCTTTAGCTGTCTTGACTTCAGAGATGAAATCAATATGTAATATTTTTAACCTAGTTACATCTTTACAGACATCAGCGGCAAAGCAAAGCATATTTTGTTATAAGAAATGATATCTGGGTAAGTCTTCCAGCAAAACCTATGTGATGGCAGCATAGCTTGTTCTTTGATGTTTCTCTGGCAGTTGTCATAACTGGGTTAAGAAGCAGACACTAGAGCATGCATTTTTCATGTTTGGGTAAATGGCTTTAAGTATCACTTTGCTGGCCGTGTACCACTAGGGTTATCTCAGGAGGAGGGTGGAAAAGTCAGAGGGGTCAGTTTTACCCCCCATATGGAAGGAAAGTACATGTTTTAAGTCTGAAATATTTTCAGCATGGAGAAAATGAGTCTTTGTTCCTCTTCAGGAGAGACTAGTAGATATCTTGAAACAAAATTCTATGTTAGGTTTTAGTAAGTCATTAAATTTACCCCTGGGAGGCACTTTGGTACTGTTATGAGGAACAAGATATTTTATATAGGTTTTGAAGAAGTGGTCATGTCAATGATAGCAGCAGATATCATTGACATCTGAGCATTGTATAAGAAATACATACAAAGAAATTGAAATCAAAAACGTAGAATACAAGGCTCTTATTTTTCTAGATAAGTGACCTGCAGCCTGAGGTTTAGATTGTTACCTCTCTCACGTTATCCATCTCTAAAATCTTACCAATTTACAGTTTGCATTTGATTGTCTTTTACTGTCAGAAAACATCTTTAAATTATCCTGCTAGGTCACAGAATCATAGAACAGCTGGGGTTGAAAGGGACCTTTGAGATCATCTAATTCAAAGCCCCCTTCAGTGGATAGAGACACCTTTCACTCAGAGCTGCATCCAACCTGGCCTTTAAACACTTCCAGGTATGGTACATCCATAGCTTCTCTGGGCAACCTGTTCCAATGCCTCACCACCCTCACAGTGAAAGCTTTTTCCTCATATCCAATCTAAACCTACTCTTCTTCAGTTTGAATCCCTTTCTCCTTGTCCTGTCACTTCATGCTGTTATAAAAAGTCTCTCCCTCTTTCTTGTAGGCTCCTTTCAGGAGCTGGAAAACTGTAGTTAGGTCACCCCAATGCCCTTTCTTTTCCAGGCAGAACAAATCCAAATTTCTCAGCCTTTCCTCACAGGTGGTGTACTCCATCTCTCTAATCATCTCGGTGGCCTCCCCTGGACTTAATCAACAGGTCCTTGTCCTTCCTGTGCTGGGACCCCAGAGCTGGATGCAGTGGTCCAGGTGGGGTCACTGGAGCACAGCAGAGGGGCAGAATCCCCTCCCTCACCTTGATGGCCACGCTGCTTTTGGTGCAGCCCATGATATGTTTGGCTTTCTGGGCTGTGAGTGCACATTGCTGGGTCATGTCCAGCCTCTCATCTGCCAGCATCCCCAAGTCCTTCTCAGCAGGGCTGCTCTTGATCTGTTCATCCTGCAGTTCCTCTCTGGACCAAGCTGGGAAATTCACAGAAAATAACACGGTGCAATGAGGAAGACCAGTTAATGTGTGGGGAATGTAGAGCCACAAAATTTGGAATTTCCCTGTGTCCATTCCCAGCCATATACAGAGCCACGTATGGAACGCTGTGTGTTACTGCAGCCAAACGGTAAAAGGTAATAGAGACAGAAGCTGATAGAGAGGAAAGTGACCAAGAATGCTTAGGAATCTTCTATATTACAAGATCTAGGAATTGTCAAGCACGCAAGTGGTTGTTTTGTTAAAGACATCTGCTCTTTGTAACTGGGGCACAATTCCTGAGACAGATTCCTGGGAAGTACAAATCAGTATTGGCTGCTGCACCATTGAGGACCATCTCCCAGAGCACATCTGAGATCACTGTGCAGTTATAACTATGCTCATTAAAGCTTATTGAGAGAAAATCCAAGACACTTGAGAAGACCTATTTAAAATCCAGTTTTCTTTGAGATGATACATGCAGTTGGTTCTGTGGAACTCAATATAAAGGGACCATATTTGGTGCAAGACGTGCAGCAGTTTTGCTAGTCTGACATGTTAGTATGTAGTCCTTGAGATCATTTTACTCCTTGCTGGAATGTTGTGTGTTTCTTGCTCATCTCCAGCGAGTTATTGCCAGCAGCTTCTTCCCTTCAATCTTGATGGCTCTTTCATGGCACTAGGTTTGTTGGAATTGAAAAGATCATGGTAAATTTAAGAGACTAAAGGGGCATGAGAGAAAGGAACGGCAAGAAGGTGTTGCTTCACTGACACTACTCCTGGTGCTGGAAGAATGGGCAGTAGCAGAGTTCTGCTCACATGCTGCTTTGTGGGGACCCTACAATTCTGCTGAAACTGAGTTAATTTTGTAGTAGGGCCATTATGGAGGAACAAGAGTGAAAAGATTAAATGGCAATAGATTGTAAGGGAAGTGTAACTGAGCAGTTGTGGGTACATATCTTATACTCTGTCAGCATTAAAATAAATAGGCTAGCGATGTGCTGACCTGTTGCATAGCAACCAGGAGGAAGCACAGAACCAAATCTCTGGATGCTTGTGATTTGTAAACCTTTCCAGAACAAAGTACAAGACCTTTGCCCATCTGCTAGAAATGTTCAGAAGCTGAAGGATAAAAATGGTGCATTCCCTGAAATGTAACACTTGACAACCATTTTTATTTATAGATAAATACACAGATGCAGTGTAAAAAACCTGACTATTTTGCCTCAAGGTTATGTAGGAAAAATACTTAGTCTCTCCAATTTTACTTAGTGTTTTCCTGAATTCATCACACAGAGGAGATTCCTTTAAATACTGCAAATGCTAAGTTTTTGCAGCTGCAAATATTTGCTCATTGTTGTGATCTCGTAAACATTGATATGCCCATTTAGCAAAATTATTTATGTTATTCGACTGAAGTCAAGTGCAAATTCTGATGCATGATGAAAAGAGGCACTCATGTTTATTTAAAAATTGCTGTTGAGATGCTTCTACCCCTCTTGCCCATTTGAAGTGTGTTTCAAACATTATTTTCAAATGAATGTGATGTATTAGAATGCATTTGTACTCGGGTAGCAACTCCCTCTGGTTTCTTGCAGACCAAAGACATTTATCTGCTTTGTACAGTTTCATACTTTGCATGCACACTTTACAGTTGTGGAAGTCACAGATAGATCTCATGGGAATTTTTTTCTATTGTAAAAATATATAATATTCCTAACTGTAGGAAAGATGCTAATTTGTACCAAGTAGAGATAAATATAGTACATTGTAGAAATGAATTTTTTTTTTTCCAGAGGAACACTTCATATGTGAGAGTTTCAATAGTAATAGTACTTCCACTCTATAAACCCATTCTTTAAAACCAAAATCACGGAGTAATATATTTTATTGTGGAACATCCTTTGCATTTCACACAAATAAATTTTGCAGTTTTGTACTCGAGTGACTGGCTACTTATGAAGGCATATGAATAATACATGCACAGCATCTCTAAATACTAGATGCTGCCTATTTATTTGAGAGAAGTATATTAATGAATCAATTATTTATAATTAGTTATATAGGATGACTAATGCCATATGCAACAGTATTTAATGAACCCCTTTGGTAATTGCAACGGAGATAATAACAAAAAGGACAACACAAGAAGTCACAAACCAGGAAAGACCTCAAGGCTTATGAAGGGCAAAATTTCTACTTCTGGAAATTTTCTAGTCTAATGCAGCCTACTGAATGAACTGCATGTAAAAATAACCAAAAAAGCAGTAAAATTTGTAGGCTTTTTTTATGTCCTACCGGATTTGGAAACTTAGGTTTCTTTTTAGATGAGCTTGGTGAAGGCATGCAGGCAAAATGGTATTCTAGGAAATATAAAGAATAGGCTTGAAGAGAAGGGAGATCTTATATATTGTTTACTTCTTCTACTTTAAAAGTGTGCACTGCTGTATCTGTCTTTTTATTTTATTTGTTATACATTGGACATTTTGGGCTTATTTTTTCCTTTATTTAATCCAACCTATGTACATGTCTTGCAACTCTTTGTACCTGTTCTTCTGGTTTTACTCCTCTAACAAGTATCAACTTATTGGTACTGAAATTCAAGTGAACCTTTTCAGATACCTGTGACTATTTCTGCTGTTAAGTGCTCATATAAATGCTTTGAAAAAAATATCTGCTCAAATACTGTGATATTGATCATTGATAAAGACCTTGTTGCTTATAAAGCTGTAGTAAAACTGGCTTGTACCTGTTAAAGTACTTGCGTGGCTTTTGGTCCAGTCAAGGATAAAATGTTGTTGCTGCATGTTTATATTCTTACTGCTACCACAAATGAAATCGTGAGATCTTGCTGCCTGTGGGATGAGCTTAGTTTGGCCTGTGTCCTGTACAGCAGAGAAGTTTGTGCAAACATCATTGTTATTTTAAGATTAATGTAAGTTGTCTTTCAAATATCTTGTTTCATACACTGAGAAGCTAAAAGGAACTGCTGGGAGCATATTAAGGGCAGGATTCTTCTCACCCTGTCTGAGACATTTACAATGGAGATTTCTAGAACTTAATGTAGATCACCCAGGGCCCTTTATCATCATTAAAGGGGAATTGGTGACTTTGGGGCATGCCTAATCTTAGCTGCTTTTAAACATCTGCTTTAGGAAAAGCGGAATCACATGCTAGGATACCCAGACTCTTTTGATTTTACCTATCCTGATGGTAGGGATAGCTCTGCATGTACACTGTGGGCATCTAAGGCGTTGTGAGCCAAGTCAGTAGTGATGATGTCCCACAAAGCCGTCCCCAGACGCCAGCGCTGCCTGTGCACAGGCCTGGGTAGCTGCCATCGTGGTGGGTCTGCTGTGTAAGTGGAATCACCTGTGTTTCCAAGCCTGAGAGGGGACTCTGAGGCATGTTTAATGCACAGGGGGAAAACTGACATTGAAGTAAAACACTCCGTTTCATTAACAGTCATGCCATGAGGAGCCAGATCCTTTCTTTAGTGTCTCAAAGAATGGAGAATTTTCTCTGAGTATTGGGAGTTCGGGTGGGTGCTCTCTGTGCAAGGTCCTGGTACAAGAACCTATGCTAGCATGTGTGGTAAGCTCTTCTGGAGTGGGAGGACTCTCTCTCCCCTTTAAAAACCATGACAGTAAACTGGGACAAACAAATAAAAATTGATCTAAGATCTAAGATTATGCATGTCTCTTGAAGAAGGGAGCCCCAGGCTGCTGCCCTGCTATGAAAGTTATTTCTACACTTACTCAAAGTTCAGTGTGTTTGTTCCTATGTGTTGCTTCTCCCATACCAGGGACTTAATCGCTTCAGCATAAAATGTGCTCCTCAGTGATTCCCTCTGACCAGTGCCTTCTCCCAGGCTGGAGATTAGGTCATGCATAAGCCTTGGGCTGTCATCTGCGCCACAGAGAATGTTAAAAGTAAATCTTTTTTACTGTTTACCTTTACCTCTCTTGGTATAGCATGGCTTTTGGCACTCAGAATGGCATTTATTAGAAATTTGCTCCCAGTAATGAACAGTGTTAACTCCATGGTTAATGCCAAGCAGAGTGATAAGTACACTTGCCTCCTTGCTAGCTACCAGCTTGCTGGCATCTGAGAAAGGTGGTTACATACCCTTGGTGTTCAGTTTGTGCTAAAATTGTGAACAGGCAGTCTGCAGGTTGGTAAGCTGTCTGGGGGTCTCAGGCATGACTATAATATATTCAGGATGAAAGTATGTAACTGAGCTCTGTCAACATTCTTTGAAGGAAATTTAATACATCATCTTTACTGTATGTAAGATCTATTTTGTTAAAAATAGAGCAAAGTTATAATAGGATTTGATCACCCTGACTGGAGCATTGTAAAAAAGGGGCCAGGCACTAAACCACTGATGCTCAAATCAGGGCGAAAGCTAGTTAGCTTCCCTGACATTAAGGGAATGAATTTTTAGAAAGCCATTCATTGATATCTGACAAACAGCTTGAAAGGGATGCCAAACCCTCAGGGTTTCTGTCAGGAGCCTTAAAATGCATTTGCATATTTTTTGCATAGAAACAGGAGCTTCCTCGCTGTTGCCAAACTGCAGAACTAAAAGGATGCTAAAACTCTATCTAGTCCAAAGGGCTCTGAGGGGTAACTTCATAATCAGAATTCAAATGTGGGCAACAGATTAGGAAAATGACTTCAAATGGGATTTCAACCATATCTAAGAGAGACACAGAAATCCTGAACAGATTGGTAGGCAAAACACTATCTGCACTGCCATTAAAATGCTTGGTTTTTTCTCTGGGCATTTCTCATGTAAAAAATAGCTCACTGACTTCAACTGATCACAGATTAATGTTGTTTAAGGTGCTACTGCTTAGTTCGCTTGATATCAAATGCAATTTTTTTCTGACAGTTTTGATTTTCTCCAATTGATAGCAATACTATTGAGAATAGGATGAGAGTGATGGAGGAATAAAGAAATAGTGGTCCCCCACATGCAGCCAGTGCATCCAGTGGTCCCGTTGTTTGGCAGCTGAATGTCCTTCCAGGCTATACCATTTGCTGTCAGCTGCTGTGGATTGAACCAGGAGTCCCCCAGCCTTGAAAGGGTGCCTTGCCAGCATGGGCAGCTCTGCTGAAGTGCAGAATCTGTGACAGTGTGAGCTGGAGTTGGAGCTGCTTTTATGCCTGTCTTTTTCATTAAATGGTTTCCTTGTCTGATTCCAAATGTTATTCTATTCTTTCCTTGAAGGAAAATGCTTGCTAAGATAACAAAGCATTTGGGGCCGTGCTTAATGTGCAGGTGCTTAATGTGCGAGATTGTGCTTAATGTGCAGGTGAGATTGTGCTTAATGTGCAGGTGACGTTTTCTTAGCAATATCCTCTATGTCACAGGCTAACTATTCCTTTATCATTTTGAGGAGGAAGCTGATGACTGCAGAGAAATAAATGGACGATGTGTGGAAGTGCCATGTAATTTTTAGCATATAATTTTACTCTCTGGTCATCCACCCGCTCAGGCAGTAATGTGAGTAGAGTTCTCATTATATTAACGGAGAGTTGACATTCAAATTTCCCACACATCAAGTGAACAATAGACTTCCATTGCGTATACATGGCACTGCCATTGATCTGATTGATTTTGAGTTGCAGCGGTGGATAGTGTGGGTGATGTGTGAACAGGAAAGACACAGTTAACTCTTCTCATGAATGTCTGTATTAGTTAGAACTGTCTTTGAAACGAAGTCCTGATAAGAAAATCAGTATTGATGCAGTTAGATTACAGTTCGTAATGATTATGATGTTAGAAAATCAATAAATAATCTGTGACTTAAGTTATGGATTTGTGCAACACTGGTGGGGTTTTAAAACTGTAGAAAAAGATTGGTATCATATCTTCTTTAGAGATCTGGCTCTATATCTGTATAGTATGACTTTTTATTTCCTTACCCTTCGTTTTCAAGGCTTGTGTACATCAGAATGGGCTGACAGAGATTTAAAAGACAAAGAGTATTTGTGGCTTCACATCACCCTCCTAAAGAATAATGGGTTTAAATGGTGGAAGAGGTCTTTCAGTATCTCAGAAGAAATGTTTTTGCCAAGTTTGTGTGGTTGGCATGAAATCAGGATTGTTAGGCGTATCTCCTGCCTCTTGGAAAGACGGTCTGAACGCAAGACTGTTGGCAGAGCAATGTGCTGCTTCATTAAAGAGAAACTTAGGTTTGCTGGATTGTGTGGTTTTGTTCCTTGTCTGCAGCTTCTTGGGGGAACGGCCCAGCTTTTCCTGGAAAGGGTGGAGGAGATTCCTGCGCAGGATAGCTCATACCTTGGTGAGAGAGCTCGCCAGAGGGGTGAATGTGTGAAGGATACTGTGACTGAGCTGATGGTCTGTCTGGGACTGTGTTGGTGGGACGGGGGATCCTGCCTGGCAGCCGTGTGAGGCACCTGCAGAAGCAAAAGCTCTCCCGTTTCCATTTTTTGCAAGTAAAATTATTACTTGTCTAAGAAATATGGGGCTGTTTGGGGCAGATCTCCTTCTGGTACTTGAAATATATTTTTGGATCTGAGTTCTGCAGTCTGTCAGAGATGCTGAAGATCATGAAAATCAAAAGACTTTAACTTCACTTTGAAAGCATTAAAGCATTATTTTGAACAGCAATGGGTTTGCTTCACAAAGGTAGTTTTCTAGTAGAGGTAATCTGAAAATATATTCCACATTTGGTGATACTCTGGTCTAATTTCTTGAAATGAAAATTGTGAAGAAAATGCTCCACTTTCTACAATGTCCATATAGGCCAAGAACCGGTGTTTATATAGAAATATATTTGTTGCAATTTTAGAAGCCCTACTTTTGATATAATTAACTATTTTTTCAGTATATAGGAAAATCATTCAATTTTCACCTTGATCTCCATACTTTTGTTTCCAGCAGAGTCAAAATGTCAGACAAAAGTGATTTAAAAGCTGAACTTGAGCGCAAAAAACAGCGTTTGGCTCAGATAAGAGAAGAAAAGAAACGGAAGGAGGAAGAAAGGAAGAAAAAAGAGGTAAATTTGCAAAACCACCTTTTAGATAGCTCATGCTTGCACAAGGGGCTTGCTTTGACATCTCAGTGTTGTATGCCCCAAGGTATCTGTCATGTGGAATGAGATACTCAAACCCACCTCAGACTAACCTGAAAATCAAAAAGCTTATTTTTAGTCAAGAATGTTGGGGTGAGGGAATTGCTTTTAAAACAACGGCACTGTCAAATGACAACAGTTTAGACAACATGATGTGCATGTGTATGGGGAAAGAAAAATTGATTTGCCACAATGCTTTTTGCTGGGCTCTCCTTCAATGGAAAGGGAGTGGAGAGTGGGGAAAGATAGAGAGAGGACTCACATTTTTTCAAGCCATTACAGTCTAAATATGTATTTTTGTACTCTGAAGACTAGTTTGATTACTAGCTAAGGTAACAGATTTACAATTATTATTCTCCAGTAAAGTAAAACATAATTGCAATTGCATTTTCATCTTCTGGCATGGGTGCATCTTTCAGTTCTGTTAAAGTTTGATTGACATATTAGTTTATTTGTCCTTGACAATATGCATTAGCTTTTTCATTAAAGGATTTGTACTTCTTTTTATTCAGTCACTTAGTAGAACAGAGGTGAGAATTGACAGGGAGTGGATATTCATTTTCATGCAAAGTCAGAGAAGCATTAAGTGATTATGCTTCCTTTCCTTCAAATGTCAACACTTACTATAGTTTAAAGCACCTGTTATCCTTTACTAATAACTGGTTTCCTTTTAAACTGACACTTTAATATTGTACGTGAATTTCATGGAATTACCGTGGAAATGTGATGTGATCCAAGAAATCAGCGTTCCAGTTTTGTCTGTCTTTTTAATCTTTTTCATTTGAGCCACATTTGTGCAGTTACAGCACACGCCCCAGTGAGGCTCCTGGGGAAGTCCTCCATAAGCAGACCTTTAAAGGGTAACGCTTTCAGTGTTTATTACTAAAGAACTAGAGGGAAGAGGGCCACGCTTGTGGCTCGAGGGAGCTTTTAGGTCCTTTTTCTTGGACCCCTGACTTTGACTTTATGCCTCGTGGAGATCTTGTGGTGGTTGGAACTTTCCATTGGCCCTGAGAGCCACCTCTACAGATAATGCTACAGTGCATAATTGTGTAAATGTGCTGTGGTGCCTGATGGGTCCAGGAGTGAAGGCTGACACTCACAAAGGTGCTTGGCCATTCACACTGGTGCAGGAGAGCTGTCTACAGCCCTACTGTGAGATGGTTCATGTGAAGAGCTGAGCATGGTAATATGCCTGGGCCTTGACTGTAAAATCAGTATTTCCTGGCTGTGTCCAAACTGGAGAACATGAGGGTGCTTCTGAATTTCCAGGTTTTCCGTTGGTGCCTGCACCAAGATCAACACCAGTCTGAGGAGCTGTACAAGTCCTCACTCTGGTTTCAGCAGAAAGGACAACCTCTTTGAGGGATTCTGGCTAAAGCAGGTGCACCTACTGTTTTTCGATGCCCATAAATCGGAGTGGGAGAAGGCTTACGTGTGGAAGCTCCAAGGAGGTAGAGATAGCTAAGCAGAGGGAAGGGTCTTGTGGACCTTTAGTGGGCCAAGGGCTGCCAAAGTCCTGGTTTAGAGACATTAGTTCTTTCCTTTACACCTGTTAGATGTTGAAGTTAATGAGAAAGTATTTCGTTTCTCAACAAGTGCTTGGGACCAAGTGTAGGACCTTAAGCTACATCACTAGTAGTGAAATTTATGCTTGATCCTGGAGTAAGTAGTGAAATCTAGTGAAATTTTATGCTTGATCCTGGAGTAAGTAGGAAGGGGCCAGTTTTATTCAGGGTAAGGATACCTGTTACTCTGTGGTCAGCTTTTATGTTAGTTGAATAAGTTGCACCTAATGAGTGAGAGGCAGAAAATTTCCTTCATTGTCCTGTAAAAATTCTTGCAAATATTCTTACAAAGACCGGTTTTACTATCCATTTAGGGTAAAATACTTTTACTGATATAGACAGTATAAATTATCTAAGTTATAGATACCTAAACATATCAAAATGAATTTCAAAGTGTACCTAAGCAGTAGTGCATACAAATATTTCCACACATATAATTGCTGGAGCTGATTATATGTGAAATAATTGCTAGAGCTTATTATATATGAAATAAATTGTTCTGTTTTCTTCTGGTTTAACTCAGGCTGATCTACAGCAGAAGAAGGAGCCAGCTCAGGAAGATTCTGACCTAGACCGTAAAAGAAGAGAGACAGAAGCTTTGTTACAGAGCATTGGTATATCCCCAGAACCACCTCTAGGTATTTAAGAGAAGCACACTGTAAAGCATTCAGCTCTGCCACAACTAATGCTTTCCTTCTACTAAAGCATGCTTGGCTTTTTTGATTTTTTGCTGTATTAGTGAAGTGAACTCTTCTGTTTGAATGCCTGCCATACCATTCACATATACAAGCTCATGGCATTTTGAGTACTTGTCATTGCCAAAAACATCTGTTTCATTTCTTCAAGAATTTTTTATGAACATAATGCAGGTTGGTTTTGCATACCAGCAGTGATTTCTTTTCTGATGGACTATTTTATCTTCTCTCACGTCTGTCTGATGACCCAAAAATTTAAGTGCTGCACTTCATTAGCCCCAAATTTTGTTTCTAAAATTCAAATTAAGCAGTTGTGAGGAAGGAGGAGCATAGTCATGTGGGAACTCCCACTGAGTTTCTTTTAATATCAAGCAAAACTGGAGAAGGAAAATAAAAAAAACCCCACAAATCACAAATAGAAAAACACTTATCAACAGACACTATTGTAGATTTTTTGCTCTGGTTTTGTGTGCTTGACCTCTTCTTTGGTTTTGATGTTTCAGTTCTAGAACCCAAACTCTTCAGTTTAAAAATACATGCAGCATGTGAGTATGGGTTACCTTAATCAAGATCTTAATCTGCCTCATTTATTGAATGGTCCTAAAGCGAGACCTTCCCTTCCCTTCCCTTCCCTTCCCTTCCCTTCCCTTCCCCCCCCAAATCTGGAATCACTCTCGCTGTTTTAGCTGAAATCTTGGCCTCTCTGGAGCTATCAAGCCTTGTCATTAAGTTCATTGAGAATCTAGGATTTTACCCCTAGTTATTCTTGCTAGTAATAGATAGGAAAAACTTCAAATTTGACAAAATGTTGAAGGTTTGATTTAGGAAAGCACCTTATACAGATGCCTGGGTGCATATGCAAGTAGGTAGTGATGTTCTGAATTGGAATTTGAATTAATTACTTGCATCAACCAACATTTATTGAGAAAAGTTACTATTTTTATAAGTTATGGTAGAGTGACTGAAGCTTTTAGACACCACTTCTCAGAAGAATTGCCTGACAAGTAATGGTTAGGTTATTTTTATGTAAAATAAAATATGGGTTTTTTAATTATATCATGATACAAAAATAAGGTCCAAGATAAAATCAGATATATTTTTAATGTATAAAATTTAAAATACTCATTTTTATGTAAGAATGAGTATGTATGTCCTTATCATTTTATTAACTAAACACATATATTCATATTGCAAATTATCAGTTTTTATCTTAGTTAATTTTTTGGTGTTTGATGCTGTCAAAAGAACATGTAAATTCACATGTAAGATGATTCCTTTTAGTTAAAAATAGTATTTTGTTCTCTTTTGTTCCCTTTACATGCACTCACAAATAATATACAAAGGGGGCTTTAATTCCACCTTCACACGGTGCCAGGTCTCACTGTGAATATGGAATATGTAAACAACCAGACATACCTGTAACCTGCCAAAGGGCTGTCACGAAGATGAATTCACTTTTCATGCTGCAGTCATTTCTGTGACAGTCTCTAGGAAGAATCTGCATTAAATGTTTGACCACATGGAAAATCCAAATCTCTTGACAGGTCTGTCATTATACATTGTAAACCATAACAAAGTATTTTAAAGTTTTACTCTGCTAAATCTATAAAAGAAAGTGCATATGATTTAAACCAAATGGGAAACTTTGCTTTTGCATTAAACCCTCTTTTTGTGTTCTATTCAATGTGGCTGCTTTGAAGAACACTTGCATTAAATCTTGACTGGAGCCATCTCTTAATATTTAATATCTTTGAGAAACCATTTTAAAAGAAATCAGGATATTTTTACTCTTTTATTTATTATTTCCTTGCTGAAGAGCTTTAACATGGGCTGACCTTGAGCTATGAACTTCCTTTCCTGTTTCAGGAAACAAAACTGCCTTTGCATGAAATATGCTTCAAAAGGCCTGGCAAGCCAATGAGAAAATCATTTCAAGAGCTTGGGCAAATAGTGCCTAAACCAAGGGAAACTTTTCCTTGAGTGTTGAAATCATGTCCCACCCAAAATGGAAATTCTGTATGACCTACATCACTTAAGAAAACACAATCACCAAGCAAACTAATGTGTATTCTCAGCGTCTTTGGGAAATGATTTTAACTTAGCTGGATTTCCTTATTTAGCTTTTATTTTTGATGTCGTTTCCACACTGCAGCCTTGGAGCGTATCTAATGGACACTGGCTTTTGATTAAATTCAGAATTTGAAAAGTATGCTTTGTTCTGTTGCCTACTTGACTTTACCAGAAGAGTTCACTTAGTTTTTTGACAAGACAAGCCCCTGATATTTCTTCATACCTTTAAAATCTTTTGCAAGTCAACTTCAAACCAGACTCAAGAAAACAAGTCCTATTTTATTTCCACAGGTATCTCCTCCATTGATTAGCTGTAGATTCCCATTGGGCTTTCAGTCCTGTCTAAATACATGTCAGTTTTAACACTTCCAGAAGACTTAAAATTCACTTGACTCTCTTCCTTTTCTTTTTCTTTCCTTCCTTATTTGCTTTCACCATTTCAAACTCTCCTACTCATTCATCCACTATCATTTTGGTCCATTGGTTTTGATTTGTCTGACACTGCTCTTCATCAGTGCAGTCGCTGCATGTGTTAACATGGGATACCTGTTATTTTCATTATTTAGTCCCAACCCCTATGTCTCCCTCTTCGAAATCAGTGAGCACACCCAGTGACGCAGGCAGCCAGGATTCAGGGGATCTGGGACCCATAGGAAGGTAAGACAAAGAGTTAATGGACTTGAATAAATGTGAGGTTTTTTCACTTTGCTCTTACTTCCCCATTTTTTCCTTTTCTGCTGTAAATAAGAACGTGCTGTATCAAATGTGTACTTTTGTTTCTGCGTTGTCCACTGTGTGTCACCATCCAGTAAGACTGGTCTCAGATGTGAGGTGAATAAATGCGTGCAGCAAGTGGATCTTAAGCTCTGAGCCCCAAACCTTATAGTGGAAGCAAGAACTGAATTTTCGCTTCTAAAATGGCCTACAGAGAGCTCTCATGCTGTTTGGAAATACACTAAAATCGGGGGGATATGCCCAGGGGTAGAACCTGTTATTCATGTTGAGTTTTCTTTGTTCATATAACCAGTCCCCTTGGAATTCCTCCCTCAGGTTGCCTCAGGTTCCTGTGACTGCTCATTGCGGTGTGTGCCACTGACAGTGGTAGAGAAGAGCTTGGACAGGAACAGGCTGAAACACCCCAGGACCCTCTGGCAATTCTGCCTTGGAAACTCTGGATATTGGAGAGTTTCATGCAGAATGGAAGGGAAGCAGCTCTGTTCTTGTTGGAAGGTGGAATATATGTGAGGAATGGAAACAAGAGTAATCTTATTTTTGTTTCCGTGGTGGAAATAAAAAATGAAGTGGCAATCCCAAAAGAATTCCTTCTCTGGAATAGAAAAGAAAGGAGAATGTGGGGATGCTGCTGGTAAAGAAGAGTATGTTAAAGCAAGAAGAGGTGCAAGCAGCTGTATTTTGAGAAGCATATGTATATTTTGAGAAGTGTAAAAGATGGATCCTAATAGCTCTTTTTGTATGACACTAATTCAACATAGAGCTGAGCTGCCAGCTCATCCAAGTCTGTGAGCCAAGACTCTGCTAATGGCTTGAAAGCACGGTGATTGCTTTCTGTAGTTAGCGGTGCTCAGTAGACAACATACCTCTCCAGACATAGACTGTCATGTGACAGAGCTTCAGGTCACCAGATTTCATGCCACACCAGCCTTCTGCTTAGAAAAATCACACTTCCATAAGCAGAAAGTATGCTATGTGTCCCCTTCAGCCAGATGCAGACACTCTCCCTTGGGATATGGATGCTGCATAGCTGCTATTAAATCAGCTCAGCCCTGCTCCCGGGTCTGCCCTCTAGAAGAAATGGGGGTTGTTAAGTGAAAAGCCCTAGCCTGGAAGATGTAGCAGTTTAAAGCACAGTATATAGTGTAATGCTGTCTTCATAAGTAAATGCAGTAGATTTCAGCAAGTCAAAGTACTCTGAGTAGAAAGAAAATCATTTTTAAGCAAAGTATAGCCTGCTGTTCAGGATGAGCTATTTACCACAGTCCTATGGGAAGCTCTGACGAAAGTGTGTGGAGACTTCTAAATTTCTGCTTTTCCTCTGAACCTTAATGGTGTGACTTTTTTACCGTTAAGGTAAAAAGCTGTTGGAAGAATTTATTTGGCTGTGACCCACGCTAGCACTTTGGCTCTCTGTCAGCAACGAGCAATGAGAGCACATGACCGCGTGTCCTTTCAGAGGAGAATGGAGTTTGCCCCCTTCTCCTGAGCTCGTGACGTACCGCATTGTGGCCATTCATTTTGGATCCATTTTCTGGCTTCTTGTGGCCATACTAGGAATTTCGTGGGAATCCTAGGACCTCGCTTGTAGTCTATCAGTTTGCTTGGCATCTTCTCAGGTTTTGAAAGGGCTGTGCTGTGTGCCAGGAAGGCTGCTTGCAGATGTTTGCCTGGAGCGACTGGTTTGTGGTAATGGAAATACGATAATGTCTGGTCCAGGCCCCAGGGAATGTCTGTAACCAGTGGATAGTATTGAGTGACAATTAGTCAAGTTAGTGTCACTAGGTGCAGGTAGATGTGCTCAGTGTTTCTGTGAACAGGTGCTCTCAAGCCTGCATGTGTGATAGAGTGGTCAGACTTGGTGAGGAAGATGTTGGTAGTACTGTAATCCCAGGGGGTGATGAAACCACCTGAGCTGTTTTTTCTGAGAGGTGCCCAGACCATACATCTAGCTTATTTTGACTACTGCATATATTATTACCTGTTTACCTGTATAAACAAGGTTATCCTGCTTCATTGTAATATATCTTTCCATTTCACTCTCTGTGATAGAGAGGGCGCTTTTGCTGGATCACTTGTCATGCCATCATGCTTGTTAGATCTTTCCCTTTTCCGTATTCTGCTTTGAATTTTCTGTACTAGGCTGAACTCAGGCTTTAGAGGAGAGCAGATTAGTTTCAAAGCTGCTAATGCCCCAATCTCAGCGATCACAGCTTGTCCATCCTTGTTGCTGCTAACTGCTGCGGAAGTGACGAGCTCACATAGCCTGGCAGAAATCCTGCAGGCAGTCTGATTGCTCATTGCTGAAGTGTTCCCCAGAGGAAGATGATGGATATTTAAAAAAAAAAAAAAAAGCTGTGAAGCCACAGATTTTGGCTCGTTACAGGAGAGAGGCTCTGTTGAAAGCTTTGAAGAACGCAGGAGATCTTCATACATTCCCATAAGAAGGAGCAGATTCTGGTACAGAACTAGGTTGTTTTCATATTTCTTTGAGTTGCTGGTACTTCTGGTCGTTGTCAGACTTAATCCGTTGGTCCCAATATCACCAAGTATATTTGAGATATGCTTTGGTCAGCAAGCATCTGTGATTTCTTATATAACAGTGAATGTAGTTCAGCCAGAAACACAGGTTTACGGCACCTGCTTTTCAGGAAAGAAAATTGATAAACTGGAGAGTTTGAACACTGTTTAGTAGTTGTAGTCCTGGAACTACAGACCTCACTCAGTCTTACTTTGCAAGATGAAAACTGACTGGTAACTTGCTCACCAAGTGTAATAGTTATATAGTGAGCAAACAGGCTCCTCCAGCAGAAAAGGTGAAAGCAGCAAAATGTTTGGTATTGAAGCTGGAAAAATATAAACCAGAAAAACTGTAAAATTCAATAGTGAGACAAATTCATTGCTAAAACAATTGACCTAAAGACTCTGTGGGATCTTCTATCACAGGCCATCGCGCATTCAGGATAATGTGCCTGGCAAACTGGCAGATAATAGGTCAAACAATAATTCATTCATAAAAGTTGTACAGCCCTTTTGTTGCACAGGAAGAAAAGCTGCAGGGTCACAATAGTCACTTCTGCCATGCGACCTACGGACTAGTAGTGCTGCTATCCATCAGGACCATTGTCCGTTATCTCCAACACAAAAGCCAGAGCAGCGTTGTCTTTTCTCTGATGCCATTCAGTGTATTAGGAGAAGAGATGGGGTAGACTTTGTAATAGCACTAAATTGTGGAACCATTTCTGTCTTCTGCACCCCATGTTTCTATGGGGCTTTTTTGCTGCTTTACCTTCAGTACCATTTTGCTATTTGTCATAACCCTCTGGGATGCTGTTTTGCCACTCTGTTTTGGGTGGTCTTGGGAAAGGTCAGTTGAGCATTCCAGCTTCCCTCTGAGCCATGACGGCAATCATAAGAACAAGCAGATGTTAGATGGATAACAGTTCTAGAAACTGCTGACTGAATGCTTTCAGCTGGACAGGAGAGCCAAATTTTTTTTTTGTGGTCTTGGGAATCATTCCTATGTAGGCAGAGGTGTGTTATACTTTGATTCTGGTGCTGCTCGTAGTTACCAGGCTACACTGAATAATTCATTGGAGCCCAGTTGTTGCTCAGAGAGCAACTTACCTATCTCCACATTGCTTTGCTCATCCCCCTTTGCTTTTTTGATGCCTGTGTTGCTTGTGCTACACAGATAGGACAGAAAAATTACATCATAGCCTGAGCAGATACCCATCTCTTAATTGGTGGGTCATTGGTTCACAGAACTTTCTTGTATGATGTATTCAGACATGGCTCATTTTCCATAAGATGGTATTGCAGGATTGCATGAAGATTCTCCTTGGAATAGAGTATGCTTGGCTCTTTCAGGATAAGTGTTTTGGTTTGTTTAGTATTCTGTAAGCATTTTGATGATTCCCAGTGTCCTCTTGCTGATAGTCAGCTTATACAGACATGCACAACTGCAATGTAGATTTGAATGCATGTGAAGAAAAGGGCTGAGGTAAAGGCATTTGCTGAGAGCTCCTGTGCTGTAGCGTAGTGTGAAACACAAATTTGCCTCTATTAATATAAAACTGCTTTGTGATAACTGTATGCATCTCCCTGGTAGATACTCTGAACTTTGCTACCCTAGTGTGCTAGAGAGGATGCTAACTATTATAGTAGAGCCACCATGAAACATGCCAGTGGAGAGGCATGTTCTGCTACTCAACATACCTCAGGCATTCGTAAATCTTGACTTCTCAGCACTCATGGCCATGAACTCTGGAATTATGTTGTCTGAGGAAATGCACAAGAACAAACTTTGTACAGTGCCTCAGAGCCAGGCAGTGCAGTATAAGGTTTTGTGAGCCGAGCAGCTCCCTGGAGAGACCTTGTGTCCTGGCTCAGGTAGGTCAGTCTGCGCTTTGCATGTCAGCTCAACATAAGGCAGCAGAAATACATCCATGCTGGGAGGATGTGCTGCTGTGGCTGGGTAGCTTTCAGTGCTCACACCAGCCTGCGTTGGTGTGTATGCCTACATAACCCACAGCGGGTCCTGTGTTCACCTTGGCATGTGGCATCTGAGAGGAGTTCCATTTGTGGAGCAAGGCGTGATTTATCTGTGTGGCCCATTTTGCCCTGTATCCTTCACTGCTCCTATATGTTCCTAGCTGGGGACATCCTGCATGTTCTCAGCTAGCTTCACCATCCTACAGTAGCAGGTTTGCACAGTAGCATCTCATTTATTGTGGATTGTGTGTGTGTGTGTGTGTGTGTGTGTGTCCAGTGGAGCCCCATGCGTGCAGCACTTCCTGCTGTGCATTGGGGAACATGAGAATCCCATTAGGCTGGGTGTAAGGTTTCCTACCTTCCATCTGCCCAGTGAACTGCACTAGGCTCAGCTGTCTTGGATGTGTAAAGGTTAATGGTTGCCCTTCTTTCTGCAAGAATTTTATCCGGGCTCTTTTGCTTTCCGACTTGTGTATTTTGCTGTGCATAAGTTTAGGCACCTGATTATTTTGTGGGCTCCCATAGAGACAAAGACATTCATCTTCTCGTGGCTTCTTTCAGAGAATGGTTATTTCAAAATGGTGCTTTATCTGCTGTAAAATAATGTAAGCTGGATTATTTTGTACTGTTTCTCTCATAGCCCATTGGACTGTGTGGATTTGTCCGGCTACAGCTACTCATTCTGTAATTATTGTTCTTATTTGGATTAGGGCACTATGTAATACTTAGTTTAAATGATTCCTACCTGATTTATGTTGTTGTTCCTTTGATATCACAGGTTTTGAGATGGATTTTATGCAGTGAAATCGATTAGCTTCCTTCAGTGTATGAAGTGTACTTGCAGTAAAGCAGGGTTAGTCCTTGTTTGGATGAAGCTCTAAATATTTAATGAAAGTTCCTGTGAGAATGAGTTTGAGCATTGCATTAGGTAGCAAAGAAAACAAAAAATAAAGGGAAACTGGATTTCTCAAAGAGATTTTGCAGCAGTAATATGCTGGAGAAGTTAGATCACTCTGGAATCCTGATTGTCTCATCATCAGTTGTTTCATCATAGTTTTTTAATTCTACATAAAATACATTACATGAGCAATCCTAGAAATAGAACAGCTGTCTGCAATGCTGGAGCACTTTTCTCTGAGGAGCAGTATCGCCTTTGGCTTTGGCTCATGGCATGATTTTTTGTCCACTACATCAGTTCATCTTACAGTCACTGTGACCTCTGAATGTTCCCAGTTGTATTCCAGAGAATATAGTAGCAGCTGTCATATTAGGTTGGATGTCCTTACTGATGGAGAGTTGAGAGCATGTCTTCTTCTCTCTCATTCTGTTTTGAAGTTTGCTGACAGTATTAGTCTGCATTTGTGTACGTTTTCATCAGATGTGATCTTGTGTTGCTTTCATCTACCATGGCCACTTTGAGCCATTTCGTTATAAAAAGAAATACACTAGGGTATGTTTTCTTTCACTGTGCTGATGTTCACCCCCAGACTGTATTGGCCCGGTGCAGGGAGAAGCAGATATAATTCCACTCCTTTTTCTCTGCAGCATATTGTTTACTCATTTTGTATAAATAATAGTTCTGATGGTGTTCTGATTTATAATGCAGCATCTAAACATACACACTAGTCTTGTGCTAATCCTGCATTACTTCGTGTCTGACTGTCAAACACAAACATTTCTTGCTCTTCAGATACACAATCAAAAGCTCTGGACCATCTGGGCACCAAATGAGTCGAAGCGTGTCATTATTTTACAGTTTTGTATTTAATCTTGCTCACTGTCAGTCAAAAAAAAAAGGTATGTCTACTCCAGTGTTTTCTTACCACATAATATTTAAAATCAGAAAGATACTTTTTGTTTGATGATTCTCATGAGTACTTCTACTTGTCATCAAAGTGTTTGGGTTCTGCGCTTTTTTCCTGAAAAATCAGACTTGGCAACACAGCTTTTATTTTCAAACAGCTTCTTACCTAGAACAGTAATATAACACATCAACAAGCTGAAAAAAAGGTATCAGAATGCCATTCTCCCTTTTAAGTGTCTACTTTGCTGTTTAATTAGACAGATAAAGAAGGCAAAAGAAGAAGGTAGATCCTGGTCTCTATTTCGTTTGTACAGGAAGGTTGGATTATTGTAGTAGATGATCTTCTGTAGTCCACATGCCATATTTCCTGTCTTCTCTTTAGCTACAGAAAACATCTCTTACAGACATTAGCAAAACCATGTTTCTATTGTTGCCTTTTCTTGGTCTTAAAATTAAAAGCTAGACACGGTTAAGGGAAAAAGGGGTTTTTACTTCGGTATTTACTTAAGGATTTTTAAGGTGCACTACTTCCCTGAGGTGGAATGCGCCAAAATGCACCCACATGATAGATCACATATACAACTTATAGGCCTTGCAAATTTGCATATCTATCAAAGATTCCCCAATGAGACACTTGAATGATTGTTGTGCTATTCCCCCATCTCGAGGAATTCTCTCCTGGATGGGCCTATTTTAGTTTATAGGATGTGTTTTAGAGAAGACCTTGGTTTCCCAGGGTAGCATAGGGCTTTCTGGCCTCCAGGAGTGAGGCCTCCAGGATGTTTGGTTTCTTAGTTTAACAGAATATTAGGCCTATGTTGAGTTATCAAACTTAAGGAATTACAAGTATGCATACTAAAAGCACTGAGGATATGTAAAAGCTATATAAAAGGGTATAGAAAAGGTATATAAAGAAAAGGCAAAAAGTCATCATGGCATCACTATAATATCTGCTAAAACCACTGCCCACAGAACCGTACTGCCTCAGGCTTAGCTACTTTATCATTAAGTAAATGCATTTGACAGGTTCTGCGCAATGATGCTGTTTCATCACTGCCACTCAGCTTTGCATTACCAGCATTTCATTGTGTTACCACATTCAGAAATGACAGGGATCCTTCTTCACTTGTGCAAGGACAAGTGGACCTGTGATGTATTGCCTCAGGAGTCGCAGCTCTAACAGTTATTAGTAGCGGATTATTTTCTTTATGGTGCTTTTTTGTAAGATCAATTTATACGTACAGAATGCTTTCTAAATAGCTGCTTTAGAGTCATACTTATTTCATAAATGGGCTGAGCCAAAGGGAAGCACAGAACAATGTAAAAACTCTAAGGGAGCTACAGGAAAGACTAAGGGAAAATAACTACTTCATGGCAAACTTCGCTCACGTGGTGTTTTATTCAGAAAAAGAAGGATTGTAACCCTAGGGACTATTGTGTAGTCTTTCATAGTGCAGAATCAAGAGGAGTTTTCTGCTTGGTGGCTAGAGATAAATGGGATACCCTCTGGGATGCTGTTTTGCCACTCTGTTTTGGTGGCTTTGGGCCTGGTATGGGATGTGCACCATTACATGGTAAGACGGAAATTAATAATGCCCGGCTGCTAAATTTTTTCCCATTTAATTTACCATGACTCCATCATCAGGATCTCTTGGCACACATTTCATTTTTACAGTTTCCAGCAGGTTTAGAGGCCAAATTGTGCCTTAAGCCTTCTTCACCTGAATGGTGATGGCTTCTGTGAGGAGTGACAGTGTCAGCCTCCTCTCCTTGCCTGGGGGAGCCCTGGCTGTCTCTGCTGTCTTTGGCCTAGGAACTCTGCTGCTTTTTGAAACGATGCTGCGATCTCTCACACTTCCCAACATCAGCCTGTTTACAGGGTAGTAACGGGTGGCTGTGTCGAGCTGTTTGCACATCACGGCTCGCCCTGCATAGGTTAGGATACAAGGCTGGAGGATGGCAGATTTCTTATATTGTTTTCCCTCCTTTTGTCCCTGCACAAGAAGAACCACAATCCTTCTTTACATTCAATGGATATTTAGCCCTAAATATCTAAAGCCTCTCCCTGCCAGTTTTTTTTTGTTGTTTTTTTTTTTTTTCTTTTTAGCCTATAAACAGAAGCAGACACCGTAGGGACTGATATTTGGCAGTTGCTTTCAAGTGTCTGTATATCTGACCTAGAAAGTAAGGGAGTGTTTTTCAGTGCGTGCCAGTTACAAAGTCTAAGTGGTCCATATTAATTAGAATCATCTGCAATCCTTTTAGCATGTGAGCCCGTGGCATCATTAAGGATTTTCATGCTTTCCTTCCTAAAGGATTGATAGAGTTCAGTCCTCCAGATCTTTGATTATTTTTCTCATTAGCAAGCATCACCATGCTATAAATCAAAGGAGAAGGAAAGATTGCCATTCCCAGGGTGCTTCGTAAAATGCCTTGGAAACCTGAGCCCCAGCTGCATCCAGAAGAAAATAACATTAATGTGTAGAGTCCCACTTAACCATTAGGTTATCAGCCCAGCTATACTTATTTCTCTTTAGTTATTTACAGGCATATTATCATATATTTAGTCAGACAATCAGATGATTTTAGGGACTAAAACACTAATCCTCTTAAAACAAAACAACTTACTTGCTAAGGCCAGCTCAGCTTAAACAGTTCTCTTGCACTGAATTTCATCTTGATTTAATTAAATTGTGTGAGATCACCTCCTACGTTAAACTGTTTAACGTAGTTAAACTGGTACAGTTAGTGCCTATTGATGTTTTCTCTTTCTCTAGCCTATTAAAAAGACTCTTAGAAAATTCCCATTCACAATTTTATGTTTTATCTGGAAAAATGAAAAGATTCTATGGGTAACTATTTTGGTAATGCAATTATTAGGATTTTTCTTCAAATATGTAAAGTGGGAATTGCTACCACTGCTGAGATACTGCTAAATTTCTTTTTTTTTCCCCCCAAGGAGTTTTGAAACAGTCTCAGTATTCCATATAAAATTTTCCATAAGCAGAACCTATGAAAATGAATGTTTTTCCATTTAAAACTGATTTGATTCATAAATTTTAGATGTACTTATTTACTTTAATAGTTCAAACTCTGAGAATAATTTCTGAGCTGGTCTATTAAAAGTCAGATCATTGGGTCATGAGAACTTTTGACATTTTTGACCGTTACTGTGAAAAATTTTTGATAACTCTCACACAGTGAGTTCTTATTTCAACCCTAGTTGTAGCAAAAGTTTCATCCCCTTTTGGAATGATTTTGGTTTTTCTACCACAAAATAAATTGTATAAAGTAAGGGAAACACTAGCTCTTCTTCCAGCTAGTACTTACTGAATTTTAGCACCAAAGCAAAATTGAAAATTTGCTGAAATCTTTCACCTACTTCTTCAGCTGAGTAATACCAGACCTAAAAGTTGTAGGTTCCAACCTTCGTGTTACCTCTTTGAGTCCTCTGAAAGGTTATGGATTGCCTTTCCTAGATTTGACTATTAAATGTGATTTTGTCTTTTATGCAATTGTACCAAAAGCCCCTTGAAGTTAATGAGAAAACTTTCCTCATATGCATATCCACGGAGTCTGGATCAAAGACTCCTAATGTGAGTACGGCAGTTCCTTTCAAGCATTTGCTCAAGCTGGTAGCATATAAAACTTCTCCTGCCAAGTTCTTTCTTTACATTTGTGATCATTTGAGTTCTGTTTTATTGCATAGACTTACTCTTAGTATAAAACCAAGACAAAAATAGTGCTTGAAAAAAGAATTTTCAGGGTTTGCTAAAGGAATAAAACAATTTGTGCCTTCCCTCCAAACCTGTTTTTTATTACTGCGCTTTCAAAATGACCATTTCGGTATCTGGCACTCAGAGTAAATCTGTGTCAGTTCTAACTATTTGACCTTCTATCCTCACAGATCCAGCCTTCTGCCCACAGTGACCCTCCTGGTAAACCAGCATAAATTTGCAGACTAAGATTTCTGTAGCTATAGAATATAAAGTGTGAGTATGACATTGCCAGGAGATCTGTAATGTAGACCTGAACCAAAGGACAGACTTTAAATATAGCAGATAAGTTCAGCAGATTGGATGAATAAAACTGCTGATTTAATTAGTGGAATTCTGTGAAATGGGAATCAGCAAGGTGTTGGTCCTGTGATATGTCTTTGTCATTGCAGGCTTGCCAGAGATTTAAAAGTCAAGTGTTTTTTGAAAACTATTAAATCCATTCTGCAGCATAGCCTTGATTCAAGAAGAATTTTGAAATGCACGTGTTTTAAATATTATGTGTTCGTGATTTTTCATAAATATACCTTAAAAAAAAAGGAGTGTTTTAAACTCATGCCATTATGAAAACGGCTCTTATGGTTGCCAGGCAGCTAAAAGATAGTGCTGTGCTCTCAGGGAGGTCAGAGTTGCTCTTTTTATTGGTAAAGACTGGAAGTCAGAGGTGTCAGCCTGCTTGGAAGTGTAAATGCAAACCCAAGCAAAACCTTCTGGCTGTGCTCCAATAGCAGTGCCAAACTCCTTGTTCTCTGAATGCATTGTGGCATTTTATTTTATGATTAGCATTATCAGCCCAGCTCTGAACACAAGAACACACAGTGAAGTCAGAGCAGACTTCTGCTCTATGAGCACAAGTGAGCGTCTTGTTGAGAGGCACAAATCCTCCCTAACTGCTGATAGCCATCTTGCTTATAACGTGCTTCAGAAAACAAGTAGTACAAGGAAGGTATTTTCTTTTTGCCAATCCTTTCAAAGTGGAACAGATCTGCAAAACAGAGCACAGATGGCAGCAGAATAGTGGCTTAGATGCAAACCATCCATTGAGGCAAGTGGTACTTCTCCATCTCTGACTAGTAGCTTTGAATCCTCTTTTTTTTGATATAGTTTGTTTTGGAGACACACTTCAAATATATCAAAAACATCAGAAAGTGAAAATCGTAGTGGAGAAAATTAAAATTCAAAAATCTAGAGTGAAAGGAATAAAAATAAACAGCTTATCTGTACACACATATTTAAGCATCTGCAGTAATTTCTCATCAACAGTTTCTTAGTTCAGATCTTCTATTTAATCAGCAGCAAGGTAGGAGCTTTGGAGAAACTGACACAACAAAATAGATAGAACTCTGTAAAGTAGCTAAATAATTATGCAGCCTTAAATTCTTTCTGGCAATATTCAGACATAAAAAGTAGTGTGGATACATGACAGATTACACATTGAAATTGCAAGTAATACTGGACTGCAATTTGCTGATGATATTTGGTATCATATTGAAAAAATGCATTCATACACATCTTAGCATTTTATTCTATTGGTGATTTTAAAATATGTCTCTTACCTCACAATTATTGCATTCAGGTTTTTTTAAGATTGTATGACTTGGGTGTAATGTGTTTTTCAGTATGCCCTGGGTGTGAAGGTGCACAGTTCTCAATGTAAGCAATCCTGAATCTTTTGGAAATTGTAATCCAGGGTTAAAATTGTAATTTTAAACATGAGGCTCCTCCTTACATCACAGTCAGGAGCCAGAACTGTGTTGGGCTTGCTGGTTAGCTCCTTTTTCCTAATTTCCTAATTCACTTCTTTTGCTAGTTGCATTTGAAGTCAGAAGAAAAGAAAATAAAGCATGAAGCAGACTGAAGCCTGCAGGCTCTCAAGTAGCAGCTGATTGCTTCCTTATCTATTTCTCAGCAGATCAAAGTGAAAATGAGTGAACAGTAAAGATACCAACCACCTCTAATACCTACTCACAATTGGAGTCTGAGTTGGGTGCTTGGAACTGCTGCACGGAGCAATCCCCTGCCTTTCTGTTTGTATGGAAGGAGTCCACGGTAATGTTTCACTGGTGGAGCCCTTCCTTTGGGTGCCTGAAGGTTGTAGGAATACCTCCTGCAACATCAAGACCCCCTCCTACTACAGGTGGGGAGAATGACACTAGTCACGTTCACATTATTTTAGAAATATTGCTCGGGTAAGCAAAGGTACCCTGAGATTTCCTACAGGCTAGGTGAGTCCGTATGCTCTGGGTGAGTCCTACCTTCATTCCTGGTCGCTTTGCTTCAGTTTAGTAACAGTCTGCGCTCTGCTTAGTGGATTGGCCTTTGTTGGCTGAAAAACCCAGGCACAGCCTATCTGTGGAGTCATGGCACAGTCTGTCACTGAATTTTAGGGTTAGGAGGGCATTGCTATTTCCCATACGAAGGATCATTTTAGGATGTTGTTGCTGCTGCAAGGGGAGGTACTTGGTTTGGGGCCTGTCAGATCTAAGGATGTTTTGTTAGGGACACATATGGATATCTCACTTCAGCAGATACCTTGGGTCTCAGTACACTGTCAGTGCAGTTTTCTCCTGGTCTGGAGAGCACAACAGCTCCTAGTGACAGGAGATGCCAGAATATGGTGTTTGCTTTCCTCCAGTTCTGCTTGAAGGTGTGATTTGGAATGCTACAAAGAGGTTTCTGCCCTACAAGAAGCCCCTGGGAAAGCAGAGTTTGCTGTTATTCCTATGAGTAGCCTTTTTTTCAAAAGCATGGGTTTTCAGGCCTGGTTGCTGTTGACCTGGGAAAGGGGAGTGGAGGGAGAAAAGAAGTCATGCAGAACACATGTTCTGCAGCATCAGCAACAGATGAAGGAGGATTTGATTTTGGCTGCAGGGAAGCAGAGTCAGAACTAAGCTGTCAGTGTGTTGCACATGAAAAGTGTTGGATTGGGGCAGTTGCCCAGAGCCAAGTTCTGTTGTGATATGACCATGATTACAGATATTAAATATCATTTTATGATGGAAAATTACTAAGTGTATGTATTGGAACCGATGCCTTACGTGTTTCATACACTACTGCTCAGGCCAGACCCAAAGTTACTTAAATCAGCTGAGGAGTTCTCATGGATTCCAGACAGTTTTGGATGTCAGATCCCATGCTTCATTAATGCATTCTGATGCTGGGAATTTTCCAAAAGGTTTCAAGTGTTTTATTTTATTTTTAGTTTATTTATTTTAGTCTTTTCCACATTTTTAATCTACATAGTTGACATTATGCAATCAGAATAAAATCTTCTGGAAGTGAGGTTACACAGAGCATTGAAACATATGGCAGCGCCTGCTTTTCCATGGTAATAATAATAATGGTACAGAAAAGGGAATGCTTCTGTTCAAATTCCTCCCACCTTAAATTTTGCAACGGTTCTCTCTCCTCTTAGAACTGTGTTCTGAATGTCTTCCTAATGCTTTGGACTTGAATTCAGAAGAGATAAGTGTTGTTTTATCATCCAGTCCTTCAGTAAATATGTGACATCTGGGCCTCTTCCTCTTGTTGGTTTCTTTCTACAGGCTATCAAAAGATGATGTGTCAAAATTATCTGGTATTTCTTCAGTAGTAAGAGCTGAAACAGCACCAGCATTAATACTGTCCTAAATTTGAGAAAAAATAGGTTGTTGAAATGCCTATCCAAAGGAGGAGAGTGAAAGCAGATTGGTTTAAAGAGAGGTAATAGCACTTGTACCGTGTCTTCTTAGTGCAACATCTAACAGCCCTCATTCCCTTTGTGCTGCTTTAGGTCAATCTGTTATTTGGTAATACAGCTTCCTGTCCTTCAGTCAGCCAGGGTCAGCTGTTGTGCACGGAACACGTAAAAAGGGGATGGACCATGACACAGGGCTCTTGTTTGCCACTATGTGGGAGACTGATACAGCAACTGGCTCTGAAACAGTGTTGGGTAGTTCTGATTAAAACAGTGTCAGTGCTGTCTGGGTGGGGAAACGGACCGATCTGGCTTCGCCCTAACTGTGCTGTTCAGTGAGTTTCCAGGGGTCCTTCCCATGCCTGTGTCACTCCCTTCACCCATGGGAGGAGTCTGCAGGACTGGAGACTGCTAGGGAGCACTACTTTTACCTGCTCGGTCTAATGCTCCTCTCTTTTCCCCATAAAAATGTTCAACTAAAATGTTTTGCATCTCTTCTACATAGACCTGTGCCAAAATCCATTGAATCCATTTAGGGGAACCTTGACCAACTTGTGCTCTCTGAAAAGGTCCAGAGTGGGAGCGCCTCTGCCTGACTGCTGACTCCTAGGCCATGCACTTGTCCTCAGGGTCTGTGATATTACCTCCTCTGCCTCTGTCTCTGGGTGACTTGAAGTCAAGCCATTGCAGTTTTCTCTTATGAAGAAGTAAGAAAGAAAAAAGAAGAGCAACAACACCTAATCCTTTTCCTCATGAAGAAGTTTCTGGAGGAGGAACTCATGCATTGGTTGGAAAAAGATTGGCAACCGCTTTTCTGCTGAGATCCAGTGGCATTTCAAAATCCCCACTGAGCACTGTCCACAGGAGAACAAGCGTAATTATGATGCTCATCCGTACGATCAAGGAATGTCGTACGCAATGTCTGTTCATCACAACAGATTAGCTTTAATTTTCCAGTCAGGATGACAGCACAGGCTATTCAACATCATTTTTGGGTTGCTAATCCTCAAAGAATCTATTTCTTTCTTTTTTGATGTTATTGCCATGGAAACTGGCTAAATTGCAGGTCCAGATTACATCTTTACTGTTCACTCACTTTCATTTTGATCTGGTGACATTCTTCAGGTGCCAGGAAGAGACAAAGAACAAATCAGTAGTGTTCCTTGAAACACAGAGTCACTCCTGGTGCTCTCCAGCCTCCACTACACGGGTATAGCCACTTGTGTTCTGTCTCCCAGGGCAAGAGACTTGAAATCTGAAGATTTGCTACCTGCAGTCTCATTTTCTGTGATAACATTGCTCAGCCAAGCTGGAGAGGACAACTCAGCAGATTGCTTCCTCATCTATTTCTCGTGCCTGTGCAAGTGGTTACACAGCATTGCACAGTGGAGAACAAATCTAGGAAATGTTTTGCAGATGCACTAAAACTGTTGAAAACAGATATAATCAGAAGTCAAGGAGAATTGCTATTACAAGTATGTATCAGTGTCCTGAGTGGTGAAGGCTGTATGTCAGAATCCAGATAATAAATACTAAGGGAAGAACATGTCTCTACTACATGTCTGCATGTGATAGCCTGAAGCATATTTTTGGGATTTGAGTGCTGTCTTGAGTGTGAGAGATCTCTAAATTTATTTTGTTTCTGCATTTTTATCTGGGTACCAGGTAAAGGTGCCCTCTCTTGTGACCTGGCCTGGATTCTTAGAGGTGGAACATAGGGACCGTACTTCTGGAGACCTGTTGCAAGTTCTTACTTTAATCAAATTATAATGGTGTTCTTTCTAATGGAATAGCCTTTATCCCCCTATGAATTCTGTAGCTTTGAAAATGAATGGTGGGGGGAGGAAACTGAAATGAGTTATGTATATTTCCTTTTAAGAGTTTGGAAAAACTGGACATGAATATATAAGTAGCCCCTAGGCAGCAATAAAATTAGAAACTGGCACTTACATAGCAAGTCCTAATATATGCTACTGACCTTGATGACATTACAAGAGTAATCTTCACACAGATAGCATTTTTATTTGAGTATCTATAATGTATTAGTCATTGATGCCTTTGCCTTGCATCAGGCATTCAGATCTTATGTCCATTTTCCACTGTACTTACACTGCAGTCAAGTTACAAGGGAAAAATCTGTTCTTCACTGCTGTATTATTTTAGCCTGACCTTTTGTAATAACAGTTTAGTTTTGGAGAAGCCCTTCTCTGTCAGTATGAAGTCTTTTATCCTGATAAGCATTACTATGGATCATAAGAAGTTGGGGGAAATGAGTGTCCTTATGTTGCATGAGAAGGCAGCTTTGCATTACAGTTTTTCATTCTTTTTGTGTGCACAGGGTGTTGAGATTGATTCTTTTTCATTCTGAAATGACAGGAGTGCAGCACATGCCCTTGTCTGTCTCTCCAGAGAGTGAGTTAACACTGGTAATAGAATGGGTGAGTTTAGTAAGGACAGGAGGTAGGATAATTATTTGGCTTTAAGGGATCTATTTCTAACCTAATTCAGTAACTTGTTAGTTTATATCAGTGATTCATTGGCACAGGTTGCTATTGTTGCAGAAAGGATTGTGTATATTGAGCACAGGTGATTATATGGCTGGTTTTGGCTGAACCTGGTAATATTATGATCTCTATATCCTCAGAATTTGTATTCAGAAGAAATTAGGGGAGATTTTAATTTTGAAAACTATCATTATCCAGCATGTCTTCATGACTTGCATGCTTAGTGAAGGAGCACTTCCCTTTGCTTTAGCCTCTGCTAGTGACAGCAATGCAGAATCTAGTGTTCATACTACAGGAAAAGGTGCTCAGAAGCCAAAGGTGTGTTCCTGGTTCTGTCGTGGATTCCGGCAGCTTTCTTGCATATAAGATGTGGCTTCCCGAGTGTGGAAAAGTAAAGTAAAATTAAGACAGGGAAGGAGCAGGCATTTTTGAAAATGTTGGCCTCAATATGTCAATTTTTGCATTTCTAAATTCTGAGTATTTCACAAGACTCTGTGAAGGCTCTGTGAATGTTTGCAAAGTGTTTTAGAGCTGGTAGCATGGTAAGCTGCACTGAAATGCAAGGAGCAACATCTTCACTTCAGACCACACCTCTGGAACATTTGTACATTTGGTGATAGCCCTCATCCGACAGCAGTCCATTAAGAGATTGTAATAGATCTGATTTTCCCAGATGTATTATTGCCCTCTTCCCCAGGAATTTTATCTGGAGGAAAAGAAGAAGAATTTATTTGTTTGTCCCAGATGCCCTCAGAGTATGTCAGAGCTGCTATCAGTGTGCCATTTGTTGTCATATGGACTATGTGATGTTCATGCCCAGAGCAGTGTTGTTCAGGATGGATTACTGTCTGTCTCAGGAGTGTGTGAAGGGATAAACTCTTCAGCCGAGTTCATGGCAAGTGCTCAGTCTACCTTATTATAAAAACATAAATAAATTGTGCCTGCAGATTTTACAGATTACTGTGAATCCATCAACCTAAGTTAAAGAGTTAGACATTTTTCAGGAAAAGGAAAAAAACCCCAAACCCATGTTTCATTAATCAATATGTGACAGAAAATCCAGCTTCTTTCCTTTGTTTATCAATAATATGTAATTTAATGAATTGCCTGCCCTGTCTCAGTTTGATGCAAAAACCTTGTTTGACATATGGTGGCTGTCGCTTGCACTTGGAGGTTGAATGTACTGCATAGAGCATGTAACTAAGGAGATGGGGTTTTGTTCATCCTTTCAGTTAATTCTGTGTGTTCTTTTTTTCCCTCCCCTTCGTGCTGCACGGCTGATTACCACCCTAGGACCTTGCAATGGGACACAGACCCCTCAGTGCTGCAACTCCAGTCTGACTCTGAACTTGGGTATATGTCAGCTCTTTTTGTTATCATTTCTTTGCAAGAATTATGTTGAAAATGCTTCCTAGTTGAGCTGGTTGTATGTGATTTTCATTTGCTATTTTTACTCAAAAAGACCATAATTTAAGTTTCCTTTTTTTAGTTTCATAAATAAGAAGATTCAGCAAATTCATCTTTGTGGAAAGAAACCCCAACTATTTAAATAAGCTTATGAAAAGATAAATTGCTATTTCTGTTGCCTGAAACGCAATACAAATAACTATTTCATTTCAGATGAAATGTTATTATTGTGGCACATATGGGCATGTATAGTTACATTGATCTTGTTTGTACCTGTTGATTCAGACTGTTCTCTCTGAATCATTTGCAAGATACTTTCCCCTCCTTTCTGCCTGCTATAGTTATGCTGTTTCCACATGCAGTAACAATGTCCCCTTAGGAGCTGTGTATGTGTTTAAAATTGTGCACTTAAGTATGATCATAGTCCAAGAGTAATTGCCATCTTAGTTTAGTTCAGGCCTATCAAGCATCTTTAAAATTGTAATGGAGCTAAAATTAATATTTTATAGTATGGGATGGAACTTCTTTATGCCATACAAGTGAAAAAAATAGTTAAATAATGTAGAAATGCTTGCCTGCAGAGGTATTTAGGATAAACTGTTCCTCTAAAAGGACAGGTAGCAGTACCTCAAGTTCTTCAGAGCATGAATCATAGGCAAAACCAAATCACTACGTTGAAAAATTTGTTCTACCAATGAACTTACGGGGTTGCCTGTTTTGAATCTCCAGGCAAGTGTCTCGTGCTTTTACTTGTTCATGTGCTACTTCATTCACCATTCTGTAAGAAAAACAACAACTTCCCTTTAGCTGCTGATTGACAGTGCTCCCAGCTGCAGTTAGGTGTGTTGGGTCTATTCATCAGGAAAGATCAGAGGGAAAGCATCCAGAGAGCTTTCTAAACAGAAATATTTCTCCAGATCCAGAACTGCTGGGAATGTTTGTAGTTTTCATGTGAGTGTGACTTCAAATAGGTCACGCTTCTGCAACTTTACCTGTGCTGTACCAGAAAGGTAGAGTTTTTTGAGCTGTTTTAGCCTACAGAAACCTTTTAGAAAACGCAGCTGCTTTTTTTACAGAAATTTGAATTAAAAGATGACCACACCTAGGAGCAAGGTTTCTCAAACGGCTGTGCAAAGCAAGATCCTCTATTTGACTCAGGAAAAGATAACCCTATCTGTAGCTACAGGACTCCAATCCTTCATGAGCGGTCAGTGCAAAGACAGGAAAGAAGCATGCCAAAGAGCAAATCCCCACTTACACATTTTAATGGAAGTCCTGCCCCTTTTGAAAGAAAACTGTCTTCATACCCAAGGCAGAGTTAAACTTTCCTCTGATGTCCTGAGACTAGGGCAAAACAAACCCCAACAAAACCAATGCAAAAGAAATCCTGTGGTCAGCAATTAAATGATGTGTGTAGCAAAACATTTCTAGCAGGCACATCTTTCTTCTGACACCTATGGACAGAAGAACCCATTTTAATGTGTGGGTTTTAGTCACTGTCCTCCTACTGACATCCCATTGGCAGTTTGGAAAGGAATCCTTCCAAGCTTATGTGCTCTCTAAGATGAATATTCATTGAATTTATGAGAATTATGAGCACCTCAGATGAAAAATGGGGATGGGAAAACAATAGACCATTTACTGTTGCCCTAAAAAGAACTAGAGACTAGAATATTACAGCCTGTATCTGGTAGAGGCCAGATACTGAAAGGATGCTCCAGTTATCCCTATGTGCTTGGGACCAAAGGCCGGGCCAACTTGTAGTAACATGAGAACCATTATTGGTGGCTTGACACAGGCAAAAAGCAATCAGTAGATCACGTTCCTTCAGATAAAGAAGGACCTCCCAATCTTCACCAGTAATTACCAGAATATGGGTGCCACAAGGCATTTGTACAGGCACCAGCAATTCCTGAATTGGAAGTGTTTTAGATGAAAAATTCCACCCATTGTCTCAGCACGGTGCTGTGGGAAGTAGCTCACTTCTGGGATACAGTGTACAAAGAGGTTCAACCCCCCCAACTAGGGTTTAAATCCTGCTCTCCGTTAGGGTCATGTTTCCCATCCTCAGGCAGACCAGGAGATACAGACTGACCTCATGTGAAACTGGTTTAGAATTAGGTGAGATTCTAATTAGGTCCAGATTAGACACATAATTAATTAGGGATTATATTTAACCAAGACCACTGTCAAGAGATTCTTTCACTGTAAAGGCTTAAGAACCTCAGTAAATGGTAAGAGTAGCCTGGGGCAGCAGGGGACTGGGTACGTAGGGAAGACAAACTATCAAGCAGGCAACAGAGATTGCACTTCTGGTGCTGAGGGAGGGAAAAGCACATGAGAGTTTGCTGGGGTGAGATATTTATTAAAGGTTTAATTCACACAGACCGTAAAAAGCAGCTACAAAAATGTAAAACTACTAAAACTTTTGCTAGCTGAAGAAACTTTTCTGCCCCCAGTAATGAGGTAGAAGTTTTTCTGTAGAATTTTTGGACAACTGTAGATTTTGTTCATATTGGCAAAGTCAGAGATGGTTATAAGGAGGGAGACTTGTTAGTTTTTCTTCTTTGAAAGGAGGAAAGATTCAGAGCTACAATAACTGTTTCTGCTCTAGTGGTTTGTTACACAATACAGCTGATTTGTACTGATTACTTGCTGAATGTAATTGCAGTCAGCTTAATAACAACTCAGGCAGTAAAATAGATTAGGGAAAATATAGCTGATGTAGCGTTAATCAGCTGAAAAGTTCAGTAGGTGTTATCCAATGATGACAGTTTCCTTTTGAGACTCCCATTTCCTTTCAGACATCAATCTTAATTGAATACCTAAACCATTGTAAATTAATTAGATCAAAACCCCGTTGACTTCTGTGGTTCTGAAAATCTGGAAGATGAAGAGGATATGGATAATGTGTAAGAATTTTCTACTTTTCCAAATTGTTCTCTCCAATAACATGACGAGTTGAGAAACATTGTGCCCAGGAATTTATTTCCCCGTAAATGTACAAGCATGCTCACACTTGTTTATTTAGGTAAATGGCCTTACTTAGTTCATTTGTTTATTACATTTGCATTCTTTTCTCTGCTGAAAATTGGCGTTTTTTCCAGTAAAACACTACTAAGTAACCATTTGTATATTCTTCACTCCCTGCAGACAGTCAAATAACATTCAGGAAATAAACTGATTTTTTCCCCCACTGCTGAGTGAATTGTGTAGAACTAAAAGTGCTTGTGACCATGCTCAGCTGCCTCTCTTCTTTTTCCCTTACCCACTTACAGTTAGTTTGCCTCACTGATTTATTTCATATGGTTTATTTAAAATAAGGGAAGCAGACAAAATAGAAAGTTATATTGGCCCTGCTCTGGTTATGCTTTAGTTCTCCTCCAGCCCTTGCATTAGGACTCCACTAATCATAAACCTACATAAATGCCACTATTAATGACTGCTGTGGAAGGGAGAATCTCCTTCTTTATGGAAATTACCCACCTTGCCAGTTAAAGACTCTGCTATTGCTCCCAGCTGAACGTTTGGTAGTCCTAATCCATCTAAGTGTAAACCCACTGTGCCCTTTCCACAATTATGTATCCCAGGCTGAGGAGGAGCTCCTTTGAGCAGGCAGAACATCAAAGTAATGATGGTATGAAAGAGAATTTTGCTGCATGTTAAGAAGGGCACAAGCAGGCCATTTCTCTCTCCCATTTACAGTCCCTCTCAGCAGCATGATCTAGAGGTTCAACAACTGTACTTTATTATGGCCGATGGTTCCCAGGTTAATTTTCTTCACTGCAGTGTGATACTTCTCATGCATAGTATTGTGTTTCATCTTAACAAACACTGAAGTATTTTTTATCCTGTTCATAACAGCAAACATTCATAACTGCTGCTGATTTACACTAAACATGACTAACCTTTTGATGTCATGTGTTCCACCTTAGACGCAGACTGCACAAACTAGGGGTGTCAAAGATTACCCAGGTTGATTTCTTACCTCGGGAGGTGGTATCATACTCCAAGGAGACACAGACACCTCTTGCCACGCATCAATCTGAAGGTAAGATTTATGGGGTTTTTTAAAAAATTTCAATAGAAAATTTGCATTTGAGTTAAAGAATGTAATAAAAATAATAGTAAGTCATAACATAGCTGTTATCATGTGTTTTCTGCAAGCCAGGTATTGTTTATGTGATTAATGGCTGTTCTGATGAGAATAATTATAAAAATCACTTTAAATGCAGGTGGAAGCAAACTGCTTCTGACTTACAATGGGTTGTGCTCAGATAGCAGTTTAATGAGAACATTTTTCCAAATAAATCATCATGAATGTAATTAAAATAGTGCTTCAATTTTTTTTTTTTTTTTTTTTTTTTTTTTTTTTTTTTTTTTTTCTTTCTCAAGGAAGTTATTAATTCTGTGCTTTGTAAAGAGGCAGTGTTGGAAAGTTGCCCTCAGTTTTTTGGTCAGTGTAATTGTGTCCCCCTGCTGTAGGTGAAGCTTAGGGAGAAGTTGCAGCTTAGCTCCATGTACTGAAAAAGGAGGTTTGCATACTCTGATGTGGACAGTCCTACTTCCTCTCTGCTGACATCATGCTGGCATCTATACTCATGGAGCTGTTTGTTGGCTGTTTGGCTCTCTCATTGATAAGTAAATACACAGAATGGCAGGGGGGTGCTTGTCTGCCAGTGTTGTACTGCAGGATGTCAGTGGTACAATTTAAACTGAATGCAAAACTGTGCATTAGCCTGATGTTATCTATGCACTAGAACAAAGCAGATAGAAGAAAAAAACTCATATCAATCTTGACCATAATTTTTGCTGTTAACAATGGAGGATCAAGAAAAGTTCAACAACTGAGTAATTTCCTGCAGAAGATAATGTAGAACTTTACCAGGCTTCATTCAGAGAAGAAAAACACTCAAGTAGATTCAAAAGGTGGTGGTGGTGGTGGTGGTGGTGGTGGTAAATCTGTCTAAATATAAGTTACTGTCAGGGAAAATAGAGTGATAAATGGAGCCAGCTTATTTTTCTGGAACTGGGTTACCAGGTCTGCCTTAGGAAGGCAGCTGCCTTAGGAACCAGAAATAGAAACTGCTGAGCTAGATGCTCAGATTCTACTTTCCTGGAGCACAAGTTTACCTTGGTCATCTGTGGACTGAAATAGTGCCTTCAAACACAGACAGCCCTTTTGCTTGGGTGGTGCTCCTTGAGCAGTGTGTCCAGAGAGCTTTGCCTGCTTCTAGGAAGAAGCTGTCTCAGAAGCCTCACTGGGTCAGTCCAGCTCACCTCTGCCCCTTTCTCTATGGGCTGCTGAAGCCTCAAGAAAATGGGTTTTGCCCCAAGTCCTTGTCTTCCTTGATTAAGACCAGTTAATGCTCAACCCCGGAGCATTACCATGAATTCATTGTTAGATCAGATGGAGAGGGTGTTCTTCCTCTCCGACACATGGCCTTTATCCAATGTAAGAGCCTATGGATATGGGGAATTTAAGACATGGCTTTGTATTTGCCTCCCTCAGCAACTCCAGCACTCATGAACTGACCTGTCTTTCTGAACAGAACAGCCTCACTTGAGGAAGCATCTTCTTTCAGTAAGATCTTCTTGCTTTTTTCCCAAGGAGCTCTTCAACTATTACAAAATCCTTTTCTTGGCTAGACAAGATGACAATCTCCTACCCTTCAAGGGAAAAAAAATCCAAACAACAGTGTGATGCTGTGGAGCCTGGCAGTCAGGACAATGAGCAGAGAGGCAGTGTGGTTTGAATTGGTCCTCCCAGCACAGAGGAAAGTCACTTGTTCCTCATTTGTGTGAAAGAAGATAAGTGCAAACATAAAACATCATGCACTTTAAACTGCCGGGGCCAAAACTGTGACAGAAGGGGTCAAATATGTGGTTTTGGTGACTGGATTTGTTATTTTTCCTATTCCTTGTGTCATCACAGCCAAAGAAAAAACATCAGCAATAGTGGTGTTTTACGTATTTAAACACAGAGAAAATATCACCCAATGACTTCCTCCAGATGTGTGAGGGAGGGAAAGTGTAACTTACATTTTCTTTCCAATCTGCTGCTAGGGAATTCTCTGCACATGACTTGGATATGATTATGGCTGTGCATCAGTAAAGGAGATTCAGGAAAGTTTGGTTATTCCGTTAAAAGGCTATATAATTGGAAATTCTCTAGTGGGTAAATAAGCCCTGTGATTTTTGTCTCTTTTGTCTTTTCAAGTTAAATTGTCCAGCCATTACTACGGTTATGGGCTTGGTTATTCAGCATTTGAAGCCTTAGAGTTTGAGAATAGAAAACAAGAAACTTCTTATTTATTTGGATGAGTCTGACTTCAGCATTCGGAAATCACTCTTTTCACTGCCTGCCTTAAGTACTGGAAATGTCAAAATGCAGAATTTTAGGATGAGATTGTCCCATGCTTGCTTCTTGTTTGGAAGACAACTAATGAAGGGTGCAGCTGGTTGGAAAGATGGGTGAAAAGACGACTTTGAGTCCATTCAGAGTTCTTCAGCTTTTTTCGAATTATCCTTATCAAGTTTTCTGCATTTACTTCTCTAGAGAGCAAGAAAGAAACTCTGAGGTACTTTAAACCCACTGCTGTTCTGGAGCTCAGTGAATGTTCTTTTTGGTAATGGCTATTGCCCACCAAACCTTATAAAACTGGAAAAGGAAGGGTTCACTCTCGTAAGTCCATGTGGTGCCAGAGAGCCAGATGCTGTGTGCATTGAAGTCTCAGCTTGTCAGCTGCTAATTTTAGAAGAAATAGTGTGGCATTATTCCCTCACTGGATAAAAAACAGATCAACTCCTCTTTTCAGAACAGGTAATTTGCTTTATTTCAGAGGAATAATGACATGTCATTTCCCCCACCAACTCTATTATTTAGGGAGATATGTATATGCATCATTCAGTCCTTTGATCACAAGTACCTAATTCTTTTGCTTTATTTAGGTCACAGTCAGCTTCAGCCTTTTCTTTTCTTCCTTGCAGGATGACTTCAAAAACACCCAGATCTTGGCTCTGGAGCCTGAGAATAAAATGTGCTCTTTACTTTCCCCCTCCTCCTGCTATAATTGAACTTGAATTTAGGTATTTGTAGGCATTGAGAGACATTTTACTTGTGCTGCTTTTTCCATTCTGGACTTGATTAAGACCTAGACCATGCCAATTTTTTTTTTTTGAGAGGTCTCTGGGACACTTCCTTCGCTGTGCAGAGATGCTCACATCACCTCAGGAGTGGCAGCCCCATGTAGCCTTTGATGGTTGGACCCTCCAAAGCCCTGCAGACCTGCTGTTTGCTGAAGGTGCCCCTAGGAGAAAACAGAAAAGCCATGGCCTGGCCTCTGCCCAGGACGGATCCCTCACTGCTGTGCAGCAGTGGAAGGAGTTCTGTATGACTGCCTGCAACCCACCTTTTCTGACAGGAAGACAGTCTGCACATTCAGGCTCTGCTAGATGCCTGCCTCATCTCCAGCTTACTGTTCTGCTCTTTAATGGGCTAGAAGGTAAAATCTCAGAGAAGGGAGATACTCCTCTGATCTGGGTCCCCTCAGAAACTGAGGGCTGCAAGAGGGAGAAAGTCTGTGAGCTTTCTGGCTTTGCTGTCCAGTGTCACGAGTGTTGTTATTCCTCTTCTGTGAAGTAGAAACTACTTCATCAGTAAAATGAGATGTTCTCACATTCTGGCTTGACAGACTGTCACTGCAAATAGGTTAGTCAGAAATGCATTCCTGAAAGAGTAGGTCCTGTGCACAAGAGAACATCTGACTCTCTAGAACAGTGGAGGTCGTGTGCACTTCATCAGTTTAGCATCTTCAACAGATGTTTGTTCATGTGGGGAAAACAAATTCTATGCTCACCTCCTGAGCAGGATAACCTCATCTTACGTCACAAATGTAGCCCAGTTCTGGCAAAGAACACAGTTGAGACCTGTGATCCATCTGTTTATCTGCCCTTTTCAAACACTAAGGGTATTTTGACTATTAGGGAAAGAAGAAAAATAAGCTCTCTACTCCATCTGGAAGTAGGTTGGAATGAAGTGGGAAAATGGAGGTGGAGCTCCAGAGGCTGGGTTGGGTTCTGCGTGTGTCTGACAGTGTAATTCTCTGAACTAAGGTTCCTGAAAGTTACCCTTTTTAAAGCACTGAGGGAAGAGAGGGAAATTCTGCTCACACTCAGGCTCATGAGACACATGAGTTCAGGTATGTCTGTGTGATACCAAATGTTGTGTCTGCTGTAGGGTGAACCAAAATTCTCTAGGTGCCACTGATTGCATTGACTAGTTCTTCGCTGACAGACTTGGTAACGGAGCATTTAACATAGGCATATTAATTTAGGCTTCTCATTATTGAGTAAAATGCGTATGTCTAAAAGAGTGATACATTGGCATCATAGGAGGCCTGTGTCCTACTTTGAATTTTGGTAATTGGATGGGAAGTTACCTGTGGCTAGGACTGCCAAGCCCCAATGCTGTGAAAGCAAGTCAGGCCTCTGGAATTTTATCATTTCCATGATAAAATCCATAGATAAACATATTTATACTTTGGTTGTTAAGGTGTTTAGGATACTGTGCAGCAGACCTTCAGCACAGCAAACTCAGCCCCAGTCCTGTTGTGCCTTGCTGTGCCTGACTGTAGCTCAGCTCTAGCTTTGTGAATGCACGCTGTACTTTGGAAAAGCCAGTCCTGGAACTAAGTGAGATCATATTTGAGCTTTCCCATGGCCAATCTGGCTAGAGCTCACGGATCAGAAGCTGGGGTTTAAGTTAAAGAGCTTACTTTGGCTTTTCCCTTCCAGAGAATTGTAAGCTCAGCTCCAGTCTGAAAAGGATGAGTCTGGACTCAAGAATAGCTTTGAACCCCTCGTTTAATGGGAAATGCAGATGCACATTTGTACATTACCATGCATGCAATATATGTGTCAGGATACATGATAATGTGTGATGGAAAGGCATTGGACATAATGAGGGGGAAAGAAAAGACCTGCTGCAAACAAAAGGAGGTGCTGAAAAGCAAAACTAGGATAGAAATCACTATTAAAAATAGAAGACAACATAAAGGTGAATCAGTGTTAAAGCAGAAGTTATGTTTTTAAAGAGACAGAGCCTTAGGATTAGTAGAAATGGACACTAATTTTGTAATAATTTTTTGTAATTTTGTAAAATATTATGCTCTGTCCTAAGCAGTATCATGTATCACTAGGTGTTCTTAGTTAGCTATAAAAATCCAGTTTGCCTTTTCTTCTCAAACTTCAGTCCATCAGAGTTGTACTGTGGATCTCAATAGCTGGCATAAGCACTCTGATTCAAGTCAGCTTTGTTTGATTAAATCAACAAAGCTTAATTTGTGCTGTTGTACCAGACTGTGCAAGATTGGATGAAACTAGAATGAAGTGGTGCAAAGATTTGAGGCATTGCATTGTATAGCATTCTTTCAATAATTCCTCTTCTTTCATGTCACAACTGCGTCACCATTTCTAAACAACAAGGTTTTCAAGGTGGATTTTTTTTTTAATTTAAATGTGACATAAAAATCTTTCAAAGGCATTCGGGCAGCGCCCTCTGGTGGTGAAGCGGTGAAGCGCCGCGCCCAGGGATGCTGGCAGGGAGGGATGCAGGGATGCCGGAGTGACCTGCGGAAAAACACTCCCCTGATCTTTTGTCTGGGGCAAGAATTGTGCTTAACAGAAGGTGCTTGAGTTGTACGACTGAGATGTATGAATGCAACTGCTGTTTAAAGAAGTGTCAGAAGAGACCAAGGCATTACATAGAAATTGAGGGGGGAAATGTATTATTTAGAAATGTTAAGAAATCTTTAAAAATCAGTTGTAGGTATCCAGGGCAATAATACACTTGTGAAATCAGGTGCAATCCCTTGTTACTCCAGTCCCTTCTTGAAGTACAATTAGTAAAGTACAATTTGTTAAAATACGTATATTCCAGAACAGCCGCAACAGGCAGCTACCAGGTGTGGTGGGTCTGTATTCCACTCCTAGCAAGCTACAGACACTGGGTGTGTGCCTCTGAAGGCTTTCTTCACCAACTGGCTCGTGATAATTTTGTGTGGTACAGAATTAGAATAAGGATTTGGCTTTAGAAATTAGTTTCTCTGGGTTTTGTTGTCCAGAAAAATATGTTTGACACTTGCAAGGATTTCTTCTTGGAGGAAGAATGAAGAGGCCACAGTCTGGTCCAGATGGATACTTTGGTGTTTGAGTGCAGAAGGGGACATCAAATGTCTGTTTTCCTAAAATATGTAACTGGCTTGGGCTCAAACAGAATCTCTGCAAGATAGTCTCAGTCCATTTCTAAAAGGTGGTTTAACAGTATATTAATCAGCAATCATTGCTTCAGTATTTGCTCCCATTCCCTGTTTCTCCTTCCAGGTTTTCTCTAAAGACTTCTGGAGAAGGGCTTTTCTTATACTCGAGATGGTTCTCAGATAGTCTTATGCAGAGATCCCTTTTAATGCTAAACTGTTTTGAACAAGCAGATCTGACAATTTATTAAGCATCAGTAATTCTCAGGGAATTATCTACTAAGAACTGGTTTACCAGAGAGAAGATTGCCTCTGGTCACACACAGTTGGAGGTCTGAAGAAAGAAAACTCTTTAGAGATCTTAGACTTTTTCCTCCATCATTTCATTACACAGGGATCGAGTAACTTGACTCTTTGCAGCTCCTCCACAATCTTAACAAAATCTTGGGCAGGTCTCCTGAAAACCAGGCACATACACATAGGAGTTTCCTGCTCCAAAGTGTCCCTGACCTTCTGCAGACTCTGGTTTCTTTTGCACAAGGTACCTCTGCATTAAATGCAAGCCAAGAAAGTTTATCTAGTAATTCCTTATGAGGGTGGAGAGAGAACAACAGACTTGTCGCAGCTGAACTATGCCTTCTCTAAACCATTCAGGCAACGAAAGATGAGGAACAAGCCAAAGCTTAACTGCCTTCTCGATGAAACAAGGAACCAGTTTTTGGCCTGTGCTGCCTTGGAGGGGACTGTTGTGCAGTTTTGTTCTGTGAATGGAAGCAATACTGCTTCAGAGCTTTTGCAGACGTGGGGAAGGACCACGCTATACCACCCGTCCTTGCGCCTTCTCGATCCTAATGGGTGATCCTTGCTCTGTGCTTTTAAGCAAGTGGATCCCATCCTCCTCTCAGAGGTGGGAAGCTGTTCTCTCCTAGAAAAAAGCACTGTAGTCAGTCTCCCTGTGCACAAACCAACCTTCTCCTTTAGTTGCAGTGGGAAATAATGTAATTGAACAAGATCCTGATACATCTGGTGCCGCTTGACGGAAAACAAGAGAGCTGATGTTTAAAGCCGTGACCTCAGACCCCTTTAACTAGCTGCAAGTCATCTCACAGTGCCTTTGACCCATCTCTGTGTCCTGACATCTGAAACTAGCAGTGATCCATGAATTCAGAGAGAAGCCCTGTAACACCTGTATGCAAATTGAATTCTTTGTTGGCTAGAAATGAAATCCTTCCTCTAAATCTTTCTTCTCCAGAAAAGATCCTGGCCATGTTTTACACATGAACAACTGCTGTGTTGAGCTGATTTGTTAAGTGTTCCCCTCAAGCAACAAAATAGTTCTAAACTTATTTGCAAATACATGACTATTAGTATGTTGCAACTTGGCTTTAAAGTGAGAACGAGGAAAGTGTCTCCCTAATGAACAGCACCATGATTTCCCCAGTCAGTCAGAGGAATGACAGTGATCAATTTTTCTCTGTTTGCTGTTTTCACATGTTCCTAGTTATCACTTTATGTATAATTTCAGTAGTGTTTGAATATGCTTTGAATTAGCAATGTGATACATATTACAATGCTCAGATGAGAAGGTTCAGACCCAAAAATGTAAAAAGGGTGAAATTCGGGTTAACAGTGCTTCCAACAGAACAATGAAGACATGGCTTTTTGTTTTCTTCAGAAACAAAGCATGCTTTTTCCTGCCATTCCTGTAATTCCTTCTTTAGACTAATGGGTGACGCCTATTCAGTATAGACAAGAAAACGAATACCCAGCACCTTCTATTATGTGTTTAGTAACCTTTGGCAAATTCTGGCTTTGTAACGTGGACCAATCTCCACTAGAATTAAAGACAAGATTAAGAAAAATGTGCATTGCAGAAGTAGCAGTTATTAATCCTCAGTGCTCTAATTAGCACTTAATCTTTCTAATCCTGTAAGTAGATACAAAATCAGGGCTGAAATAGACACAGGCCATAATGTGGAAAGGCCTTCATTAGTGGTGTTAAAAAGATGTACAGAAAACTGCTTGGTTACTTCACACTTCTCAGTTTGATCCTTGGCACTTGGACTCTAAGAAATGAAAAAGATTCACATGCCAAAATCCTCTCCTCTGTTTTAACCCACAGTACTAATGTACTGGGTCAAAAATTACGCAGCTGAAAATTCTCCTGTTCAGCACCTCTCTATCTTCAATTCTATAGCTGAGCCTCAGCCTAAGAAGCTGGCCTATTGTGCCTCTCTATAGTCTCCTTTAATTGGCTCATTTCCATAGGAGAGGCCACCTGCCTTGGATAGAGCAGTGTCAGCTGCTTGCCCTCAGACTAACTGGAGAGGGAGCCAAGTGGCTGGGCTGGGTAGAGCGCAGACTTTGGCACACCCCACGTTACTGCCCGCCCCCAAGATCAATGGGGCTGCACCCCAAGCTGGGTCTTTGTTCACCAAGTGTGTCCTCACATTCTGACCCCAGCACCTGGGCAGAGCCCTCCAGTGGCACCCCAGGCCCCCCTTCTGCCTCCCAAGAGCTGCTCCAAGGTCATGTAAAGCCATCCTATATTTAGTATAATGGCAAACTGTAGATCTCATCTGTACGTGGTACTTGAGAATCCCTGCTCAAAATCAGTAGTGGCTGGATCCTTTCCAGAGAATCCTTTTGCTTGCTCACATACACTAAGAGTTACTCTGAAAACTGAAGAAAAGATCTGGATGAAGAAACTTTTAATGAAATGGGTATGTCAGTAAAGTAAAAGTCTCAGCATGAATTCCCACTGGCCACTATTAATAGAAGATGGAATTCTTTTTTGCTGCAGTACAATAGACTGTCTCCACAAATAATGTCACTTTTCAACCAGACCCTGGCTGTCACTTGCCCATCTATCTTATTTAAAATAAACTTAGCATATATTCACTCTGAGCCACAATTACTTCAGATGTATGTCCTAGCCATAAACCTCCAAACCAGCACCCTCTCGTCCTGCAAGCTAATACCCTACTTAAGGCACACAGGAAGTGAAAACATAATCATTATTTTTCTAAAATGTGTTGAGCTTGAGCCATGAAGCTTCACACTTACTTTAAGTCTATAATTGCATGTTGTTGCTGTGGATACTCATTTATTTTTCCTCATCCCAATTGTCTTGTAAAGTTTGCTACATCCGAGCTCAGTATGGGTTCAGCTCCTCTGTGATTGGCACAAGCAGATCCCTGCATTTATGAACAGCCTCACTGATCTCAGTAGCAGCTGCTGGGTTTTGAGGGCTCTCAGAATTCACTGCTTGGTTTGGAGCTGAACTTCTTTGGAGGTCTTGCCCCAACAGCACAACAGGAGAATTTTTGAAATTTTAGCCCTTAATCATGGTTGTTTCATATTTTCTTTCTTGTCATCTCCACTCAGATGTTCACTTTTCCTCTCCTAGGCACCGATTGCTCAGCAACAACATGCTCAAAACAGCCACTCATCTGCTGTGAAACACAGAAAGCACTGAAGATCTTGCTTGTGACTGCATGAAGAATTCTGTGTGCTGGTATTGCATCACAGATAATGTTCAGGTTGAAAACACAGCTTAAACCAGTGTTCCAGAGTGGAGTCTCAAAATTGCTTTGACCTGTTACCTTAACAAAAGGACGCTGGGGGATGTGTACTTTATGGTGGGTTGACTTTGGTTGCCCATCCAGCCACTCTCTTACTCCCCCTTACTGAACAGGATGAGGGAGACAGTAAGATGGAAGAGCTCATGGGTTGACAGGGATCACTTGTCAGTTACCATCATGGGCTAAACAGGTGGAAATGATTTCATTTATTGCCAAGTAAAATACATTTGGATGGTGACAAACAAAGACAAAATTTAATTACCTTTTACCTCACCTTTTTCCCAGGCTCAACTTCATTCTTTCATCCCCAGCTCCTCTACCTCCACTCCACTGCAAGTGACTCAGAGGGATGGGTCTGGGGGCTTGTGATCACTTCATAGCAGCTCCTCCTTTTTCAGTGTGGGTTTTCTCCATGGGCTGCAGCTCTTCAGGACAAACCTGTTCCAGCATAGGCTCTCCATAAACCACAGTTCCTTCATAAAATATCCACATGCACCAGTGTGGGTTCCTCCACAGGCTACAGTGTGGGTATCTGCTCTGGTATGGTCCTTTCCATGGGCTGCAGGAGAATATCTGCTCTGGCCACTGGAGCACCTCCTTTCCCCCTTCTCTCACCCTGATGCTCACAGCGCTGCTTCTCACACTTATTTTTCCTCATTTCTCTCTTTACCATGTGGTGTTTTGCTCTTTCTTGAACATGTTTTCCCAGAGGTGCCAGCAGCATGGCAGATGACTCAGCTGTGTCCTGTGGTGGATGTAGATAGTGGATGTGTGTCTGGCACAGGGCAGCTCCTGATCTCTTTTCATTGAAGCCACCCCTGCAGACCCTCCCCCCACTACCACTAAAAGCCACTAAAAATCTTGTTGCTTACACCCATATTTAGAAAAATTGGTAGCTAATTAGCCAAAATTCACGTTTCTTGTCTGATGTGTCTGGGATCAAGTCTTCGCTTTGCCTAATAGGCAAATGCTTTAGCCAGTAAAGTCTTGGGTGATCTGAGATGAGCTATTTGTTGGACCAGGAACCAGAAGCACAGTGTTTGGTACTCTGGCTGAATGTTCATTATCATCATGACATAGGACTAATTTGTTTCTGGGTATCTAGAGCAGCCATCCTGTTTTCACTTTGGCATCTATGGATCTGATGCAATGTTTTGAAGTGTTTGGCTAATTTGAGTCCCTCTTGTGTTTTCTGGTGATAGAAAATGTGGTGATAGATACCTTACCCTGGAGGAGATCCATTGCTGAGGATTCTGAGAAGTGGTAGATGCTTGCCTGGACCAGAGGTGGGAGCTTGGTTCTGGTCAGGTCAGCTACACAGGCTGTCTCTTTCTGGTGGTGGTCACACAGAAGGGTCCGTGATGCCTGTGCCAAATGGTATGGGTTGGGTCATTTCAGCTCCCATGTTAAAACCCCACAATCTCTTGGAGCAGTCAGCTGTACCCTTATTGCTTCTTGTCAGGCTCACAGCTATCCTATCATCCCATCATCTTACACAATGAGACAGCACAAACCCCTCCCGCACGTGTTTCACAGACTTCTTACCTGTGACAAGAGACATGCTGGGATTCACATCAGAGGATAATTGAGGCCAAAAGAGCTGAACCCAACACAGTCCTGTGAGGGGGATATGGACCCTAGCCCAGACTGTCCTTCAGTCTGTGCCCAAGTTTCCAAACCAGTGGAACTAGTTAATTTGCTCCAGATGTGAACTGCATATGCTGTAACATGCTCACAGTTTGTACTGATTAGGAATAAGCATCTCTTATAATCTACCTTTTCCTCTTTGCCAGATTGGGTATTGCAGAAAGCTTGGATTCAGGATTTCCACATAGGCAGGGTTCCTAATAGTTAGGCATGTTTACATACATTTTAGGGATGTAAGAGTGTCTGTTTAAGCAAAGATACAACAAATTTACATCTGCCTCTCATTTGTGCAGTCATGAAAAGGTGTCTAGTGAACAGTGAGCTTCCACTTTCAAGAATGCCTTGGACAGAGTTAGGGTGGAGTGTGCAGGCACAAGCGCCCCATGACACTGTGTGCTTGGGAAAAATCTGTCCTGCCGTTCCTAGGTTGGAACAGGATGGAGGCAGAGAGTGAACAGAGATTAATCTGGTCTCTCCTTTCTCTTTTTGTCTCTCTAGTCTACAGATGGAACTGTGTTAAAAAGCTGCAGATATATTTATATAGTTATTTAAGTATTTACGTATAGGTACAGCTATAGGTACAATGTTTACATAAAGTATTACCTATCTATATTATATCTGTAGATTTACAGGTACTCCTAGATGCATACATAGAGCTGACCACTGCAAGATCTCACCGCCTGCCAAGTGATACCCTTGGGCTCAGAGCAATGGTGTGAATCTCAGCCTGTTTGTGTAAACTTTCTATACTCAAAAGAGTGAGACAGAACCTCCCAGAGGGCAATTTACCCTATCTGTTGTATTTATCATAACACTGGAAAAATTACCTTCTATCTATGCCTTTCTCCATTGCTTACAGGACTTAGCCAATAGTTGAAATTATAACCCTCATTTTTAGATGATTGAGTTTAGATAATTGCCACCATTTTGTGATGGGAATATGGGCAAGTGCATTATAAAGTGTTTTACTGTCATCCCCTGAAACAGTTTTGGGACTACTGTTATTGCTATTTCTTTTCTTCAGCTCCTTCATCTCTTAGCTATTCCCCTTTGAAGTTGCTTCTTGTGCCTGCGTGAAAGAAAAGTGAAAAAGCAGGCATCTTATTTTCCTCTGAAACCTATGTAATTGAGGACAGCCCTTTCCCAGCTGATAAAGGAAATAGGATAGAGAAAAAATAGAAAAATTGCTTTGCTCTTTCATATCTTCAATTAAATAGGGTTTTCATACTATTCAGAGGACTTTATTGTGTAGACTCAATACTGCACTTTATGTGCTAACATTTGTTTTGATACATCAGTCTTGTTTTTGTATTGTGTAGTTCATCAAATGCAGGTTTCTGTCACATTTTGCTCAAGGCATATGCCTTACAGTAAAGCCCGTCAAAATCTTTGCCCCAAAGAGTACTGAGCATCAAGTGGATACATTTCTAGATCTAGAAGTTATAGCACCATGACTATGAAATGGACAAACCCACGACTTTGTTTACTGAGGTGTGGGATGGGGAATATATGCTTTCATCTGTTCTTTCATCACTTTCAACCATATCACATAGGTTGTGGGACTGTTCATTTGACCTGTGATATTTCTTGTATCAGAGTATCTTGATGAAGTATAAAAAACGAATACCCAACCCGTATGTATTAGCTATGCAGTGAGGATATTTTCAGATCCAGTTACTGAATTAATATTAGTTTACTATTATCCTTAATGAATCTAGATTAGAAAAGGTTAGTAAAAGTACCTTTTCTGCTTCACAGTTCATCAGCTTGAGATAATTTAGTAACAAAGGCTCATGTTGCAATCAGGGAAAGGACTCCCACTGACTAAAATGGGACCTGGACTGGGACCAAATTAAGTGCTTGCCATGAGCCTAAATAGCTGACATTGTCACTGACTCATCATGTGAAGCCCTTCAGTACATTGTAGGATCATTTTATTTGTATTTGATTAAATACAAAAGTATTTTGCAAGGCTTTCCAGCTTTGAAAAACAAAGTCATTTACATAAGAGCCAGGCAACCAAATAGCTATCCTCTCCTACCCTGGTTAGCAGGTTTAATCCTGCAAATATTTATGCCTGTTCTGTGCTCATCATTAGTCCCCTGGCATATTTGATTGTCTGATATCAGGCATGTATGTGTTTGTAGGAGGGGACTTGGTGCTGTAACCTTCATTTGTTATATCCTGTTTTGCTGATGCACTGCAAGTTCTGACGGCCAGGAAATGCATTTGTTTTTCAAAGTTATCAGTGCAGAATATAGAAAACATGCTGTAAAGAAATACTGATCATGAAAAATGCATTGATATATCATAGAATAGTTTGGGTTGGAAGCGACTTTAAAAAGTCATTTAATCCAACCCCCCTGCAATGGGATATCTTCAACTAGATCAGGATGCTTAGAACGCTGTGCAACCTGACCTTGAGTGGTTCCAGGGATGGGGCATCTGCCACCTCTCTGGGCAACCTGCTCCAGTGTTTTACCACTCTCATTGTGAAAAAACTTTTCTTTATATCTTGTAGTTTAAAGCCATTGCCCCTCATTTTATTGTAACAAGCCCTACTAAATGCACATATTATGTATATATATATATATACATTTTAAGGGGAAAACATGCTTCTTTCCTGTATTCCAGGTTGATTCACTTTGGCAACTGCTAAAAATGTGCATTTTATTATTAACACCTTTTATCAATCCAGTGAACAATAGAAACAGCAACTCTGCTCCAAGACCAGCCACATCTTGCAATAATTTATAAATGTCCCATATTAAAAATAATACAGTTACTCAAACTTTTTCAAAATGTCCCAGGGTAAGCAAATGCTTTTGTATTATTATTAGTTTTGACAAACCTGATTGTGTGCTGGCCATTGTTAAAGGGTTCTATCTGCCTCCAAACACAGTGAGAGACAAAGAATTTTTAATGAATTTAATTAAAACTTTATGTGGTTTATGGTGTTCACCTCCAGCTGGTGTGCCATTCTTCTCTGCTGAATGAAGTTTCCTCTAATGCATAATGATGTGTTTTATAAGAGGGATGTTTGAACCCCCTTCCTAGTAGCCCTGAGGTAGTTTCCATGGCATGACACAGTGGTGAAGTATTTAAGAGCAGGTCTCTTACACTTAAGTGAATTATGTATACGGTTAAATGCACAGGCATGGATGCAAAGATATGAATCTTAAAACAAATTTAAGAATCTTTTTTTCCCCCTTGAAACAGTCATTGTGGGCTAGCTTTTATGACCCGTGCTGCTGAGCATTTGTCTATACAAATGGTACATTGACATGAAAGGGTCTTGTTATTTGAGTGCTTCTCTTGGGGGTGGAAAGCTGGATGATGTGTTCTCCTTTGGCTAACACACTGTACCAGGCACAAGGTCCTGATATTGATGGGCACTCCTAGTGCTGCTGTAATAAAAATGAACAATAACATGCAGATAGCCTCGTTAGCAAAAGTTTCAGTGCATTTATGAGACATGCTGAGACACTGCAACAAGCTGGGTCATTCCCATGGCTGGTTAGAGTTAGTGGAATTGTAGTCTTCTGAATCTCTTGTGTTTTAGGGTTTTTACTCAGGGTCTCTAAAAAGAGCAGTGACCTGTGTTCTTTTCAGCAAGCTGTCAGTCAGTATTTCTTCAGTTGAGAAGTAAGCTCTTGCTAAAAGAGGTAGGCTCTTCATTAAGCACTTTCTTTTCAAAATCTTGAGTCTGGGTGTGGCCAGACTGAAATACAGAGCTGTATTTTTGTGGTTCTTTGGATGGTGAGATCTCAGTTATGCAAGAGTCTTGAACAAGTTCCTCAGGGAAGGAATGAATGAAGCAAGATGTCTTGGACCAGAGGAATAGGACTTAGGAACAACTCACATCTCTACAGGGAGTAGCGTGATCCCTGGAGAAGTGTCTGCAATGGAGGCTACAGACTTCCAGTGGTTTTGCAGAGACTGGAAAACTGAGATGAATGTTGAAAGGCATCTTCATAAATAATGTGTCTTGTTCTAACAGTTGTGAGGAATTGGATAGGAAACTGGTTACAAAATCACCCTGTACCAGCATCACCCTTTCATATCATTGACCAACTCACTGAAGTGGGGAGAGCCTTTTATACGATCTCACTGGAAGGTGACTAAAAGAAGAGGCTTTCCAAATTACTTTCCAAATAATTTTCGCTTACCTGGAGACGAGACTATTCTCTTGGGAGGGGGATTTCAGTGTTGAATCCACCTTTGATCTTCAACACAATTTTCTAAGTTTTAGCCAATAGTAATAACAACAGTAAATCACCATATCTGTTTTTCCCCAACTGATGAAGAAACAAAATGATACTGGAGAGGACCAGTCACAAGCTAAATCAGAAGTCGTCTTTGGAGAAAATGCTGAAAAATATGACATTTGGCACTTGGTGGAATGACAAAGAGCTGAAGAGATGAAGGAGCATCAAAAACTGAAGAATACCTCCTGATGGTAGGCATGAAAAAGAAAGTATGATGAACAGAACAAGAAGGTGGATAAATACTAGATTGTAATGAATGAAGAAATAAAAAGGAATTAAATGAAGAAATAATTGAAAGAAAGTGGAGGAAGCCCTGAAAACCACAAAGACATATCTGTATTTTCCTCAGAAATTAACAGGATGCTCCTGGAGGTTACAGAAGTAAAGGATATGAGGAGCTGACCATCCTACATGGGAAAAAATCTGACCACAGACTAATGAGTCATCTTGTTGCATTGCTCCTGATTCCAGATGCTCTGACTGCAGTCTCCAATGAAGCTTTGCTCATTAGAGCAAATCAAATAAACTTGTTCTGATCAGCTGCAGTGTACCCTTCAGGGAAGGTAGAGCTTCTGTCAGTTAACACAGGGAGCTCTTGGACTAAATGTAGCAGCAGCTGAATGCCATGTTCTGTCCTTGGGGTCTGTTCTCAGCCGGTGGACTAGATTCTGTGCAGTGTAAACCAGAGCAACTTTCATTTAGTGTGAGCGTGGAGGTGGCAGTCTCAGAAGTGCCCTGTGCATTGTGGTGTGAAAGTTTCTCTGGAGAGAGGCACAGCCACACAAAGGGAAGATCACACAGCTGTAACAATGTAATGATTTCCTCATACATCATGGGGATATGCACTTCAGCAGGCAGCAAGGGCATCAAAGGCTCTGGAGCTCACCTCCTGGTAAATCAGTGCTGCTCCTTGCCTTTGGTTAATGCTGCCAAGTTGTCAAGCTTTTAGGCTTGACGAGCTTTTAGGTCTATATTCCTGTGGTCTCCAGCTCTAAAACAACATTATGTTTAACTAGTACCCTTTGTTCCTGGACTTACTTTTGATAAGCAGTTTTGGGAACAAAGTAGAAGAAACCTGAGAAGGACTAAAGCTTGGGACTACGAGGGCTGAGTTTCAGCTGCATATGCCCATGACACACTGTGTTTCACCAGCCTGCGGGCACTGACAGTCTGACAGTGAACCAGTGAGTCCTTGGAAGCAGGAAGGCAGGGCCCTAAGAAAGTGTCAGAGTCCAGGTGCTGGTTGTAGTCTTGCTGTCAAAAAACAAAGAGAGAAGAAATCAAGCAGGAAAGAATTCAAATGGCTGAAACCAAGGATTTGTTTCCATGGTTTGTAGATATGTTGCACAAAGTGGCTAATTAACAAAGGAGGAAGATGTGCAAGGGTCTGATTTGTAGCAGGTTTTATTGGCACATGAACCTGCAACAGAAACAGAGGCTTGGAGATGAGCTTGGTGTGAAAAACGGGGTCTTTCTCAGTTCAGCTGAAGTGCAACACTGCCTGCCCCAGCCCTTATGCAGAACAAGGGCAATGTGGAAAATGGTGCTGCTAAGAACATTTTGATAGGAAGTCAAGGTAGCCAAGCACACATCCAAGGGTGTGCCATAGGACACTTGTCCTTCTAGGTACGCTTCTAGGTGACCCAAGCGGGAAACTTCTGGATGATTAAGGCCGTTGCTGGATTTTGGAAGCAAATCTGTGCACATACATTCATAACTGTTGGCAGGACAGTAGTGGAGAACAGAAACAGAAGATCTGTGCCACTTACTCTTTTGTCTGTTTCAGGTAGTTATTGAAGCACAACAAAGTGATTTAGAGCCAGAGTGGTCATTAGCAGGTGTTGTACATCCCTGTCTGTATATACAAATCATGGAATCATGGAATTTTTAAGGTTCGAAAAGATCTCTAGGACCATCAAGTCTAACCACCAACCCTGTAGCACCACCATGTTCACCATTAATCTGCGTGTACATAGACTGATGTCATTTTCGGGTGAAATAGGGTAATTTTGGTGAAAAATATGGACAGTTAGTAAGGTACACTTTAGATATCCTTTAAGTGTTCTTGGACTGGAAACACTGATTGTGTCAGAATATAAAGGGAATCTTATAGAGATAAAAAATAATAGAGACAGACATACAAAAATAATGGACACTTAATAAGTTTCCTTGTCTCTGGCTTCAGGCCAGATTGTCGGTTTGTGGAATGTCCTTAAAATCATAAGCAAATTATACCATATTTTCTTCAGAAGAAATATGAGGTTTGGCTCCTGTATCTCCCTTAAATGCTTCAAAATCCCTGGATCAAAGGCCCCAGAATCTCTCCTGAGGAGAAATCTGAATGTGGATAATTATGCAGGAAACTATGAGCACTTTTATGTTTTAGCTTCATTTACTATTTAAGTAGAAGTTAAAATGAAATAAAAAGATGTATCATGTCTTATCTTGACAGGCTTTTTTTCTTTGTTTTGGAATCCAATATTCACACTGTTTCCAAAGACATAATGAAAAATTTTATGTAGAGTTAGTTTAAATCTTTCCTCCAGTAGTCTTTATACTGAAAAATATTCTCTTTGAAAAGCAAAACTTTATACAAAGCTTGCCAGTGTTGTCAAAATGACACACTTTTTGGTGACCTTTGCTAATCTGCATAAATGTTTCTGTCACTTTTGATTATTTCTTTCTGCAGTTTAGAAAGTACTTTAGAAAGTACTGTGCTGTGTCCATGTGATTAGCAAAACCCATGAACACTTCCTTTTCTGAGGGCAAACTTTTCTGTCCTATGCTTGCCCACTCTGAAAAACAGTCTTCAGCTCTGAGCCCTTTGACCCTCTTGGTGATTTCAATGAAGGGACAGCAGGAGGTATTTGAGCCAGGAAGCTGTACAGCAGAGGATATAATTCACTTGTGAAGGATATAAATCAGTTATCCATGATAAGGATGGATATGACTCATCCAGGATATGAGTCAATGAATGTTTTTTTGCTCAACACACTTCTTTGGTCACTTTGCCTTGGATGTCACTTGCCATGTCCTACTAACGTCCTATAGATGTGTGTCATGTAGGCAGCAATAACAATTCCCTTCTTGGACTCTAGCAGAGAAATACTTGCTGAAGCCAATTACAAAACATCTGTTGATAAAACTGAGATCAAGATATAATTTCAGCGTTCTAAATCCCCTGTATAGCTGGGCTGCTTTACAGCTTTGTGCTAGACCATAAATCACATTTACATTAGCCTTAATGCCCTTCTCCATCCCAGTGCTGTGTAAGACAGCTTCAGTGTACCTGAAAGTGAGGCCAGAACAATTTGCATCCATTTGAATGACTTTCCCTGAAGTGATAGCTATTTGAAGCATGATCCCATGGAGGCAATTTAGCAATGTAGCCTGAGATCTCTGCCCGCTGCCAACCTGAGGCCCACCATCCCATTCCCACACCAGCTTAGTTAGACTCTGCCTGGCTGCATTCCTGTGTAACCTGCTCTAGCTGCCCCTGCCTTGGCAGGGGAGCTGGACTGGATGATCTCCAGAGGTCCCTTCCAACCCTCAGTATTCTGTGTCTGTGATTCTGTGTTGAGAAATCTGGCCTAGAATTTGTTCGTGTTCCATGGTACTGCACAGGGAACATGGAAATCACCCATATAACTGAGGGAAGCTGTTTGGTAGACTCTGAGCCTGCAGCATACAGTGAGAACATCAGCAAACGTCAGGCTTGGTAGCAGACTTCAGGCTTGCTCTCAGTGCACCACTGATTCATTGCAGTGGTCACTGTTTACAACATGGATTAATGGAGAAAGGCAGTGCATGTAAAATGATTAAAGCGCTGATTGTTCTGCAGCCTGAGGCTGACTCAGGAATGGATGGTCTCTTTGCCTTTCTGCTGGGATCTCCTGCTTTACTGAGGTAGATGTGCATGTGCTCCTTATCATTACTGGCGGTGTGTTCTGGCGTTGTTATAAATATACTCATTTTGGGTCAGGATTTTTTTTAAAAAAAAGCGGTCTCTCTGATTTGTTGTAATGATGGTGTGCTGTCTGCACTGTGTCATTTTCCTTACCCTTGTAGTGGGATAACATGCAATTAGAGACTGATGTCAGCCTGTAAAACTTTGGTGTAAAATTTTGGTCGCACCAAAATACCATACTTCTTAACAAAGCTGGCAGACATGTCCTTTGGCAGCAGCTGTTTGCCATGTGATTTAAAACTTCCTGTCACTATAATTGATGTGTTTTTATTCTTTCCACTTCCTGAAGCCTGATCAGAATTAAAATTGCTGCTGGAATTTCCTGTCAAAGCAACTCATTTATTCGCCGAGCGCTGCACTGACAGTACTTTGATTGGACATTGCCTTCAGCTATTCTCGGGCAGAGAGATTGCTGTGAATTATGCTCCTTGCCCAGGTTTGACTTCCCTGCATGCCACATCTGCAAATATATACAGATTGTCCATCATGTGGTAACCTTGTCCTAATGAAAACTCCACATGTAAAATGTTAGATTTGAATATCAAACTTGGCCACCTGCTGGGGCCCCAGCTTTTGTGTTTATTTAGGAAACCCCAGAGTTCGTCAACTGATTGTCTCAGTGTAACTTTCATGTTACCTACCAAAAAGAGCTCTGCTATATTTCTACACTGAAAATTTGTGCTCCTTTTAATATTTCCTTTAGAAAAAGCTAATGCTTGTGTGGGTTTTTTCTTTAATTTTCTGCTTCAGTATGCTGCCTGCATTCCTTCCCAAAGGTGGCTGTGTTGTGCTGCCATGTGGCAGTTCTCAGATGTTACTGCAGAATCTATGCAGGGCTTTTTGAACCAGCTGAAAGATTCTGTGTAGACAGAAGTTGTCATTATTTGCAGTGTGAGTGCAATGAGGTGGTAACTGTGTCCATTAGGAGAGTAAGCTGTTAAATTCACTGTTGGATGAATCATTCAGTTGCCCAATTTGTAACTTCGTTTTCCTGTTAGAGCTGCTTAGAGAATTGCAGGTTATTTTGGGAAGCTGAATAATGGGTAAGTATTGGATTGTTCTTCAGTTATAGCTGACACAAAGTCATTGTCACCTCAGAGTAGAATAGATATAATGATACTTACTTAACTGCCTTTGTAAAGTGTTTTGATAACCTAGGTTGAAAGGTACTTACAATCCTGTGAACTATTACTATTATTATTAGAGGCAATGTATTATTTTTAAAGTTCTAACCTGCATGATTTTGAGGATATAGTGGGAATCTAAATATTCATGTGCAGGCTCTTTCCCTTGACCAAACTGAGTGCCAAGTACTCTTCCAATATTTTAAGGAAATGCCTGTGACTGCTTTGGCTGGTAGTTGTGGTATGGGGCCCTAAGTGGCTGTCTTTGATTCACATTCTACCTGCAGCTGGTGGAAACATCTCCCGCCAGACCCTGGCTGTGGTGTAGGCTTCTGCTGCATACTTATTAAATCTACCATTTATCCTACATAAAATCAAAGAAATAACAACAACAACAACAAAACCCAAACAAACCTTTTTTTTTTTTTTCCAAGTAGTTGCCCTAAGAACATACTTGCCTTATATTCACCATGTTTTCTTTGTGGTCCGGAACTTGGACTTTTTATTTAACACACAGACAAGTAAACAGCATGCCCCCTTCAAGCCTCTGCAGTGCCTGCAGGAATAGAACAGTGTCCCTGGGCTTTCCAGTTGAAGAAATGGAAACGGAGATGCAGGTGTTTTATGGTGATGGGAGAGGACAGTTAAAAGGGAGGAGCTGTGAAACAGAGTGGATTACAGAGGAACAGAGGTTCAAGGATGGATGGTGGGGAAGCTGAGGAAGGGCCTTGCTTTAAAGAGTGGTGCCTATTTCCACCTCACAGACAAAATGTTAGGTCTTCTTTGTATTCAGGGTCATTCTGCATTTAGATAAATATGATATATAGGAGAAAATACTGAATTGTTGGTTTGAAAGAAGATTAAAAAAAAAAGTCTGTAAGAGGAATGTCCAGCTGTGGTAGGCAGGAGCATTGGCAGGACCATGAAGTTTCACTGACCGAGTGATATAGTGAGAAAACTGGGAAAATGGTGATTTAGTGAAGGAAAGCAAAAGTGAAATCCTTCTGAGAAAATGAAATTGGCTCTAACTCTGAAGGTCAGGAGAAGGGTATGAGTACTAATGACTCATTTCAGTGCAGAACTTAAGGAAGACTCAAGCTATTCAGAGTTGGTCCTCTGGCCAGGGCTGGCTGGATGAAACCTCTCGGTAAAGGGAGGATTACAGGGATCTACATATGTGGATCTTGAGACACAGCAGCAGGAGCTCCGCTGGCCAGTCCTTAACAGCAGAGGTAAAGCCAGGACAGCTGATCAAGGCCGAGGGAAACATCACATTTAAAGAGTTTCCCCAGGTCACTTACCCTAAGTAGACACCAGTTTGTCTTTGGAAGCTGTAGAGATGAGGCTGCACATTGCAACATGTCCAACAAAAGAGGCTCCAAGTGAGTCCCTGGCTCTGGGCTGGACTCCTGCCTGCAGTGCACGGCAAAGGGGGAGCATGGGCAGGCTTCTGAAAAGGAAGGGAAAGGATAGTCAAAGTGAGTTCAGTTCTCCTGATGTGGGTTGTGTTTGTTTTTTTTTCAGGAGAGAGGCCAGGATAAAGAGAGAAGTATAATAAAAAACACAAACAAATACACTCCGTGTGCTGCTTCTTCAGCTGCCACGTCAGCCCAGCTGTAAATGCCCAGTGTAGGAAGAAGCCAAACCAACAGTGCCGAAGGCTCCAGGAAAGGCATAATGCTGACACAACAGTATCTGAGTTCCCAACTGATTTCAATCACTAGATAAATATCAGTTTCAACCCTAAATGATATTCTCAAGTAATTGTCCAGTGCCCAGTTGGGCTGGATTGGTGTTCCTCTGGAACTAGTTCAGGCCAACTTTAACTGCTTGGGAGTGCGTGGCCAAGAGCAGACTTATGTGCTGGAGCCTGAAATGCCATTAAACAGGCTGTAGTCGAGAGGACAAAATGCCTCGTGTGTTTAGTCTAATACGCCATGGGACTTGTTTGCTACAGTTACAGTATTAAAGCTGTAATTATAGCCAGTGAACCGCAGATGTACTGCAGCCATAGGGTTTAAATGGGGTGTTATTGCAGTAGAAACCACCCCCAGTAGGTTACAAGTTCAAAGGGTCATTTTTCCCTCTCTGTTTAATCAGATACTCAAGCCTACTGACTTCTTAGTGATCATCATCAGGTATTGAACATCTCAACCTGTTTTATGTAGGTCCCTTTGGTTTCTTTTCAGTTTTTTGTTTCAGTTTCAGAAGAAAGACGATAGCTTAATGCTTGCATATGACCAGGGAGTCAGTATTTAGTGCCCGGTGCAAACAGAATACCATTTTTATGATGTGCTGGTTAGATAGAGGTATGCCACCCTGCAGCAATATTGGGGTGCAGTTCTCAGTGAATAATGATATTGATGCTTTGTAGTTGAGTCGAAATGGAAAATCACAGCAGAAAACGTGGGTTTTGGCACAGGAAAGAACAAAGAATAACCTATTTGAGACAATGCAAGTACAATATGTTTGAAGATGGTGTTAAAAAACGCTCTTTTATTAATTATTAAAACACAGATTTAGGGTTTCTGACCTAGTTAGCCATTGCATGCTGGCAGTCTTTATGGCACTGGTCTGAACATGAACACGAACACACACCCCTTGTGCTAACACGTATAGGTGTCAAGTCTCGATTTGAAGTGACTGAGGAAAAATGTCAAAAGTCATATACTTTTTCCTCCCTGTGCTTGACAGACAAAATTTCATATTGAACCTAAAAGAGATGATAGCTGAATATTGACTTTCCATTTTAGCAGTGAACGTAACATTTTTTTTTTTTCTGATTAAGCAGGACTGTAATGGTTGCCATGTAGGAAAATGTAGGTAATATTAAACTGAAATATGTCTGTCTAGGGATCCATTCATTTCCCCAAAATAGCTAGTTTCTATTTATATATGAATGTCTGTATGTTTATATATATTTAAATGCCCCATTTGCTACACTGGTTTTAGCTTCTTGTTAGCATCACTTCTTGTTAGCATGATGTTCTACAGCACAAGGCAGCTGGAAAAGTGAAACATGTGTTCAAGAATTTATGCAGTGTCTTTCTTTCATTAAGAGAACTAACAATAATAGGTGCATATTATAAGTTAGCAGTGCTAAGCAGTATGTTATAGCCATGTCTGACAGACATGTTGTTTACATTCATATTTTATATTGGTGAAACTGTAGCTTTTTTATCAACATGACATTTTTCAAATGCAATATTTATACCTCTTCTTCCATACAGAGGAAACTTAGTCGTCTAAAAACATGATATGTCTTAAATCCACTTGTCTCCTTTTCAATTAGAAAATATTTCCAGTTATTTCCCCAGCAAAATACATAAGTCAGCATGTTCTGTATTCCAGGCCTTCTATTAATTGATGAGGGGAAAATTTCTCACCTCGTACTAACAATAACCCATCTTATTTTAACATGGCTGAAACCTCTGGGGGTGTGTGCAACCCTCCCTTGCTGCCCTTAGCACTTTCTTTGGGCTGCGTGTACCATCATTTTGCATGTACAGTCTCTGACAGTGTCAGTGGGAATTGCTCACATCCTACCATTTTTCCCAGAGGAATATCCTTGCCTAAACTGCCTGAACTGTGATCTCTGTGGTCCTCAGAGACAGCTAAAAATACAAAACCTTTTCTTACATACAAATACCCCAGGGAGATGGTGTGATTATGAGCTCCAAAGTCTTAACTGCACTTCATGTGAAATGAATGTAGATGTGGCTTGAAAAGGCATCTCTGACACTAAAGTAAGCAAATAAACAAGTAGTTAGTTAACCTATCTGAATATTCTGTCCTTAAAGAAAGCTACCTTGTATACAGTACAATCTATTGTAGTGTACAATCAACAGTGCAATATGCAGGAGATATTTGGTAACATAAATGCCAGCCTGGATCAAATCTGAGATCCATCCAGTATAGTACTTTTATTTTCAACAACATCAGAATGAGATATTTCAGAGAAATGTTTCAGCAGCTCAGAGCAGGCAGAGGTGGATAATTCCTCCCTCTTTTCATCACATTCAGAAAAGATCTCTCTTAGTAAATGGAGATTGCTTTAAATCCTGAAGCATAAGGTTTCATTTTTGTTCCCACACTCTTCCTTTAAGCATTAACTATTACAAGCCTGGATATTAATACTGTTTCAGTACATGCCTACGCTCTCATAAGACCATAACCCCAGTAACATCCTGTCATAATGAGCTCCAAGGTCCAATTACACCTTGTTTGAAAAAAGTATTTCCTCCTTTCAAGTTTGAATTTGCTGCTATTCAGTTGTACAGACTGTTCTCTTGTTCTTGTACAGTGCAATAGGAATTTCAAGCTGCAGCTTAGCAGCTTTGTGTTGTAGATACACTAGTACCTGAAACATGTCCTTGTCATAAGCTGCATCTCCAAATATTACAAGGTTTTCTCTTATTCACCAGTGGATCAAATCCATGTAGACAAAAGTAGAAAGAGACAAAACCCACCACTTGTAAGGATAGAGTAAGAATGCTAATGCCCAGCAGGAACTGCTCACTGGCCCAGTCGTTAATTTGGGGGTCTCTCCTAGCATTTCACCAGAAGCACCTAGCAAAGACTTCAGTGGATGCTCTGTTTATTGCTGTTTGAGCCAGACCCTTCTAAGATCCCAACTGCAGCCTGATCCCTGAATTCAGCATCCATCTTACCCAGCTTGCTATGGAGTTCTTTGTTTCTGTTGGTTTCTGGAGTTGTCTGTGTAGTGAGGGACAACTCTAGAGAGCAGCAGCAGGAGAATCTGAGGTGAGAGGAGCTGCCTTTAGGAGATACCTGTTTCAGCCTGTTGACCACATGGAGAGCCCACATTATAATGGACTGAACTCAGGTAGGAGCAAACCCACCCGTGTCAGCAGGCAGCAGCTGTGGGGAGCACAGTGGGGCATTGGCCCATGAACACAGTCACGTATGACACATTGTCTGGCAGGCTCTGCAGCAGGCAAAGTGTTTGAAAGATGCTTTGGGAAAGAGAACATATCCATGCAGCTGGCTGTGTGCTTAGTAATCACTTTCTAGTGGTCAAAGTTGTCTTCCACATTTAGACAGTGCAACTAAAACTGGTCAGACCCCTGATTACTTCCTATTTCATGCAGTTGCAGGTTGTAGCAACATTTCTCTTTTGCTGTGCTTATGTTTCATCAAGCTTTCAAAAAATATTAGGTCACAAGATAGAAATAACTCCACACATTTTAGATATTTATTAATGTGAAATTCACAGTCTGTTTTAGAAGGATGTTTGTGTCTGTTGATGATGAGCTGATGTGATCATTAGATTTCTTCTCTACATTGGCATGCTTTTTAAAATCCTGACAAGGAATTTTGTGACCACGCCTATTCCAGAATTTCTCTCAGTAATTACACAAAAATTTATTTGAACAAACTTAGGAAAGAAATAGTAAAATGTAAAAATAGTACAGAGTGAACATAGCTTGTCGTTTTTGTGGGGTTAAGGCAATTCAGTAATTCAAATGGAAAAGGTATGAGCGCACAGACACAGACTGTCACATTATCTTAAAGGAGGTAAATAAATAAAATGGACCCATTTTATATTATTATTGCACTTAGAAGAAAGGTTGGAAATTAGTGAGCAAGAACTAGCAAAAAAAAAGGCAATGGGTTTGGTGGTTGTATAGCTTTGTAGGTTGATTTTCTGTGTAATACACTTTTGGTTCTGCTGTGGAGAGTAATATTTTTGCACATTATAATCTCTGCAGTAAAATCTGCATTTCTCTACATGTAAAATGTGCATTTCAACTATTCTGCACTTCTTATTTTACCAGAAAATTACACACTTCTTCTGGATTTGAAAATGACATCACTATATTAATGGAGTTAATTTTTACCTAGATGTACAAACTGAAAACAATTGATCCATATGATATTATCCCAAGTCTTGATAAACCTTTTCCTCTATTTTATCCTGGTTTTGCTGTTGTTAGACTCTCAATCATAATTGCACTGACTGCATTTTTTTTGGAGTTCAGCAGTCAGCTCCTTTGTGTTGCTCTTTTAGACCTATGGAATGTACCTTAATTTCAGTAACAGTGAGATAAAATAGGATTTCAGGAAATGCTTGTGTGGTCAAATGGCTTTGACACATGTACTTGACAATGGGAGAACTGTTTCTGGCAAGTGGCTCTGCCAACAGTCCACATCATCTGACCATTACACTGGGCCTGATAACAATGAAATATAATTCTCTCTGATGAGAATATGAAGGGAAAAAGGACCCACAAACGTCACTCACACTACTCAGTGCTCTGCTGAATAATGCATGGCTACTAGAGTACCATGGAGATGCAGATTATAGAAGAAAAAAGAGAAAGGCAGCACCTCTCTAAGAGGAACCCAGGGTTCTGCATGGCATCCTGCTAGGACTCAGCCAGATTTAGAGACACTTAAAAAATACGTAATGGGCACTGTGAATGCTACCTTTATAAATTTAGACTGATTGTAATGGCCATAAAAAAGGACAGTCCTTGTACATCTGACCCTTACTATTACAAGTGTCTGTTCTGTTAATTGGTGCTATTGGGATGTGGAGGGCCTTATGCCATGCACTCCCCTGCAGTGAAGGGCTCCCAGAGCCCAGCTCTGAGTAGGTCCCCTTTGCTGGGAAGGAATGCAGGGCTGGGAGAAAGTTGTTTTCTGAGATGAATTGTAGTTGTTTCCAGCCAGAATCTGGCATTATTTTCTGCCATTAAAATAAAAACAGCTGAATTAGTTTCTGGATATGAATTCTTTTGGCGCACTAAAAATCTCAGCTGTCTCAAGCCAACCATTCTTCTGAGGCCATTATGGAGATACAGCAGAGGAGAAGGTACAATAGATTGATTCTGTATCCCCTCCAGTTAGTTCTTTGGGAGACAGTATTAGCTAAAGTAATTTAGAGCAGCCCTGAGGTTGCTCTAAGCCATGAAACATGCACACTGGTTCCAAGGCTTGGGAGGGTGTGAAGGCATAAGGGTGAGTGAAAGGTATATAAGCACGGCTTAGGACCTGAGCCAAAGTTACTGCAGTCAGGGGAAGTCTTTCTGTTGACTTCAAAAGGTTTTGAATCAAGCCCTAAGGACGAAGGAATTAAGTTTGACTGGTTGAATTATAATACCAGAAGGATTTACCTTCTCTTACAGGGTTAAATTTCATCCCTCCGTAGCTGTGAGACAGAAAGAAGTGTGTGAAAAGTGCCAGTTGCACCAAAGAACATTTCTCTGAAAACCATCTTACCTATTTTCTTGTGATACTGTTCATGATCATATATTCTTTTGTACACAGTGCTCTTGTCCAGTTTTTCAGATAAAAGGGCTGGATACTCTATTCATAGGTGTGATTGGTTGAATGTAATCTCTTTTAAACCTAGAAAAATAAACTTGAAATTCTGTTGAGAATTTGATAAAGGGGAGTTCAGCTTCGTGCTATTAGGAAGAGTCAGAGTTTTGTGGAGATGATATTGATTTGTTTTCATATAAACTAAAAATTGCAGCTGCACATAAGAGCCAGTTTGACTTTCAGTGACCCCCAGAGAATTGTTTCTTTCTCTGTAGAATAAAAGGATGGAAGTCTCTTGCAATGTTGTCTTTTTTGTGGACTCTGTAAGAGTTTGGCTGTATTTATTTATCTGCAATCAGAAAAAGGCAAAATCATTAAGTGAATTTATAGGAAAGAAATAGGCTATTAATAAAAATTTTGCTATATAAATATGAACAATATTATTTGTAGGGTCTGGGTTTTTGTTATTTTTTTTTTCTTCTGTCTTAATTCTATATCTCCAGTTAGGAAGTTTCTTTAAATAGTGTTCAAAGTAGTCTGTACATATGCAAAGGTGTAGTTGAGGAATGAAACTATGTTCTTTTGAATTACAAAGTAGTTAATGTAATCTGTCATAAGGAAACAAAGATATCAGTAGCGGTGATATACTACAAACTGTTGAATAAATTTAAAATTAGATATTTGTTTCCAACTTTTTCAGTACACTAAAGACTACTGATAGTTGTTTGTGAAATCAATGCTTTTGCTTTGGCAGCTGAGATTTTTTTTTTAATAGGTTAGTTTATTTCAACCCAAAAGAAGAGTTAGTTCTCTGTAAATGACATTGAGGATATTTCAGTACGCAAGCTGGCTTTTTACTGTAACATTTTGGGAACACACTGAATTGGTATATTTTGAAAGGAATAACACATTAAGCCCATCAGTTACATGAAACTGGATTCCGTGTACCGGGTGCTAACAGCAGAAACCTCACACAACACTGGAGCACCAGTTTGACTGTTTCTTGTGGTCTGACACACAACTTGGCATGTAGGGCACATGCCTTTGAGACGGACTTCTCATGAGAGTGAATGACATCTCTTTGTAATGTACTCCATGCAAAATCAGCAAAATAGCAGTCTTCAGTTTCATCAGTTATAGACTTCCCAGGCAAAATAGTGTATTTGCACAGAGACGCAAAACGAAAGAACAGAGGGAGTTTAACCACAAACATCTCGATAAGTATACAGACATCATTCTCCTGAGACTGTGCTGTGCTACAGCGCTGGAGGATCTTGAACGACTGAGCTGGTATAAAAGACGAAACATAAACCTCTACCATTGTACTTTCATTGTGAATATTGGAACAACAGTACTAATACTCTCAGTCTGTGCCTTTAGACTGTGAAGGTCAGTGTGCTTTGCGGTGGCTGGTTTCATTCTCCTTGCTCTATTAACATGGAAACTGCAGTGCTGCAAGTCGAGTCACTTGCCTTCAGCAACACGAACTGGTGGCAGAAGCAGGACTGGCTGTCCATATCCTTTGGTTTTCTTTTTTTCCAGCTACCCCATACTTTCTCTGATTGTGTCTGTGGAACAGTAAAAGATCCTGATTTACAGTAATGTGTAGGGCTCTATCTAGAAAACTGCAAGGAAACAGCCAGCAGAGTGTGCTGCTCTCTCATGATGGAACAGAAGAAAATCCTTAGTTGGTTTGCTTAAAACCTCCAGAATTTATTTTCTTTTTATTTATTATTACTTAAGGTAAAATTAATCTTGCCTGGTTAGACTTCCGATCCCTTTACCATTGCCTTTTCTGGAGCGGCACTCACAAAATCAGCAGGTTAAACAAATTTGAGTTGTGTAGAAGACACTGACAACCCCAAACCAGAAATACAGTACAGGAGAGCAGTGGAGTCAGATTATCTCATTTTTCTTCCAGCCTGAAGTTCCTATTTTGAGAGTCCCATTCATGAAGGTCCAAAAAGAGTGTTTACATTCCTCCTCTTGCAGCTGACCTTACCAGTTATCCTCTGACCCTGTGTTATGATCTCAAAACATCTGTGCAACCCTGGTAACTTCAGTATTTGAGGGAGGGATAGGGAGGGGGAATTGAGGTTGTACAGGATCTTTCATCGCCTTTTGCTTTGGTTATACAGACTTTGCAGTATTTTTTGTGCCAGAGCATACATAAGAATATTTAAATATTTGTATTTAAATAAGGATATTTAAATATTTATAAGTTATAAATATTTATATTCTAATGAATTGTTTCTGAAAGACTCTGCGTCACTGCTATATTATCTTTTACAATGTTGTCATAAAGGTTTGTTTTTTGTTTGCTTTTTTACAAATAACTTATTAGAAACAGCATTTCTCAATGTGTCCAAACTTTTTCCTACATGGCGTTTTCCCACCAACTGGGAACGGAGGTGATGAGCATCCTTTGCAGCTGGTGGGTGCCACTCTTGGCTGGCAGATTAGCTGGCACAAGATGTGTTGTGACAGCATGAAAAATGTCATGCGTTGGCAAATGAACCCATGCCTTCTACCACGCATGCTGCTTTTGGACCGGGAGTTCAAAAGAAGAAAACATGAGTCATGCCTCAGAGCGCATGGGTTTTGCTGCTCACTGCCATTTGAATAAGCCTCTATCTTCAATGCAAGGATTAGGAGAAAACATTGTAATAGTTCTTAATCTTTATTTCTGGTAAAAATCAATAAACAGCAAGATTGCCCCTTATCTTCCTAAGTTCCACAGCATACACTTCAAAATCTGACTTGTGTTCAGATTTAATGAGACAGGATCTCTCCAGATTATTATTTTGGCTTTGTATCAAAAAATATTGTCTCTCATTAAAATAAGCTTGTGCCATTAGTACAATCTTAATTATTTAATTAGAATCATGAAACTGGAAACATGATTTTCTTCTGTATTTATTGGCACAAAAATCAGTCTATCAGAAGAAATTTGATTTTAACATTAATGAGTTGAGATTTCTGGAAGTGATGGGAAAAGTGGCCACAGTTAAAAAAAAATTGACTCAATAGGTAAAACTGTAAGTGTGTGTGAGATCAAAAGAGAACAGTACTCTGATGTAGACAGCACTTCATGGCTTGTATAAACAAGTGCTCCTGTTGTTACTACCTCTGTTGGAGCTGCAGGCATCAAAATGATCACAGAAAACACCATGGAAAAAGGCAGATTTAGCAAATGCCTGAGATGACTGAGGGAAGATCAGAGCTTTCCTAATGACATTTATTTAACTTTTGCAACCATATATTTAGCAGGATAGGAGTGGACTGACTTTAAGTTATAATGAGCCTTTAAGGACCTAAATGCATCAGTGCCAGAGGATGTAGCAAAATCAATGTGAGGGTTTTTACTGCCTAATACATGTGCCATTTCTATTAACATATAGGGGAAATACTTCTGGTGTGGTTTCCTAAAAATCCTCTGGCCATGGCTACCCACTCAGAAAGTAGACAAGTCAGGCTTTTCCTATGTGCTCTGTAGCAGGGAAAGCAATGCAAAGAAAGTGTGGGACTTCTCTGAAACTGTGCTGGCTACACCTATGCTGCCTGTAGGCACATGGGGCTGAGGCGTAGATTGCAGCCCTCTTCCTGACCTGTGCTCCCACTATTCATAGTGTGCACTGTGGGACATATCTAGGGAAGCTCTGTTAGAAGGTTAAGGGAGCTTCGGCTTCACCTCTTCCGTGTTCTGGGTACACAGAAGCACACGCTGCAGCATGGATGATGCATGGGCATGTGGCTAGACAGGGAATTTTGGCATATATGGGAACTCTTGTCCCACAGTTATCCCCTTCCTGCCCTTAGTAACATGTCATACAGGCACACCATGATCAACTCCATGCCAGAGACAGAATTTACACATCTGTGTTTTGACCCCAGTCTTGCACTGAGTCTTTGCCACAGCACCTCCGTCAGATTTCTGGGCTAGGAAACGAGTCCAATTCTTTCTGCAAATATTCATGCAAAATGTTTTTCTTTGTTGCCCATCCTAAACCCCCTCTCCCACCCCCACACCAAAAAAAAAAAATTCAAACCCAAACTAAACAGGAGTAAAAAATCCCCAATACCAACCAAAAAACCCCAGACGTACATGCTACTTTTACTGTAATCCATGGGACCTGCACAACTGGCATACTGACATGAAGATAGGATTTAATGCTTCTTTCATTTGGGGTACTGTAAGAGATGGCTTTATAAAGCTTTTGCAGATTGCTGTATGGAAGTATGGCTAGAGTTTATACCACTAGACAATAGTGCTCAGGACCTGTGCCTGACATAAAATATTTTGGTCAAGTAAAATTTCATGGTGCAAAAATACACTAGATTCCTAAAAGAAGGCAGAATTTAGTACTCTAAGATTCAGTCAGAGAGATCATCTCAAATGCTGGCATTTTTGCAGTGAGGAAGAAAATGGAAATAGAGTGTGCTTTGTGTGCTTGTCCTTTCCCTATGTGCCTTTGTAATATAATTACTAGGTAAAAATGTAACAGCATAAGAAAAAAAAAATGTCGTGTCTGAATTAAGTACAGCCTACCGCGTGTATGCATAGGAGCAGAGGCTTCTGTTAAATTCCTTGTGTCCCTGGGCAGGGTTTTGTGAAGTTGGTGCATGGTTTTTATTCAGTAGCAAAGTTCAGTACTTGAGGTGCACTTACACGAAGAGTCAGATTCTGCAGTAGGTAGCAGCATGCTATAGTCATTACTGTATTTCTTATAGACTTCGTGAGAGCAAATGCTCCTGTGGTACATGCTTCCAATAACACCCACTGTGCTTTTTCCTCGGCACTTCAGCTTTCTCTTTCATATGGCTTGCTCCTGTTTGAAAGAACAGTATATATTTAGTTTGTTGACAGAGCTGTGCTTGAGTAACACTGTCTGGGGTGATAGACTCGAGTTCCCAGAGGATAGTCGGAACACCAGCCCCATTATCCCAGATATTGACACAACAGTCACCTATGCCAGATAGAGGAAATAGATCAGATATCAGTGCACGACTGTTACGGCATCATTACAGTAAGACTAAACAATCTGGAGCACTTCAGATTTTAGAGAGAGAAGGGCTGTGGCATGCATTTTATACAAGGAAGAAGTAGTTGAACAGCGATCATACAGTGAGAGCTCTGATGTCCTAAGGTGGAAACTCTGCTCTCTCCCCAGCAGGCTCTTGCCTTGAGGTGGTCAAGGTACAACACACAAAAGAACATGTGGTTAAATGCCGGTGGCTTTCGGTGTCGGTCCAGGAGAGCTCAAACCCTGTGTGTCCATGCATAGCAAAACGCCTCAACCACTAAGCTCTGTGTGTTCTGGTAAACATCTCCCTTATTTATACACATGATATTTGTGCACTCCCAGTGTATAGGTTTTGTCCATGTGAATCCCAGTGTTCGCATGCCCGAGGGCCACTGCGTAAAAACTGCACCCACAAAATTACTTGTACCTAAAACATGCTATCTTGGGTCTTTGAAAATGTGATGTTTGCTGTTTCAGGGAGGTATTTTATCCTCAGAAATAAGTGCAAAATTATGCGACTGCAGTGGAACCTAGGTTTTCTAAGAAGAGACACATGACACATTTTTTGACCCTTAGGAGACTGTAGAATGATCATTTTTTGAGGAGTTTATGAAGCTAGGTATAACCAGATCTGTGACAACTATCTGAATAGGTTTTTACCTAGGTTTCCCAGCACAGAGAATTTACATTTTAACTAGCATGTGGCTACATTTTCTTCCCCAGGTTTAATCACTAAACACTGGAAATCTTAATTTCATCAAAGGCAATCAAAGAATTTTGTATAGTAGCAATTAAAAGTGTAAAACTAGCATTCAAGCTATAGCAAATTAAACAGCTGCATTGGAGTATTTTTAGCAGTCATTCCAATCAAAATGCACAAAAGGCTTTTCTTTTTTAGAGGAGTATCTGCCGGGTGTAGCTCTGGTTTCCATAATTCAACAATCTCACTAAATATACACACATACTTTTAAAAATTCGGTTACAGAGAAGCAAGAAACTGTATTTTTTCTACCAGGCAAGTCAGATGAAAAAGTTCAGAGGGCTTGTGCTGACTGAGTTGCTTTTGCAGAAGGGGAGCTTCCAGCTGTAGTTGAAGTGTTTAAAAAAGGAAACCAAGAACTACTTTGTTGTTTCTGTTACTTTTACTGTACTTCATGTGTGGCATTGAGTTTTCCATATTGTAAATGCCACACATGAAGCCAGAGGACCTTGTTTCTCATCATTCCTAGCTCCTACCACATTGTGGCAGTAGGTCTTTCTATTTCTTTTACTTTTTTTTACTGGAATGCCCTAGCTTTTGTGTATAAGTCAGCCAACAGAGTTCTACATAATCAACTATATAATTAATGAAGAGGTAGTTCTAAGCTTCAAGTACCAACATGTTCCACATCCCAACTCTGTTTAGAGACTGAGTGAAGAAATTCAGAGGAATTTCAGAAGCCTGTACAATTCTGAGTTGCTCAGCTGTGGGAATTTGTCTGCATTCCTCAAGCCTGGGAGATTTAAGAGACCTCAGTCTTGGTATGCAATGACACCTAGAAATATGGAGATGGTCGCAAGTTTTGTTTTGGTCTGGACTGTGTGGGAATCTTTTGGCCAAGCATTTGAGTGTGGGATGTAGACAATATTACAGAGGGACAAAGTGGGTCCAAAGCATGAGTAGAGAAAGCAGTTTTGGAGTAGGGACTGGGTGGGAAAGGCAGAGTAACTCCATCACTGTTCATGCTCATGGAGAAACCAATACAGCCATGGAGTTCAATGTAACTGTGAGGTGGGGTCCCAGCTTCTCTTCAGTCTAAGCAGAAACTTGATCACTCAAGTTATCTTGAAACTGATGGTGACCAAAAAGATCATGGGAGTCAGAGTATGTGAAATAAACTGACATGGTTTCATATCCAGGTCTCCCCTCGGCTTCTCTGTCTATTTTTTTTTTCTGAAAAGGAATAAAATAAATGAACACCCTAGGCACCAGCTGGGACAGAGATCCTGCTTTATCTAATAAACACTTAGGGAACCTACCTCTTGGGTTTTCTCTGTTGCCAGCCCTGCACTAAGAGACAGTATTCTCTTCCATTCTTCTAGCTTCTCCATCTTCTTCTGTTTCCCTCTTTGCTCCATCTGGCTTTTGGTCATTCCTGCTGTTTTACAGATCATCTCCTGTTAATCAAAGCTGTTCTCCCTCCCCCAACGATTCAGTTTGTTGTTTATCATTAAATGCATTAGCTTAATGTTAGTGAACTTCCACCAGAGCTCTTTCCTTTTACTTGCTGCCGTGAAGCATCAATCAGTATCGCAACAGTAAGTGCTAGTTCAGTGTGGATGACATCTTTAGAAGTAGGGATGCAGCTGAGGAGGTGAAGGGAAGCGGCTATTTAGAGCTCAAGTCATCAATTAAATTACTCAGTGATAAAGTCACTGTCTTGCTCTTCAGTGCTGTTCATGTCATGTTGCTGTGTGGGGAGGTGCTGATGCATCATTACACTCTGGTGCTTTGTGATGTTGTATCAGTGCTGGAGATATTTTTGGGATAGTGCCAATATTCTGCAAGCTTTGCAGGCATGAAATGCTATAATGAGCAAGAGAAATAATTACTAAATCACCACTCCCCTTACCCTGGGAGCCAGGACTGGAACTCAGCTTTCTTTTAAGCGTGTTTCCCAGAGTGACAGAGGCGGCTTCCTTGCTGCTACCAAAACCGCATTCTGTGGCTGGCTGGAGAACATGTTTTCATCTGTCTTTATGCCTGCTTCAGGAAGTGACATTATGTTTTTCACAGCACTTTTGAAACCTTTCAGACAATCCTATAAATAAAGAAAACTAGTGTTGCTTCTTTTTGTGTGCTACTGCTAGCACACTGAGAGTCCTCCAGGCCTTGGCATTGCTGTCTTAGCCCCTAGCCTCTGCCTAAAGATTTAGTCTGACTTGAAAGGAAGGGATGTGATGTCGTTGACCATTCCCCTGGGAAGGTTCTGCAGAGGAAATGTGAATTGGAAAAATATGGACATTCAAAACGGGGAATAACCATTTGAAGAGGGGAGGGACTCAAGAGCCTCCAAATTACTCCATCAACTGACTTGCTCCCTAAACTCCGTCAGGCATGGAAAGCCTAGAAATGTCCTTAGACACCTAGCTAGGACAAAATGTCTGTTCACTGTCAGCCAGTCCTTGCTGTAGCAATGTACAGTGTGTAGTGTTCACCTAAATTCCCATGATTAAACATTTCTCTTGCCCAAGTCTGCTGCTTCTGAGTTTTGTCAACTTGTGCTTTTGGGAACTGTAGAATGCACTGAAAACCATTTTGTTGTTAACAATTGGCGTGAAAATACCATCGTAAGTATATGGAACACATGATTACAGTGGTATTAATTAAAAATACTTATCAGTCTAACCTGTTGCCAGTGCCCGAAGAGGTTTCTAAGGGATTTCACCAGCTGTCAATGAATGATGAAAATATTGGATTGTTTATACTTCAAGGATATCCTCTTAATAAGCAACTGCCTCCCTGCTGCCCTCCTTAAATTTTTTTCCCCCTTCAGAAGGTGGGATTCCACTGTGGGAGTTAAGATACCATATTTATATTTCAAAAAGCAAGCTGAAGCCCTTAGAGTTTGTCTCCAGCTGAGAGAAGCACACATTTAGAAATTACAACATTGGTATTGGCTATCTGGAGCTTTAGGAAGCGGCTGAGAGCTGGCAGTCAGTTAAAACTGGGCTGGAGCTCAATATCAGAGTTATGCTGCCTATTTTTGTAGGATGTGTTTGAATCCCGGGCTATGCTGCAATATGGTTTTGATGTAGAAGTATGTAAAAAGGAAATGTAACCCTTAAGAAGCTGTCTGCATTTTCTGGTACAGACAGGTTGTTCTACATAACTCCAGGACCATATTTGGTCTGGAAAGTCGCACCCCATGTACTGTGGTGCTGATCCTGATCCCATTTTTTGTGGTGTAAACATGGCGTAATGCTGATAACTTTGTTCCTTTCAGCAAAGAGCTATGATACATATATTTTGAAGTGTGACTAAGGTATGTATTTCTGTCTGCAGCACAATGCTGGCTTTGGAGTGTGTGCTGTGCAGTGGCAGAAATAAGAAATAGTGCTTCTGCTTGACAAGGAAAGATGTAATCTATGTATTCTGTAAATTAATGTGTGTGTCTAGTGATTTGATCCCCAAACTTCCCAGCTGTGATATGGAAGATCTGCCTGATTGTAGCAAATCTCTCTGCCCGGCATTTTTAAGCAGCTGGTTTGTGCAGCTGAATTCACAATCGCTTTCATAGAAGGACCCTGAATTTTTCTTTTTACTTTTTTTCTTTATATAACTGTGGGCCCTTTCAGTGTGCTATGCTTTACTCACATTGAGCAGCACCCTAAAAGTAATTTGCCACATTGGCTCAAAAGTGAGTGTGGTGTCCAGATCTGTTAGTGCTATCACATTCACTGTTCACTGGAATAATATTGCTCTTATCAGACAAAGCAGATCAGACTTGTAATCCAGAGACCTCTGGGGGTTTTTTCCTTCTTTTCCCAGTATGGTTTGGGGCTTGTAATAAGAGTTCTTTGGGAGCATTTGCCGCACTGTTGTGTATGCATGAAAAATACCACCTCCCGGCCCCACGAGTTGGAGAACAAGTTTCAAAAAGGAATATTTGCCCTGAGGGTTTTCCCCAAAGACACTGAAACTAATTAAAAGGCTCCCATTAACTTCAAGAAGTTTTGGATCCGATTGCTGGTGTTTTTGTTTTCGGAGCGCTGCCTATAACAGCGATTTTTGAGCCGTGGTGCGAGGCAGCCTCGCTCTGGTGGCATTCCTGTTCCCAGCAACTGATGCCCCTTGGAACAGGCCACAAATGTCTAAAACAGATTCGCCTCTTTGTAAAACCATTCTCAGATGAAACCATTTAAACGTGCTTCAAAAAGAAAGGAAATAATTATTCCATTTGCTTTAAGGGTTAATTACACTGGCTAACTAGACTGTGCAATACAGAAAGGATCCAGGGATCTTCAACCTAGCAGTGAAGTCATGCCCCTTACCAGTAGACAAAAGAATGGTAATTGCCTGCTGTGAGTACGAACGTATTTTGCTGGCTAGCAAAGAAATGGCATTGACAACTGGCAAACCCACTCTGCTGAGGAAAAAATGTATTTTTGAGGCAGGCACACAGCCAGCATTTTCATTCGGGAAGTCTCATAAGTGGAATCAAAACTCTTGCGGAGGTAACATGAAACTGTGCGTTAGAAGGTTGGTTTTTTTAATCCCACATTAAATTCTGTCAACATTTCATGCTGGAATAAGAAAAATATTCCTTAGGTTGGTTTTAGTCAATCCCCCTCATCTTGGTTTCTCTCCCCACCCCAGTTCCTTTCTCCACCCCTCTCCTCAAGACTTCTTTCAGCAACACATTTGTTTAGAAACCGGTGGTTCTTAGGAAAATGGTGATATGGTCTCCTCTGAGACGAGCTGTGTGAGCAGCACCCAGTGTTTTGAACCTGACCCTGATTTCGGGATGTGTTGAAGACCATGGATTCACATAGGAAGAGTGGTCTGGTGGACAAGTGACAGGTCTGGAGAGCAGTAACCTGTCTAGGTCACCTCTGGCACCACCTGTGTCTTCTGCAGCCCTTTGAAAGGCTCTCACCTAGCAATGACAGTTCTGAGATGAAGTAAGAATTGTAAAACCACCACGTGATAGGGAAATTCAATTGAGATAAAAGGGCAGAGCTGAGACCTTAAAGATGGGGCAAGTCTTACACAGCCCATCTAATAGTAGTAGGCATAGAAATTACCTGTTTTAGTACATTTAGGGAGAGAGTCCTAGGGTCATGCCTGTAAATACATTTAGGTCTTATTTAGGTCTAAGATAAGTAGAGGTTGTAGCTGATTCTTTACAAGCCTCAAGGTGGCCATTGTTTTGTTTCCCAAACCGGGAATTGTTTGGTATTGAGGTCTTCTGAAAATCTTTTCTACTATACAGATTTGCACCTAATCTTTTTTACTGTAATTAAGAAATGAGGACTCATGAAATATTGACCCTCTGCCATTGTGCTTAAGGATTTATAAAGAGCTGAAACTTTGGCTCATAAATCTGTATACAGGCACTTAAACAAATAGCCTGGTTACCCAAAGTGCTGAGCACGCAGCCTTTCTGGTTGATTTTCTAGGGTTTGGCCTAAAAATGGCTTATAGAGCTGAGCTCCCATTCTTTCCTTTCCTCCCACTCTTTTTAGTGGTTTAAACTGTGTTCCTCTCTATAGGGCTTCACTTTTGCAGTGATGTCTGCTACATTTGCTCTATATCACTTGCAGAGAGAATCACTAAAATGTGTTGTATGGAGAGTTTGAAATCACGGGTATCCTGCAATTGCCTTGACGTGATGCCCTTTCTGTATCAAAAACTTCATTTCATCAAAGTTCTTTGACAAACCAATTTTTTCCTAAATGTCTGCTACTCTTTGTGTCTATCCTGGCTCACCGTGCTTTGATGTACAACATGTAATTGGAGTATGTTTTCAGTGTTTTTCTAATAGGAATTAGACTAAAGCCACCTTCCTACTTCGTATACTCCGGTGAACAGCCTTCAGGTAGCAATTGTTTCTTGCCATCAGATAGAATTTGATTAACAGAAGTCCTCAAGACCATTTCTTGGTATCATTCATTTCTCCAGTCATTACTCTTCCTTATAACTTGAACACTGCAATAAATGTGCCATTGTTTATGATTTCGCTTGGAACATCCATTATGTTCTGTCTTCTGATCCTTGTTGGTACATTTGGTGTGGTTCTTTATCACAAAGAACTTTAACTTAGGGAAAATAAAATAACTATTTGATGCCATAAGTTTCTAAGAGGGCATCTCTCCCCACCCCCTTTCTTTTAAAAGAATTCATAAATGAGAAAACTTGCTGCCAGAAAATGGGTTTGTTGGGGCTTTTCTATGTGTTACAGAACAAGTGGCATAGCAAAGTATGACTGTGCCACAAAAAGTTGTAGAAGAATAGAAGAACCTTTGGACCAGGAGCTAGAGAAGGTATTAACATGAACTTTAAAAAACTTTTTGGAGGCAGGAAATAAATGTTGGGGATTTTTCTAGAAATAATTCACTGTTGTGCTAAAGTTTTCTGTTCTGGAAATTTTGTGAATACACTGCCATGGCAAAACAGAGAACAAAATTAAAATTTCTCAAATTGTTAAAAGAGCAAAAAAATCTCTGAAGATTGCTCATGCCAGAAAGAAAGAAAAAAAACAACAAAAAAAGGAAGATATTTTAATTGTCTGTCTGGATTTCCTCTAAACAAAGATGAAAGTAATTTTGTAGGGATTTCTACTTAGAATGGATTGAGATTTTTCTGCCCTGCATTGTTTTATAGTACTGCCAAAAAATGTAATTGATGGAGGTAAATACTAAAGATAAAATGCATTTTTCGTTAACTCTGGGAAATATTTTTTGTCTTTTTACAAAAGCATGTATAATAACTTTAATGGGATTGAAAAGTGAGGGGCAGACAGAAGTCCTCTATAGATTCAGGGATACGCTGCACCTGCCTACCATTTTATTTGGCCTGGGTATAAATAGAGGTCTTTGGACCAGGTTGTCATTAATCTCTCATCTTTCATTATTATTCAGTAATTTAATCCACAGAATACTTTAAGTGGTATATTATGACCCTTTGATTTCTAAATGATTTTCCTCGTAGATCTTTTTCTCCTTGTGTGTTTATTGCATTCCTGTGCACATGGAGGAAAGTCTGGGTCTGCTAGCAAGGCCAGAGCAGTCTTCCAAACAGAAAACAGTTCACTCTGACTTTTGAATTTTAAAGCACTTCTAAAGGGAGGCTTTTAACAGAGCAGAACTGAGCATGAACAGACATCGCAGGACTGAGTCCTTCAGAAGCGGGGCTGGCTTTGTGCCTGGACTTGCTCTCACTGAAATTATGAGAGAGGTGTGAAATAGAGCTGTGCTTGGGGTGTGTAAGATAGGCCTCTGAATGAAAATGAAATGTAGAAGGAGGTTCTAGATGTGTTTCATTACTGTAGGCTCTGGAAGAATTAGAGAAGTGAAAGAACAGCCCTTTCCACTCTCCTCCTAGATACAGGGAACTGCAACTGCAGGGAGAGCACACTGGTCCCAGGCTATCGAAAAGAACGAAACAGGGGCCTCAGCTACAAACACTGTGAAGGTAGTTGTTTGTTCAGAAATGCATTTACTAATAAAGTTAATTTAGCATTTTATTAGTAAATGCTGACAGTAAGAATGTTCAAATAAAAAATCTCATCTGTCCAAAATTTAAACAGCTCATATGTTTGAAGACACAGTTAATGTCATTTTTAGTCAGTTTTCACAGAATCAAGTAATGCTTGAGCCAGGAGGGACCTCAGGAGATCATCTGTTCATCATTTTCCTCTATTACCTTTTGCACTTGAGCAAACCCATGAAACAAAAATGTGAGGAAGCAGCAAAATACTGCCCTGGGTGAAACCTGAGTGACGTGGAGAATTGAGAGCAGAAAGATTTTCTTGTATTTCCAATGTACTTTCAGAAAAAAAATAGATGTTGAAATGAAGTCCTGCAAACTTTGGAATATCGGAACTCTGGGACAGTCACCAAAACCAGACTTGAAAAAAAAACCAGTAAAAAAAAGTATTAATATGCAATGAATGTTTATGAAAGAGGCAAAATTGACATCTGTGAATATCAAACGTCTCTGCTTAAGAACAGAGCTGTTGGCAGCATGAGTTCAGTCCAAGCTGGGCTGAGGTAGTGCTTTTCCTCAAGTGAACTGTGTGCCCTGTGTCCACAACCTTTCAAATCTTCCATTCTGCTGAAGGATGACTCAAAAAAGTCTCAGTATTCCCTGTTTAGAGTGTTAGAAATTTCTACCTGGTGAATTTTAGCATTTACATCACTGGAAACTGTGGCTTTGTTATCAATTTCCATTCCCCTTTACTCATGTCATTCCCAAAATAGGTGATCAAGTATTACTTTGGTGTTACTCCTCCCAAAAGTCAACCAGTACAACACATGTGATTACTGAGCACGTTCTTCTCTCAGCCTCACCTCTTGTGATTCTACGCGTCTTGTTCTGGAGCTGCCTACCCCCAAAATCACAGTTCCTACCACCCAAAGCACACCTTACCTTAGAGAAAGCACGCCTTAATGTAGAGAAGGCTTGCTTCTAAAAATAAAAAGTTCATTCAAGATCTTGTCCTTTTTCTGAGACAACCACTGAATGTGTCAGTACTAGAAACACCTGTCCCTTAGGCCTGGAGAGACTCAGCTCTTCACCCCATGTCAATGAATCCTGTACTGGAAATAGACTACAGACCACTTTAATAATTGCTTTCTTTTGTTTGTTTGCTTTTAGTTAATAGGAAAAAACAGAAACATTCTAAACCAAGTTCAAAGGGAACTTGGTCATCTCTATTTCCCCATCCTGGAGAAAAGGGGTAAAATCTGTTTTGAGTTTAGCTATCAATCTAGTAGTAAATTGAATTAAATAAGAAAATGTTTGAAAGCCGAGTTGTATTTCATTCCAACTGCATCGCTGATTTAAATGGGGTGGTGGGAGGGGAATAGGGCTTAAATATTCAGCATTTTATGCTCCAGTATCCCTTGTGCTTCCACCCCACCTCCTCTGGAGACAAAACACAAAGCATGTTTGGAACAGCTTGTTGCTGCCACGCTGCAAGGCCCCGGTGCCTGTGGCATCAAAGCATAGCCCAAAGCAGGGTGAGGTGCTGAGCTGCACCAGTGCTGTCGGCTCCCTGTGTTTGGACGTGCGTGTGTGAGCTTGCACGTGCACGTCAGACCTTGTGCAAGCATCACACAAGCCAGAGCTCAGCTCCAGATATGCTACAGTGGACTTCCAAGGCAAATGAAGGCAAGGAAAAAAGGGTTTCCCAAATTGAAAAGCAGGCTAGTGAAGGAAAATGCCATTTGAAGGATCAGCAGGCAGGAGGGGAATAATGCTAGTTAGAGTTTTCCAAAGGCAGGGAAAGAAAGCAAGTCTGGCCTTTAATTCTGAATTCCATGAGCGGGACAGGGAGGGAGTGTATCTCCGGCATATATTTAAAGTAAGGATGTTGTACAAGTGTCTGTGTCACTAATTTGTGTGGGATAGTGTCTGGTTCTTACGGTGTTAGGCAGGCTCAGCAGAGTGACAGATATACCAGCTGAAATGAGAAAAATGACATGCACAGAAATGGAGGCTGCTATTCACCAACATGTGAAAGGAAACAGTGTGAATAAGGGTGTTCATTTCCAGCACACCTGGGAAATCGGCCATTAATGGCAAAGCCCATCGTCCTGGTGTGGTCTTCAGGCAGTGGTCCTAGTCCAAAACCCAGCAGATCTTACCCACATTCCAGGTGCTAAAGACTTTGATTTGGTCACTCAGCCTTTTGTGTAAGGTATCAGACCCAAACACTGAGCCATGGTTTAAATTCTCATTTCTGACACTCAAGCTATTTCTTTCTGTTGTCATGAGGGTTCCCAGTCTGAGCCTCTGCTCAAGGCTAAATGCCTTGATGGTCCATATTGCCTGGCTCTTGGCTTGCAGCCTGGTACACCTGGGAGCCAGCTCTGCTCCCCAGGTGGAGAAACTCTGTTGGGTGGGAACGCATGAAGACACTGATCTGAGCTCCAATGTCACCCCTACCAGCAAGGTGGGTGTAGTTGGTTAAAACCATGTGGCACAGGAGACATGAGCAGACATCCAGACATGGCTAAATAGGAAAGGGTCAACACATCCCAAACTGGGAATTTGTGAACTGAGAAATGGTGAACAGGCAGGACAGACAAAGCATTTGGCCAAATGCTGAAGCATGGACTGACCTGCATAAAGGTCCAGCCATGGACTGTGAGTCCTGCTGCAGCAAACACTACAGGAGGAAGCTGGGGTGGCAGCAATACAAATGTGCTGTTGATGAAGTTTAACTTCTTACCATTTGTAAAGATCTCTGGAGTGCACTATCTGCTAGATTAACCTGCACCGATTTCACATCCATTTATATGGGAAGACATGTATTTTTAACATTAGTTCTGCTGCATGTTTAAATGAGACATGCGTTACAATGTAATTAAGAAACTCTTCGCACAATTGTCAGCTCACACTTTTCCCACTTTGCTAATGCCTTCAATGCACAAAAGCCATGAAGAAAATCTTTCCGTGACATGATGGCATTACCAGCTCTTTTCAAGTGGGAGGACTGTACTCCTACACAGCAGATTTTCCCTGTGTTGTGGTATTCATGCAGCAAAGAGCTGTACTTCTGAAGGGTTTCTTGTTTAAGCTCTTTCATGCTTCTTGCCTTGGAGACTTCTTTTAGATTTGTAGCCAAGAGGAGGTCAGGAAGTGCTCCGTGCTGCAGCTTCTTTTTCTGTGTATGTTTCTATGTGGTTCTCCACAGATCCATGGAACACATTCCCTTCCATCTCTCTCCCTTTCAGAGTAGTTTATGTTTCATTATTTGCAGATGGAAAAATGACAACTTGACAAACAGGGGAGGATCTTTTTATTTAAATCACCATCTTCTTTCAGGCTCTCATGAAGTGTAATGGGGTAATAGTGAGAATGCAAAAACCAATTGGATTTTATTTGCCCAGTGCATGAAAAATGAACTTCTGTGCACATTTCCATGCAAGACTATCTTTAGCTGTCATTCTGCTGATGGAATTTGCCCATCTTCATAACTTTCCAATTTGGCCAAACTACTGATGCATTTACTGATGCCATTACTGCCTTTGATTTTAGGGGGCTGAGTATGGCTTTATCAAGTCTGTATTTTCAACTCTTCTGTACTTCTTTTTTCATTGCTGAGCACACAGAATAACAACTAGGGGCAGATTCAATCTTGAAAAAGCCACTAGGAATTTTTAGCAGCCTGAACCATCCCAACTAACCCAAGACACACAAGCTCTGTTCCCCAGTTTTGTTTATCCTTTTCCTACCATGATTTACAGCCAAAACACACTAGCTGTGCTCGCTCCTCACATCCCAATCACAAAATCAGAAAAGACTTTGTTGAACTGAGCAACACTGTTAAGCCCTTGTCTAAGAGTTTCAGATTCATTTAACCATGAGCACAAAGTTAATCAAGTTTCACAAAGATCTGTATGTGATCTCAGTCATGTTAGTAGGAGCTCTGAAAAGTTGTGGAGTTTGAGGGCAGCATCCTCCCTGCTGCTTGTGCCAAGCTGCTTCTCTTGTACTTCTTTCTTTCCCTGCTATTACATTTCAGTTCTGTGGAGGAAAACACTGAGAGGATGAGGCCAGAACTTACACAAAATCTTTCAGTGGCAAATGGAGTGGTGGGGAAGAATGGCACTCAGGGCAGGGCCTGCCTTGAAGTGGAGCAATCAGCTCGTGGAAGCAATGATGGGCACCAGCTGGCATTGCCCGGCCACCCTCCTCCATCTTCCACCTTTGCTGAGCTGCCCATGTAAGAGAGCAGTGCTTCCACTTACCTCCCTGGGAGCGCAGGGAATTGACCAGAGTGCTTTCCCACCCAGCTGGCTGATCTTCCTGTGCCCACAGCCAGCCTGTTCTGTAATGCTCTAACCCGGAGCAGCAAGGCTGTCGCCCCGCACAGCAGCAGGGCTGGCAGAGCTGAGCACAGCAGGTGTTCACCGAAGAGGACCTTCTGCCTTTCTGCATCACGGGTCCTTGAGTACAACGAGTGGTCTGAGCACTGCATTTGCTGTTTTGTTTCACATTTGTGTCCACAGGAAGATTTGTGGTACGTCCTGAAGTCTCTTCCAGCATCCCAGTTTTCTAGCACAGCAGCTGAGCTTGTGTTCATAAAAGGAAACAATTACTTTGTAGCAGTGTGTACTGTCATGAGTCTGTTCTAAGAGCTAGGAGCAAACCCCTAAACTTTCCTGTGTCCTGGGTAATCAGAATAGGTTTTTTTACAGAAATGGATGTCATGGAATCAAAACAAAATGTTTTTTTTGCCTGTGATTTGCTCTGAATCACGGTTGTTACTGCACTATAAGACAGTTCTGCTGTTATCTTCAACCTTCTCTCCCCAAAAATCAAGATATAAAAAACCTGTCTAGATTTTAGCCACCTGGTTATAGTTAATTTCTTATTTTAAAATAGCTTTCAAAATAGATCAGACATTACACTGTTAAAATCAATTTTCCCTGTAGGTATTGAATATCAGACAGGGCTTGTAGTAATAACTGATAGGTATCCAGAATAATCTTCAGTATGAACTGAGACTACAAAGATCTGTCAATCACTGTATTTAACTTTAAACACAGATGATTTGAATTCATGTTAGCAGCATGAGGAAGTCAAAAAGATGGAATGGTGCTGTTGGAGAAAAGATGATAGGATTACCTCTGCTGTTAGCCTTTCCTGCTACTTGTTTGAAATACTAAATCAAGGTGAAGTTTATGAAAAAGGCTACAACAGGGGTTTGTAGCTCTTCATTCCTGCTGGGATTTTCCTATTATAAATCTGCTGTCAGAAGTAAGTGCTTTACTTGTGGCTTAATTTTATGCAGGCACAAACACCTTGGTTCAACACATTTTGCCAGAGACAATCTTGACTATCTTAATGCAACAGAGTCCTCATTAACAGGGACCTGTGAAAAAGAAAAATGCACACATGCTCTTTTGTCATTGGTCATTCATGAGCAGCCTGATGAAAACTGAAATAAAACATAAATCTCAAGGTGGTGTGGAGCTGGTGTGGAGACATGAGTGTTTGAATCACACAGCTTATGTGAATTATCCATCTTGAAAGAACATTACACTCCACCTTTCGAATGAAGTTTCATTACTGTAGTGGAAAGCTTACAATTTCTATTTGTTCTGCTGTGGCTGCTGAATTTAGCACCACCCCCAGTACCCACCTCCAAAACAAACACCTCTGTCGAGGTGTTTTTTCCTAATTTATCCAACCATGTAACCGTCAGGGCAACTAGGACAGTAATTTCCAAGATGCTGGTCAGACTTGCTTGTGCAAGTACATGTTCTCCATGTAAGAGCCATCAAGACAAATTGGGAGCTTTTCTGGCTTCATAATGCATTTTTCCTGTTCATTTCAAGTTCTGTGTGCAAATATAGAAAGTCAGGATCAGGCTTCAAAAGCAATAAATGCCTGTTTGCGTATTTCCTCTGACTATTGGCATTGTTTGGTGTATTGGGCTGTGTTTCAGGTGTGCACCAAGGTTGTTACCACTATCTGTTATCTTGTTCTCAGGAACCAGTATCTGTTATCTTGTTCTCAGGACATGGATGTGAAATTTGCCTTCAGGCACTCAGAACTGAAAGCAGGACTTGAAGTTTGTCCCATCTAAAAGAAATTATTAACCTGAAGTCTTAAGAGAGGGAATCTCAGATCACAGGAGGAAACATCTTGTCATTACGGTGATGAAAGACATCCTTATCCCCAACCCAGAGTGTGCTTCTATGTTGCTTTAATATCAGATTTTAAAATTGCCACTCAAGTATGACTGCATCCCTTAGGCAGTGACTGCATTAAAGTCAGGCCCAGAAGGAATCTCTTCTTCCTGCAGTGCCGTGAAATTTCAAATTTCAAAATGCAATTTTGTTCTAGCTTGAAAGAAGACTCCAATGTACTGACACTCTGCCTTAAGTAAAATTTTGCTTTATTTTCCAGTCTGGTTACTGAAAACATCTATGTTTTAACAAAACTGAAATCTTTCAATTTTACTTTGCTTTACCTCATATTTTAAAATAGTCTAAAAGTAAAAAATCCAAGAAGCACTTTTTAATGGAAGACCCCAAAAAATCCACTCAGAAAATGTGAAAACAAGCCATTTTAATGTTGCCAGGACTGCCTCTTCATCTTGGTTTCTTTTTTTAATTTTCCCACTTCCACGGAGAAAGTGGCACCATTTTGCAAAAGACCAAGATTTTATGGGGCTGCACCTTTTTGACAGAATATGACTCCAGTGTTGCTGGCTTTTGTGATCTGGCTATAGATGGAAGAGTCAACTGATGAAACATAATGTGCTTTGAATTATCACAGCAAAATGCTTCGCTTGCGGTAAATTCATTGGCGTGTATGCACGTTGTGTTTCCTCAGATCAGGATGACAACCTCATTGCTGCCTGGTTTGTGGCATCCCAAGTTAACACATGTAAATTTGCAGCTGTGAGCTGTGTTACAGCGAAAGGACACAGGGGCTGAAGCCAGCAACTTCTTTCTTTTGTTTTCCTAAAAAGAAAAAAAAAATTGATGCAGAGGTGCTTCTTCAAGTAAAGGATCATGAGGAAGCATAACCCAGCTTATTTTATCTGCTTTCATACTGTTCTCCTGACTTAACGCTCCTGTCTGTAGCTGAGAGCTTCCAAGGGCTTGCTGAGGAGAGGGTCTTGGCAGTGTTTTGGGAGAAAAGAAAGGATTTTAATTTACAGGCAGGCATCGTGTGGCACTTCAAAGCATCCATTTTCCAAAGAGGGACAGATATAAAGCAGCCACAGAAATGATTTTCCTTATGAGTCTGAACTGTGAAGTCAGAAAAAAGAAGCATATTCCAGTGACTGGTTGCGGTGCAGTTTAATCTTCCCATGTGCCCCAACTGCAGGTGCAGCCTGCCTGCTTAGACATCCCTACTGAAGTCTGTTGAGCTTAAGCGCAGAAAACCATACCTGATCCCCTGAGTTGCAACAGATAAACTGGGTTTTAACCATAGCAATTGGGAACTTGGGTGATGGGAGCTGGCTTTTGTCTTCTTTTTTTTTTTTAATTAATGTCTTACAACCCAAGTTCTTAGAAAAACCCAGAAGTTCATCTGAGAATCCAAATCAGAGGGCATTTCTGTGTCAAACAGGTATCTGCAGGTGGGTAGGGCTCCTGGCATGCCCAAAGCCCCACACTGCAAGTAGGGGATTTTTGATACCTGCTTTGGGAAGACCATTGCCAGGGAGGCTGGAGAGGGGCCAGGAGGAAGGAAGAGGCCTTCCTGGGGGTGCGGGAGACTTTGAAGTGTGACCCCGAGCAGAACTGGGGTGGGAAGGGTGGGAGCGGAGGCGAGGAGCAGCCAGGCGGGCAGGGGGTGCAGGAGCGGCGGGGGCGGGAGGTGAAGGCAGGGGTCAGGGCAGAGGGGCGTGGGCAGGGGGTTTCCAGCCCCAGGGACAGCAGCGCCGGGAGCTGGGTGCTCTCCAAACAGGTTGCAACAAGCAGCTGGGGGAAGCTGGCCGTGTTTTTTAACAGCTGGTTTGACATAATGAGGGCTGAGCAGCCTCCAAAGCGGCCCTGATCACATGCCTCAGGGGAAGCAGTGGCTGAAATAATCAGTTTAGGAATCGGGAGACCAGGATTTTATTCTGTCATCTGCAGTTGTTTCAGGAGTGACTTTGCACAAGAAGCTGATGTGCTTGTGCCCTGGTTTCTCTACCACCAAAAGCTGTTGCTTGCCTGGATACCCCCACAGCTGAGTCTCTAGAAGCAGAAGATTCTCCTCTTCCAGTGTGTTAGAACAAAAACATTAAATTGAAAACGAAATTAAAATATGGCAAGTTCAAAACTGTCAGAGGGAATTCCTTTTTCACATACACTGATGCAAATCATGGCTAACAGCAGTGACTAAGGTGAAGTGGCGTCAGTGGGAAACAGAATTAAGTGGGGTCTGTTTAGTGCCTATAGAAGTAATAAGCACACACTCATCGAGCCCTGGCACAGATTTTCTTTTGTAGTTTAAAGTTTTTTAATAAAGCATTTTTTGCCTGCCTTTTCCTAAGAAAAATGTTGAAATGAATCTTTGCTCATATAAAATGTATTTGCCATATGACTAATGGTTATTTTTAAAGTGGTGACAGAAATGTATGCATGTGTGTGTCCAGGAGACAAAGGGAGGGAATTTTTGTCTATTTGCTGTGGTAATTGTTTATGAACATAGTTGTTTTTTCCAATTATCCTTTCCAGTTTTAATACATTAGCAGTCTTGTCTCCATTTCTGTCGGTCGAGGTTTGTGTGTAAATGTAGAGATTTACGCTGTCAGATATTTCAGTTACAAAAGCATATGTTACATCTTAAGCATTGGGTTTTATTCATAAAGTGCCATAGAACTGAGATGGGGAGATTTGTGGAAAAGATGGTACTAAAAGTTAAACCATGGTCACACAAACAACTATGTAGCCATTCAGCTGATTTCTGGGCCTTTTTTTGGACTGAAAAGTTATTTCGTGTTCAAAAATAAAGGAGGAACTCTGAAAGGCCAGAACTCATGCTAATACCTGAAGGAGAAGTTAAACCCAGAGTCAGGGCTGGAGAATTTGACCTCAGGCATATTAGTATGTCTTCATAAGCAGAGATACAGTATGGAAGTGGAGAATTAATTTCTTCTACAACAGCCAGATTTTGTAATCTTGCTGAGGCAAAAACACAATGGAAAATAGGAGAGATGGCCTGTGGAGTATAAAGTCCTTTGCAGTTGGAATATATGAGTCTACGAGTGAAGTCCTTGTCCCCTATATGTCAGTAGTAACAATCCCACAGAATTTACTTGGTCTATGTTGTACCTAAGGTTTTAAGTACCCAGTGCACAGCGAGGCAGCCGCGATTGACCTCTGTATCAGGCACAGTGTAAGTGCCAGATACTTCATCTGTGTGTGTGTGTTCAATGTGAAAGCAGCTTTTGTTTAACAATTGCTGCTCATGCCATAGCTTGTGGGGACTGGTTTTCATTAGCATACTTAAGTTTTTGTGATTTAACACTATTGCATGATCTGAGTGTTTGAAAATGACTTGAGCAGGCCGTATCCAGAAGCCTGCCACGTGTCTCAGTGCCCTTTCCCAGGGCAGGAGTCATTTCACACTGCTGGCATGATATGATTTCCTCCAGCAGCACAGCAGGAACAAATCCTCACAGGTCTCTGAGGCTGTGAAAATCTGCATGGTTTAGCAACCCCCTCTTCATCCAGAAATAAAGGGTCTCCATCTTTTTCTTCCTCAAGGTTAACTGCAGTTGTAACGGAGTAGGGTATTTTAAATTTATACTATTTGGTTTCAGAGCTGGAGGTCTGTAAATGCTACTGTAAGGCTTCTGCTGTTCAAATACTATTTCATGTTGGCATTTTTATTTGAAGGCCCAACCAGGGCCAGGGAAAGGAAACTTCTGTACTTTTCTTTTTGTGTTACATCTTCCAACTGGAATATTTTCAAGCACAATAGAATTGAACACAAGCTTTGGAGAGGGAAAGAGAGGAGAAAAGGGAGTCAGCTAGAAGAGGTGATGACTCCAGTGGGGTACTTTGCAGTTTAGTTCTCTGGGGACTGAAAAATGCTTTCAACCAGTGTGATGTTGCAACAGTCCAAAAGAGGAGAGAAAAATCCGCGTCTGGTCTAGACCGACCAGAAACTAAAAACAAGGGACACTTTGAATTCTTAGACTCTCACCACAACTGAAAACTGTGTTCAGGCCAAGGAGCTGGAAAATCAGTTTCTTGGGTTAGAGAAATGCTTCCCTGACGAATCAGAAGCAGCTTTCCATTTTAATTGGTAAAGAAATTATTGTATTCTGAAGCAGTGATCCTAACATTTGAACCAGTGCAAAGGTTTGCAGTCCGGGCTATGAAGAGCTTAGTGAAATGCTACAGTGAAACAAATTTTTCTGCGACATTGTCTTGCCATTTGGCTCTGTTAGTCTATCATTTGTCACAAAATGGGAAAATAAGATCTGTCTTCATAATGTACCAAAAAGAAGTCTGACTGCAAACACAAGTCAGGAAGAGGCATAGGGACAGGAGCTGAGTGGTGTAACCGTAGATCAAGAGATGGTTATGAGAAATCATATACTGGGGACCTCAGAGTCCCCTGACCAGGAGTAATTGAATGTGGTAATTGTTAAGGAGAGCTTTGAGGAGAAATGTTGAGTAAAAATTATACGGTGTGCTTGTTTTAAGAGGGAAGTGTAGTAAATTTCAGGACAAATTTTTAAGTGGCAATAGCACAGGCACGGCCTATGCTGTAGGCAAAATAAATTTTCTAAGCTAAATGACTCCTCTCAGTCAGCCAGGCTAAGTGTTTGTTTTGGGGGTGAAATATGTATTTCCTTCATTGTGCTTGTACAAGGATAGCTGAAGCCTGAGAGGAGGACTCCAGGGATCTGGTTGTAATAGCTGGTAATAACACCTGCCCTTTATGGGATGAGGGGTGAAGTCTTGCAGAGATTTGCATTGCAGAATAAGGGATGAGATCAGAAAACCCTTCTTAGATGTGTCAGAGATATGGGAGATGTACTTAGTTTTACAAGAATCAAGAAAATTAGGATTTTTCCCTTAGTCCTGCACTTTTAAAACTGATGTATCATTACTGGTCTACTTACTGTGGAAGACGTTAGGCTAAATAAATTAATCCCATGGAGAGCTGCCCTGCAGTCTTCTGGATTAAAATTATATGTGTCAAGCATTATATTATTTTCTGCATAAATTTTAGAACAATATTTTCTTTCAAATTACTCAGTTAATATACTTGACTCTGGTATAAGTAGTGTGATTCTACAGCCTCTCTTTTACCAATATGCAAAGCTTCTCTTTTACTCTTTTACATAAGAGGACCACAGCACTTTGATAGCAAATCATGACAAAAGATAACAAAGATAACAAAATCAGGGGAGTTTGAAGATGCTAGGCAGTCTGTTCTTGTAGCACTGTGCTTTTTTCTTGCTCTTGCAAAACTGCAGTCAAGTAACGTACAGATAGACCATTTTCTTCAGACAATTAAAGTCATGTCTGTGGGAAGTGAAGGAAGAACATCATATACTTCTGTTCAAGTTTTATAGGTGCTGTGGCCATAAGGTGGTTCTAGAAATTCATTTATCAATTCTATCCTTTCTTTTTCTAATGTTCTCTTTTCATCTGCTGGCCTTTGGAAGGCACAGCTTCACTGTGGTAGTTCATAAGGACGAGATGGAATGTTGGGAGTGTTCTGTAACAGAGATGGGGAACTTCACAGGGATGACCTGGAACTTTTTTATGTTCCTCCAATGCACATTTAAGTACTTTTCTGGGTAGCAAGCAGCAGTACCTTACATGCATATGATTCTTGCCTGCAAATATATTTCTCCAGCTCACATGAAATTCTCATCTGAAATTTGTTGCCTGTTTCATGGAGCATAGGGAAAGTTCTGTTCACCTCTGGGTTTTTTTCCCAGTATTGAGGTCTGAGTAGTGTTCCTTGCTTTGGCTAAATGAAATACGTGTTAGAAGGCAGCTGCCTATTGCCAAGAAGAGCCCTAATGCAAGAATATTTCCATCTGGGACGACTAACATGTGCCCAATGTACATCCAGTCTCACATCCCACTCTGCAAACAAGATCCAGTGATGAATTAATTCTCTTCTTGCTTCAAAGGGCAGTCAAAAGATGAAAGTGATAAACTGGACATATTTCAAAAAACGACATTATATGAAAAATTGGTCATTCAGCCAGATTGCAAGTCATAGATTTTCAAAAATGTGGAACGTCAGACAGTCCTATTTGAAAAAAAAAATGTCTTCCCTTGCTTGTTGCATATTTTGCTAGTGATGGAAAGAACGTATTCATAAAGGAAAGACAGTGTTTTAACTCCTACTTAGGATAATGCCAACAGTATTCAACTTGTCTGGTCCAGACTTCTGCCAATACAAATACAGTGCATTTGTCGTTGTTCAGTTTGTAGTTCTTTCGTAACAGAAGCAGCAAAGTTATTTTGAACAGTTGTAAATACAAAACTGATACACTGGCTTCTGGTATTTCACAGTTGCAAATATGGAGTCTGCTTTTTGTGAAGACACTTGATTTTATTCAATGTGTCATATGCATGGCTGATCCTTCTCATGGACTGAAGGAATTTCAATGCTGATATACAACCCCTTATAATAACCCACTGGCTTCTCATATATCACTGACTCAGTCAATAAAATATATAATTGTGATGCTAGTTAAATTGCAATTTTAAAGCTGTGTCTTTAACAAAGGGATTGTTTGTACCTACCCAGAATTAAAACCAGAGCCATCAGTCTAATTCAGTATAGCTGTCAATACTAAAAACAATACACAGAAGCTGCAACTTCTTAGCTTCAGAGGTGCAGGTCTGAGGAGGTGTAAATCCTCCACCCAAGAAGAATGCGCAACATGCTGCCTACTGTTTAATTGGTGCTACATGTATTAGCAGAGCAGTGACCTATAACTACATAAATCCCCCCCAAAATCAGCTATTTAGTAATCTGTTTGAGCAGTACCAGTGCTAACTGCCTAAATCTGGCAATCAAAAAATGGCAAACCAGTATTCATCTCAAGAATTAAAACCCTAAGCCAATGTCATGTGCAGTCCTCTCAGATGCAATTATTTATTCTAGTATTCTAGTATTCTAGTCCATTTTGAATGTGCCTGGTATGTTTTTATATGCTGTAAAAATAAATACAGTGGTTTAAAGCCCTGGAAAGTCCAAGTAGGTATTAAATAGTCCAGCACTGCAGAAATGCAGGGTCTGATTTTCTGAGATCATCTGTGCTCTCTGTGAATACCTGATCCAATTCAGCACATCTGGGCATTTCTTCTGCAGGTGCCAGGGAGTTGGCTACGTATTCGCAGGGCTTTCCCCTGCACCACTTATTGCAAGTGGTTGTGGTGGCCAAGGCAAAGACCAGGCATAGAGCAGGCTCATTGGAGCTAGTAGTTGGATAACATTTGAAAATTAATATTTACACCCAGACCCAAAAAAACGCAGGTTTGTAGGGAGAGGCCATCCTCTTATTAGGGCAACTTCTATAGCTGGGAAAAACAGACAAGCTTTTAGACAGACAGGACCACTTCTGGTCTGGAACAGAAGCAGGAGTGTTCAAGCTAATACCAAGATGGAAACAATTGCTCTACTTTTACTTTGTCAAGGGCTGTTCAGACTGATTGGCCACCTCCTAGAGCCTGGAGACTCATCAAACTCTGAGTTAAGAAGAAAAGGTTTTTGGTCCAGTTATCTCAGTCTGTATTAATGCCACATATGGCTCTACCAGTTTCAGTAGACAAACATTGTTATCCGAGCATTTAATGATCATTCCCATTGAGGATTTGTTTATTTACAGTAAAAAGCAGGGTGGCCTTAGTGGGCAGGACACTAGGCTGAAGCTCTGAAGCCCACTCTATCTTCCCTAAGCTGCTGGTCTGCTGAGTGATCTGCAGTGGGTGGGTCTATCTGACAGCTTCTGTGTGGTAAATGGGCATAACAAAACTGGCCTCCTTGCAAAGTCCTTTGATATCTACAAAGGAGAAGTGTTGCACAGCAGCTTCTTCATTACACTTCTTCGTTACTAGCTCTTTTTCATGTGGTTCCTTTAATAGACATTTGAGTTCTGATAGTGTTACACCCTGTTCTCTTCCGCGTGGGGCGTAACACTACTACTGGTGCTGCTAGCATCTCTGTGTTTGCCAAATGTGACTAGAGGACTGCTGCTGCTGTGATGTAAGCAGTTAAAAAGTTGATTCTCTAAACTTCCTAATGTCAGATATGCTCTTAAATGGGAAAGGCTATGTGTGTTCAGGAACTACACAAGTTTCTTCATCTCCCTGGACAATTACTGCAATCGGAGTGGGCACATGTGGAAATGAATAACTATGTAGATGTTCAGAGATTCTCCAGTAAATGTACAATAAATGCTATCTTTGTCACATTTAACTAAAACACAGGAAAATGAATGCTGAAGCATTTCCCGTTATTCTTAATGTATGTGTATGTGCAGTCAAATATACAAATGCATAACCACACTGAGGCACAAAAGCAAATGTATGTACTGTGAACATGTGTAAGGATGCATACATTGGAATAAAATAATGTGCAATATATATATAAAAATTATGGCAAATAAGCATTTAGGTTGCAGAGCCAAGCAACATTGGATAGTCCAGAATGCAGGTTTCTTGGGCATTCTTAATTAGCCCTCTTGAATATGTAGGATGATACAATTTTAATTGCATGATAACATAGAGGGCTTTTTTCTTACACAGGTTCTTGCTTCAGCCAGTCAATAGGGGGCAGTTTTTTAACCTTTCTGGTTTTTATCTTATTCCATTCAATGCTCTGGCCTCAAATCTCATGTTAGTGCACATGAGCAAAGTATTACACTGAACACAGAAAAAATGTTAATCCACTTCCAAGGTTTAGTTTTGCTGTTGCTTCCCCAACATCATCTTAATATGCCACAAATCCTGATGAATGTATCTCTGCAAAACATCTGTGCAGGGTAAAATTCTGGTTTTTTTACAAGATTATTGCCATCTTGCAAAAGCACTTAAGCACAGGAGGAGAAAGGACAAAAATGTCAGAATGACAACTTTCAGTTAAAGCTGAAAAAGGGAGCTGTGGGAGCCGTTGCATGTGTAGAATTTCCCTAAGACTTTCTCCACTCAAAGCACAGGGCCAGCTGACTTCAGTTCTCAGCACTTCTGCATTTCAGGCCCCAGGTGTCTCTTGTTGAGCGCCCAGAAAATGCAGCCAACCACTCAAGAGGGAGGAAATTCCAGAATTATGTCATCATGCCTACATGTGGGGAGGGGAAAGGAGCTAATCGTGCCCAGGCAATCCAATTTCTGGCATTTGCTAACATTTTAGCATTTGGCACACAACCCTATCATTCTTTCAGCTGAGTTTCTCTGTGTATGTGTATACTTTTCTCTCTAAATAAATAAGGACATCTAAACTGTCTAATCTGCTAAAAACTCTTGCACTGCTTTCTCAGTAAACCTAATTTATTGATGTTTGTGCCCTTGGAAAAAGGCATGGCATGTGTTTTAATAACCTTTACTTACTTCCATTCATCCCTACTCTGCATTAGAAGCAGGAAAGGGCTACAGGCAAGCAAATAATTTGACACCCAAAATCAGGGGGATCAAGGACTTCTAGAGGACAGGGATAAATTTGCTTCACTTCAATCTAAAAACCTGCTACTAAATCTCAGATTCTCAATTTGCTATATCATCCTTATCCATCACCAAATGGCAAGTGAAGCATTAAAAAAGCATTGCAAGAAGCCTTAAAAATCAGTTGAATATTGATTTAGTTTTTGTTTACTGCCTGGAAATTTTCTCAAACCCTTCACCTTCTGAAACTTCCCTGCAGAAGCTGGCAGGTTGGAAACAGGTTAAAAATGGAAGCTGAAGTTCAGTAAACAGCTGGTTCCAAGAGCTGGTGCTTTAGGGAATGAAAACTTTTAATGCAAGACTCACAAAACTTTTGTGGGAGCTGGTTTTATTAGTATCTGCCATAAGTGTGTCTGTGTGTATATATCTGTACACCATTGTGATCCTATCTGTGCGTGCATGGTGCTTGAGGTTAGCAGAGTGTTCACTCCCTGCTGCACCAGGCACTCACACTTCTCACCCATTCTTTTTAACTGGGAGTGCCTCCCTCTTCCATACATCCCCATCTCCACTAGCATCACAGACCAGTGGCAGAAGGACCTTTTTTTACCCCTCCTGTGTGTGTACAGCAGGAGAGCTCTTCTTGCTGACTGTCCTGGATGTTATCTGTCTTTCAGCCAGTGGACAGAGCAATGTGCTTACCCTGCCAAAATGAACCGTCCTGGCTTGCTCTCTTAAAGTTCTACTCTAGTCCTTCTGTGTAGGTACCTAGGGAAACATAGGCACCGAAGGGAGGCATCATGAGTACCCTACCGTTTTTCCACTTCAAGTTCCATGGTCTGAAAAATCCCTGATGAAGGAGTGGCATTCGTTAGTAGTGCTAATAATTCTGGAAATGCCTCCTCATCCATGCTGGATTCCCCCTCCCTTTCCAGATTGTGAAGCACATGGTTATCCCCTGGTAGCTGGGGAGATGAGCTTTCCCTTTGTCCCCACTGCAGTCACTAGCAGTAAGGGGAGTGATGGCAGATTTTATTCCAAGATTTCCTCATTTTTCCAATAGGGAAAAGCATATCTGTCCATGCTGATACACTTCCTTTCCGTATGTGGCTAAGCCATGATCTCCAGCCAAGACACCACAGAATCACAGAGTCACAGAATATTCTAAGCTGGAAGGGACCCACAAAGATCATCAACTCCAGCTCTTAAGTGAATGGCCCATATGGCAGCTAGCAACATGTCCCCTCTGGGCTTCTGGGAGAAGTCCTAGGGTAGGCATTGTGATGGGAATAGTATGGTGTCTATTACATTATTGAAAACAAAATACAGCTGCATGTTCCTGTTGGTTGAATGCAACCTGTCAGCACCACCATCTCACAAGAAGCCAGGACTGATTGCAGCCAGCCTTCACAGGAGAAGGTGCCAGTAACCAGACATCTGGGGAATAATGATATTTTTCCCCCATTAACATGGCAGGTTAGAGCAGGAAGTGTGCCTGGAGAAACACCATGACACAAGGAACTGTATGGTGACAGCAGGGTGCTCAGAAAGCCCCAGAGGAACTGCAGTGTTTTTCCTGATGGCTGAATGCCCTAGGGCCAGGACAACACGTGCTCTCTCATGCCATAGACCAATACAGGGCACCAGTGATGCTTGCTACGCCTTGGTGGTATGTCAAGCTCCAAAATAACTGCAGAATAATTCCTCCATAGCCTGTGGATTTACTCATCCTAATTGTTAAATACTTTTAGGACCAGCTCTATTTTCAGTCCTCGTAGTTCATGGACTCTAGAAAGCTGTATGTCTTTATCCTCTCGAGAATGTGAGTGGGTTGGGTGCCAGCCCTGGCTACAGGAGAAATGGAACACATTGCTGTAGCTGGTAACAAGTCATGAGGAGTAGGTAGACTTCGAGCCATTTTGGTGCATCACTGTCTTTCCAGCTCTGCTTGTATTATGTTTTGGTCTGGGCAATCAGAACCCTTGTAACTTCAGAGAAACATCAAGGAATGAATGGTTTGCCCTCCTGAATAAAATGAGAACATGTGAGTGTGGGGAGAGAGGGGGAGGGAGAGATGCATTTGCATAGGTCAGGAAAGGTCATTAAAACATCTGGCAGTAGTAACTGACATGTGTCAGATTTTAGTGTTCATTAAATTCGTATTAATGCAAGAATGGTTCCTAAGCTCCAAATGCCACTTTTGGTTGCTGTGTTCCCCCAGTTGATGGTGATGACTTTTCAGAACTGTGCCATGCTTGTTTCCTTGCTAGTGGCATCTGACCTGAGGTCAGATTTCTGTTTAACCTATTCCTGTAGGTCAAAAAACAAATTAATCTGGTGAGAACTGAATTGGAAATGAGTTGTCTGGATAGCAGGTGTCCCAGCTGTGGAATAGCTGCCAGGCTGAAACATGTTTGTATCTGTCCTCATGCCATCCAAGAAGTCATATCTGAGGTCAGGGAGATATTGAGTTGACATCTGAGATGGGAAGTTATGGGGAGCAGAAGTGGCAGGTGCCCTGCGCCAGCAGATCATCTTGCAGTCAGGGGGGAAATGTCTGAGAGTGTCACTCTGAGCATAAATGTAGATGTTCCATGTATTGGGCACTTTGCTTTACCTGGGTTTACTACCAGTTTATAATTCTAAAGAAATCATACAATTTCCAGGCCCCTTAAAGAGGAGAATCTCACAAATCTTTTTCTTCCTTTTTTTTTTAGAGGATGAAGATGATGAAGAGATGGTGGAGCCAAAAGCACAGGATGACTTAGAGGCAGAAAATCAGGACCAGAAGCAGGAAGTGAAAGAAGGTACATTAAGAAATGAAAAGCAGGACGTTAGATGTTTAAAGGACTGGATCTTGCCCGTAGTTACTCTCATAAGTAGTTTCCATTACTGAGAACACTGAAATTGAAACAGTCACCAGTTTTATTGATTCAAAACCATATGAGTAGCATAAAAGCAGACAATTGTATCCCAGTGACCCAGCTGGTAGGCCTGAGAAGATTGTGAAAGGCATGAGATTTGAGCTGTTTAGAAGAAGCTACATGTCCTCATAATTTGAAAACAAAGTTGAGATTCTTGGATCCCAGTACTGGTACTGATTTGTCCTCTGGCTCAAATACCCTGCTTACGTGAAAGATTTAAAATGGGAATGCCAGGCATTCCAGCAGCTCTGTAAAGTTCCTTGGTCTTCAAAGGTACTTGGAGGCCATAACTGTCTGCCTGCTTGAGAGGAACAAACCTAGTGCTAGTCAGGAATCTTCCAGAAGAAAATAATTTCACTCAAAAAATGCTATCTGTCAAAATCAAAACATTTTGTGGGAACTGCCTCAAGAAATTTAAAAAACCCCCCTGAAGCCATTCAGGTCCAGCCCTTCTGTCCATTACTCTGTATTGAGATGTTCTGCACAGTTACAAGAGACAAAAATTCAGGTTACTACTTGCTTCTGGTGCAGACAAGAGACACTTGCTTAAGTCATGCATGTCAGCACTGGATGTGGTAGATATGTTTGGTGTCTCTTTTCCTTTTCTTCGACCTGTCCTAGCTTTCAAATTAGAAGGAGGATGTGAAATTTGGTCTTCCTTATTTAGAAAATTACTAGAGTATTGGCTGTTCTAGTGCATCAATGCCTTCAACAGTCAATGCTCACCCCTGTGTTGACTCGGAAAAAAGAACTGAAATAGCAGCAGCTCCAGGGTGGAAGGAAATGGGTTTCTTCTCCAGCATTTCTTACTTTGTATTGCCAGGACTGCTCAAAATTCTGTTTAGCCTCTTGAAAGATCACTTACTTCTTCAGGTAGGGCCTAAGTAATTTCTTGCTATGGTGATCATTACCAGGATAATTCTGTGAGCTTGGTTTTTCCCAAGATAGTCTCACCAGGAGAAAAAATATGGAGTCATTTTACATGGAAGCCCATGAAATCTTTAACTGGGAGTACAGAAGCAGATGCTTATTTCTTGTCCAGGGTAGACTGGTATCTGTTCATCAGTATCCAGAAAAACCTGAGTCTGGTGCACAGTGCCCACAGTTGCCCACAGTTGCCCATAGTTGCCCACAGTTGCCCACCAGCCATACCATTTTGATTACAAATTGATCTTTCTTCCCTATTAAGAGCATCATGGAAATCACCCATGCCATAAGTCCTGCAGTGTTCATTGCTCATTTAGGTCCTTGTAGAAACATGGGGAGACAAACTCAGTCCTCCTGCTCCTCATCATTCTGCTTCTCCCACTGGCCCCAGCCACTGATGCCATGGGCAGAGGGGAGCAGCGGGGACAGCAGGAACAGGAGTCAGGCAAGTCTGCAAAGGCAGAACCAAGGACATGAGCAAGAAATGTGGCAACATAGAAAAACTTCATTTTTCATGAAAGTTACCCTTCTTTCCAAAACTGTAAGGTCAACTTGCATATGGGCTTTTGCAGTCACTGGACCTAACACAGTATCTCTTTTACTAATGGCAAGAAAAAGTCATAAAAACCTCTACCACTGCACCCCATGCATAAGCACTGTCCTGAGTTGCTGAATGTCCCTTCAGCTTACAGTTTATCCCGCACCCATTTATACCCACAGAAAAGTGATGCTAATGCTTATACATGGGGAGAAAGCAGAAACCACTGCAAGAAGAGAAGAAGAAAAAAATCAAAATACAACCCTGAACTGATTTATTTCACTTTTTTTATGGGCTTTCAAGTTAGCCTTTTATGTACTTTGCAACCACCACTGCCAATATCTTTTATTTCTTTGCTGTGTTTTAGTCAGAGGGCAGTGCTCCCCTTCCCTGCCTAGCAGACCCTCAGGAGCAGTAGATCATCTGGGCTGGTTTAGCATTGGTCTCAGGCACACAAACTGCAGGCTGTAAAAGCAAGGCACAGCTTGTTTTAGCAGAACCGGCTTTGTGAGGTGCTAACATTTGACTGGGTTCAAGGAAGAAGAAAACATGCTCATTGCCTGATAGAAAGTGAACTTGACCTGTAGTATGTGTTGTGATGGATAAAATAGTGATGTGCTGGTGACAGGCATTAAATGCTGTGAAGCCATTGTCCCCAAACTGACATGGAACGGAGTCCCATTTTTTAGTGTTTAGTGTCGTTCTCTCCCTGTTGGCTTTGGCCCTTTTGCCTAAAAAATCCCATTTTCCTCTCTGTTGTAATCACCCTTCTCATGTTCTGAGCAACATTCAGAATTCGAAGCCATCGTTTGTGTTTCATGGAAGTGATTAAAACCATGTTACAAGTCAAACAGGAGTTTAGAAGAACATTTCCTGTCGGTGCTGCACTCTGTGTGCCTACTCAGAATTAATAGCTTTTCTGCAAATTAGCACATAATGGGTTAAAAGCATGTTTATGTTGGCATTAAGTACTCTGGCTTCTTTTTCTCTGCAAGGCAAGACAATATTTTGCAAACTTTTTAAAGAATCTCTAATAGACATTATAGTGGCGCCATTCACACTGCTATATAGTAGTTAAGGCTGTGTCAGCACTTCCATTATGAATCCTGTTTTTCAGGGATTTATAACCCAGCCGTAAAAATTTGCTCTGGGCTGAAATTTGGTTTCAGCTCAGGGAGCACATTTTTTAACAGATTAAAAAAAATCAGCATGGCCTTTTTTGAGTTATAGGAGTGTTAAGAAAAAATCCGTGGGAGAGAGAAGTGCAGGGAGAGAAAGGCAGGCCATTTTTTCATGAATATAACTCAAAAATAGGTCGGGATGAAAACTAAACATTGGATCCAGTCTGTTCAGTCTCCCTCTCTCCAAGCCAACAGGACAAGAGTGCTCTATTTTTATAATGGTATTTTAAGAGGAAACGTGATTTTTTTTTTCTATGGAGTTTATAGGTAGTTCAATTTAATTCTACAGACATTTATTGCATGCTTAATTTCCTCATCTTTGCCCCACGCACCCCAGAGTTGCTCTATGGGGTTTGGTGGGATTATTCAGCAGTCATGGGTGTTTGCAGGGTCTGACCCTGGTTCTGAACATATTTCAGCATCACTGTAAGGCACACAGTGCACCTGCACTGGGGCAGCCTGTCTGGCATGGCATGTCTTGCAGACGTTCACTGCCATGGAGGTGCGAAGGGCAGAGGAACAGCTCGAGCCCCCCAAAGTGGAGTGGGAGATGAAGAACTGACTTGTTGACCCCTTGAAGTGTATGAAGCCTTGGGACCACCTTGTGCTTCTTCTGTGGGGCTGCCTGTTGCCACCCATGTCTCAGGTGCATGTTCTCCCCATTGTTTCTGGAAGAACCGAGTGTGGGATACCTGACGGTGAACTGGGCTGGGTGCTGCCTGTTCCCAGCCTCTCCTGACCACATAAACAAGAGACTGATCCCAAACCATGGCATCAAGTAGGATGGGGCTTTCCACCACCAGAGAGCTCTGGAGCTCCACCTAAGGCTCCTCCTCGTGTCAGTAGAAGCCACATGAACAACGGGACGGGCTAGGTCTTGAAAGTGGGCCTCAACCTGCATTTATCTGAAGCCATGGGCATATCCACAGAAACTTGCACGAAAGGCTATGATGGGAAAGACTGGGATATGCAGCTCCAAACACCTGCTGTGCCCCGCTCTTGCCCTGGCCCTGTGCATGGGGCTCAGGTGCCCACAGAGCAGGCTGGGCTGGTGGGGATGGTTTTGCTCTCGACAGCTCAGGCATCAGTGTTGGAAAAGCAAGGCAGGTTGTGGTGAGGTTTGTCGTGGCCAGAAATGCCATGGTTTCACTGCCACCAACACCACAGTGAGCTCAGGCGTGCTGACCCATCCTTACAGCCAGCTCAGGCACGCTCAGGAATGGTGTCCAGCATGGCCCCTGGAGAAGCACAGGCAATGGGAACAGCCCTGCCTGGCACAGGTTCAAATTTAAGGCTCTGCAACTTGCTAGTCGAGAATCAAAAAATCCCTGAATAAACCTTAAAAATCTTCCTTTTTATGTTCAGCGGTTATGCCATGAAGGGGCTTGCCAGCACAACAAAGACATGACATGTATCAAACTATGGTGTGGCACACAGCAAAGCAGGAGATGGCATATATCAAGCCTGACATGAAAGTGCAAAGCACAAGAAAAACAGGAGGATCACAAGGTATCAGCAGGCAAGGACTGAAAGCTGCTGAGAGCCACTTCACACCTTGCAGTTCTCACCTTGTACTTTTCAGCCATCCTCCGTCATCAGCACATCTAAAGTTTACATGGATTTAAATAGATGCTGAAAGAAATAATACAGCTCTTAAAGGGGTTTTAATAATCTCCTTCTGTCTCTCATTATATCTCTGGGTTGATAACAAGGCTGCTTCCTGCTTTACTGTTTTTATTAGTTTGCCCTTTCTTTCATTCACTTACTCCTTTTAGTCTTTTTCTTTTGGTTTGTTTTTTTTTTCCTTTAATGGACTTCATTTCTCCTGTCAGGATTTTAGAATTTCTGAAATTCCAGGAGAATCTTTTTTACATTTATTTAAATGTGGGGTTTTGGGGTTTTGTTTGGGCTTTTTTGGTTTTTTGTTTGTTTGTTTGTTTGTTTTAATATTTTTTAATGTTTTTTTAACTCCCCTGGGAGAAGACTTAAATCCTGGTACTTGAATATTTGTAAATTTGATCCTGCACTGTTATCCCAGCAATTTATGTTGCATTTACTACAAAGATGCTTCTGCTGAATAAGACAAAATCTGCAGCAATTTTAGCTTAGTTCCTAAAGATTCAAGAAGATGTTTTAATATCATTTTTTGTTTCTTTCTGTTTTGTCCAAAGAAATTTATGTACAAAGGACCTGATGTGAAATATGGTATTTCTGAGGATTATGTTGGGTCACATGAAATGATAAAATGTTTCTATTTCTTGTAAATAAGTCTTGAATAAATTGTTTGTTTTCACATCATGTTCAATTATTGTTTCATATTCTAGACCTTCTTGTTCAAGCACAAGTATAGAATATCTTTCGTTATAGATACACCTCACAATTTCTCTCCCTGCGGTGTCCTCTGTGCATATATTGCTCTGTACAGCAATTTAATTTTAAATGTAAATTCCATTTTGTTTCGTACAGTATTATACAATAGCATGAACACGGGGCCTCTTTGATACGTGTTGTTGACATCGTAGCCCCAGAGCCCATTAGAGAGCAGGCTGCTGGCGGGTGCGGGATCCCGGCGGTGTCTCGGCGGGTTCCCAGACAGACGGGATGCCCGGCGCTCCTGTTAGGCAGCACTTGGTGGCTGCACCATGGGTCCTCCTGCCATGAGCTGTGCAGGGCCACAGACGGGTTCAGCTCCTCCGGGTGGGATCAGAGCACAGGCAGAACAGTTCATTAGGAAGCTGTGGTGTCGAAACAAGAGCAAACTATGGAGCTTGCTTTGCAGGAGTTTTCATTGCACTCCAGGTAATAAGCACGTCACTTCTAGCAGTGGTAAACTACACACTGCACCGGGCTTTGTTCAGCACAGAAGGTTAGATGTGGTTGGTTTGGGTTTTATGCCAGGGAGAGCAGATACTTGAAGACAAATGCTGTATTCTTGAAGGGAATTTCTGAAAATATTGTCACATCACATAGGTCTCTGTGACAAAACAAAACAAAAAACCACTTTGATCAGCTACTTATGTTTCTCAGTTTTCCTTGAAGAGAGCCCATGTGTCTTGAAAGCTGAGATCAAAGTCACTGTAAGCTCCCAGATCGGAAGAAAAATTGCAGAAAATTACATAGATTCTTTTTATTTTATTTGAGGTAATGGACAGACAGGGAGAAGGAACAAGGAGAAAACAGAAATGGCTCTGAAAGATAAATGGTTAGAAAACCTCCGTATTTGAAAGAACAAACCTGTCTGTTTGGGGTTTTTTGCTTATACTTCATGTATTTACAGTAGTTATAGCGATGTTTTACACTGGAAAAAGTAATGATGTTAACATTCTTGTAAGAAGAGATTGCCTCAAATAAAACTTCAGAGGCAGCCGAATGAAAGAAGAAAATAAAGCTAAAATATGAAGCTTAATATCGCCAGGGGGCATCTGGTGTGTCAGTCAGATGAATGAGGTAAGCTGATTTATGCCCTAAAAACTTTAGCCAAGGTGTTCCTGATGGTTTAATAGACTGCTGGCCTCCCACAGATCATTGCTAACTGCAAAGGAGATTTTGCTGAGGTAAAACTACAATCATGTGTGCCTCCACTGCTTGTGAGCACTCCACAGCTCTCAAGTTGTTTATTTTTTGCCTTTTCCATTTCTATTGATTTTGGGTTGTATTTTCTTTGTGGTTATAGTCAGCAAATGGCCGAGTAATAAATTTATATTTCCAAGCTGTAGAGAGGATTTGATTTAGCAAATAATTTTTACCATTTGGAGCAGTTTAAAATGAGTTTTCCAGTTGCCTTTGCAGTTATTTTCCCCCTCTTTATGCCATTTTGCTGCATTGTCATGCTAGTTGTCTTTGATTCTCGGAAAGCAATGCTTTAGTGGTGACGATGGGATATTGCCTCATTACAGGCTTCCTTGCCAAATGAGTTCCCTCAGTGCCAATTACTATTCAGCAGTGGATGCTGCAATAGGTCAAGCTGTACTTTTTGCTAGTCATTCTTTTTCTTCCACATGCTTTGCTTCTGTGTAAAGCACTTAGGGGCAAATTGTGCTCCTGCCTTGGTAATTGTAGTTCTGCTACTCAGGGGACCGTGTGGGGGGATGCAGATATTCTCTGGATGTGTGGAGCTCCACGGGGACCACTAACCTACTGGTAGGAAACATAGGGCCAAGGCCGTAGGAGATCATCAAAGGCTAAAGTTTGTAACTTCTTAGCTGCTCTGTCTCCTGAGGGCCAAATTGCTCCTCCACCTTTTGCATTTCTCCTACCCTCTCTGTTTAGCTCAGGTGTAGTGCAGAGATTTTGTCTTTCAGAGCTAACGCTTTGACCACTTGAGGCAAACTTGAGGCAAAGCATGATGATAGCAGCCTCTCCCAACCACAGCAACTCCGAAAGCAAGTACACCGAAAACAGGGGGAGCTGAGTACTGTGGGAGTGATGACCATGCCACTCCTCCTGCCTGCTGCTGTGCCTTTCCATCCGTTCCTGCCCTGGGGGCTGGTCATGTCATTGTACTTGGGCACTGGAGTGCATGAATCCAGTGTGAAGCGCAGGAATATCAGACAGAGAGCAAGGGCCACGTCTCCCTGATCACTGAGAGCAACTGTGTGGCATGGCACAGAAACCAGAAAATCACTTTGAGCTGCAGCTTGAAACTGTGTCACTCATTGTTTAATTAAACATTGAGATATGTATGACAGGGCTGGGAGTTAAACTTTGCTGTATGGTGGGTGTTCTCTGAACTGCTGAATTCCCTTTTTTGGCTGCTGATGTTTTAACGCAGTATGGCCTGGGGAGACTGCAAGGTCGTTTTCACAGGTAAACACCTCAAATCTGTAGTGTAAAGCCAAATGCAGGAGACCTTTGATCAATTGTTAAATTCTTATGTAGGAGTCTCTGTAATTTTGCAACAAATCTGTTTATGATATGTTGTGTTCCTAATTAAAAATTTGGAACAAAATTCTCTGTCAACAGAGCTTTTTGTGCTGGCAACTTAGGCTAGTTGCAAGGTTGGTTTGGGGTAACTGTAGAGATACTAATGTCATTTCTTGAAATACAAGTAATTCTGAAATATAACCAAAATGATGATTCAAAAGCACATGTGGGCAAATGCACAATCAATATGCAATGTTGCCACAATATCAATATGACCCTGATAGTGTAATTGAGAACAGAATTTTGTACTGTATTAACAGCAGCATCTCAACTTTCATTCCCCCTGATGCTCACATTTGAGTTATAGTTTACCAACAGGTCATTAAACTGATGGAGACGTTGCACTGGTGCATTCTATAAAGATAGTATTTTTCAAATGAAGGGCCAAACTAGAAATATTGGAAGTAAAGGTTTAGCATCTCTGTGTACATGCAAAGAATCAACTTCATCTTGTGGGGGAAGTGCTATTCTTACTGCTGCCCAAGACAGCCCCTACCCCTCCTGGGGCAGCTTTGCCCATGGCTCAGTGACATTTGTTGCTCTGGATCTTAGGATTCCTCTGCAAGGAATAACACTGCCTTAAAGAAACGGGTGTTGGCTGGTTGCTTTCAGTTTTGCTGCCTCGGAGAATATCTTTGGTTATCCACTTCATTACTTCACAAAAGCTCTGAAGCAAAGACAGAATTTATCAGTGACACCAAGTAGAAATTGGAAGAAGTGAAGGGAGAGGTTATGTGAGCCCTTTTAATTTAAAGAACTGTAGTATAAGTTAAGATTATTTTATCTTCAGCTCCTCTGACAGGTCCTCTGTTACATAAGTGTTCTGCTTTTTCCAGTTAGATATTGCCTAAATGTCAGTCATGGCCATTTCCTGAAATAGGAACACTGAGTTTATTTAATTTGGGGGGGTTTAAGTATTTTCCATTTCAGAATAATAAATACATAAGATATAGAATCTCATCTATGTAAAGGCTACATTCTGGGAATATACAGGGGTATGTTTAGACATATTAAAAACTTCTTAGTCATGATTTTAAGAGTAAAGCTTTGATTTTTCTCCTGACATTGCTACAGCAAGCTTTCATGTCAAAAGAAACCCACTGAAGATGTTGATTCATTGGGAAAGGGGTGAAATGTCATATTTCTAACTACATCTTTTCATTTTCCAAGCTCCTCCTAGAGAACTGACAGAAGAAGAAAAGCAACAAGTTCTCCATTCAGAAGAATTCCTGATATTTTTTGACCGCACAATACGTGTAATTGAGCGAGCTTTGGCTGAAGATTCAGACATCTTCTTTGACTATAGTGGCAGAGACGTAGAAGAGAAAGATGGGTCAGTTTGGGTTTCGTTTTGCTTCTGTAAAATAAGTTTTATAAAGATAATTCCAGTTACAGGAAGCCTTAACTTTAAACGAAATTTAACATTTTTATAGTTAAGAAAAGCTCAAAATTTCCCTGTGAAGGTCTGAGTCACTTTGTCATCTGAAATTATATTGTAAAATAGCTTTGTGCTTTACTGATCTGGGGTTTAGGGTTTTCTTTTTTTTTTAATTTGAAGTATTATTCAGCTGGTTTAATTTTTTGTTTCATTTTTAGGGTGAAATTTAAAATTCTGAACTAAAAACTGAAATAGATAAATGTGTGTATAGACATGTACATGTAAATTTGTACATTCCAGCGGTGTACGTGTGTGTGCTTATGATATTTTCACAGATTCAAACCAGTGTTGTTTATATTCTACCACTGCCTCAGGTCTGTAATGGATCCCACTATACCATGCATTGTGGGGATGAAAATGATGATCTCCCAAAGTATTTGCAATCTAAACAGCTAAGACGAGAAGTGACAAGTTTTGTTTTCAGCAACTGATATGGGAGCAAAGCAGTAAAACTTCTTAGTTGGAGAGGAAATATTTAGGTTGCAACAGCTATGTGTCTGTTGAAGCCTCATGGCAGATCAGGAGCTGTATTGTGCTGAAGTTACTGGAGGTTAACCCAGAACATCATCCCTATGGACCAGCTGAGTGCTGGCAGTGTTGGACCAGCACTGAGCTTCAGCCTGTCCCTACAGTGTCACACAGCATCTGCTGTCTCCATCTCTGGGAGGAGGTGCTGTACCTTTAAGGTTTCAGGAGTCAAAAGTAAGAGAGGTTTGGTTATAGCTTGGAGGTGAAGGTTCAGAAAAGGGGGAGCTGAATGCCAGGGCCAGGTTCATCCTGAGAGACAAAGAGGGCAGAGAAATGGCCCAGGGTGACCCAGAAGAGTCAGGCAGGCAGTGAGAAATTAAGAAACGTGGTTTTGTGAAACAGATCTAAAATGTGTTCCTTGTTGCATAATTTTCACCCAGTCAGTCAGAGCAATTAAATCAAGGTGGCAGACTTCCCCAGGCTGAGCAGAGATTTGAGTAGTCAAAAACTTTTGCAGTGCTTTTCACAGCATTTGAATCCTGGTACTTGAAAATCTGTGACTTTGTTTGAATTCACACAGAGATGTTCAAGCAGGAGCCAACCTTTCCTTCAACCGGCAATTTTATGATGAGCACTGGTCAAAGCATCGTGTTGTCACCTGCATGGATTGGTCTCTTCAGGTAAGATGTGAAGCTGGGAGATCTGTTTCCATATCACTTCCACCTCTCCCTATAAAACTTATGGGCAGCTTCTGCTCTTCTTTATGCAGAGCAGGATGTTATTTTTGAGATAATAGCAGGGCCCTGTGTGAATGAAAGCATGTTTCTCTGTAAAGAAGAGTAGTGGACAATAATGAAGCTGTCATTTTTTTTTGTATATCTTACTTGGTCTTCAAAATCAGGATGTTGTGTTAAAACCCTAGGTTAACAAACCTACCAAGATGAAGTCTTTACTTTTCCTCCCCCTTTCACTACTTTAGCCCACGGAAATTTTTTTAGGACAAAAGGTTTAAAATTAAGCTAACTAAAATTAATTTACTAAATATGCATAACTATACATAGCAGTATATAAAATTTTTAAAAATAATGGTGAGAAATAAAATCAATTTTTCTAATATACTAAAACTAAAAATGTGAAAGTATCTGAACAATTTGAAAAGATTGAAAAGAGGTCGTTCAAAAACTGCTGGATCCTCTCTTCAAGTGATGGAAGAGGAGGCTGCAGCTGCCCTGGGGCATGCTAAAGCAGCATGCCTGGAATGTACCCAGTTTCTGTGCACTGCAAAGCATTGTCATTGCAAAATAAAACTGATGATAGTCCTGCTTAGGCTCTCCAAAACCAATACAATCACATCATCAAAGTACAGAAACCAGGTTAAATAGTTACTCTGTTGGAGAGCTGGGATTAGCACACACAGACATCATCACAGGTCCTGTTAAATTAATTTGGTTCCGGTTTTACTCCAGCCCCCCTTGTCCTGTTTCATCATTGTTAGCCTGTTCCTAGGTTCTTGCCTGAAACAAAGAATCTGGTTTCCCTGGGGAGAGAACCAAGGAGACTCTGCTCCAAAATCCACAATACATATTCAACAAAACTGCTCCAAGAGGACACGGAGTTCAAAAATGCGAGCCCAAGCCAGTCTGCCCACTTGGCCCCAAACCCAGCCTCAGGCGTGCCACGGGGTCTCCAGAGACTTGGTGCAGCCTGGTGTGGGCAGCAAAGGTGCTATAGATGTTGCTCAGCCCAGTGTTAAGAACAAGCTTTGCCTAATCTTAGAAGGAGCAGCTCTCTCTGCACCGCATTAGATGTGCACATGAACAGAGCAAGTGCTCAAGGTCAAGTACACAAATGGTGTGTGCAGGCTGGAGAGAGGCAGTGGATAAGGAGCACAGGGACTTTCAATCCGTGCTTCTCTCCCCTTGAAATGGCAGCAGAGCTCCTTCCATCCCTCTGGGTACTTCCCAGGCAAGGTGGCAGCAGACTGCACGGAGGACATGGAGGCAGCAGAGAGGAGAAGAGTCGGGGGGTCCCAGTGAGCATGGCTGGTAGGCTGAGGAGGTCTGGGTGGTGCACAGCAGCCAGCTGCAGAGAGGCTTCTTGTAATAGCCAGCTTGCACCCCATGTGTGAAATGAAGGATTTATACCTTTGCTTTCATACAAAATATCAGCCTAGCAACAGGTATGCACTGTTGTGATGTGGGTGGCCTTTAAGCACATATGGATTTCCACAGAAATCAAATATAAGCCTGAGGAAACACTTATCTTAGGTTGTTCACTTGTTCAGGGGCTGGAAATTACATGGAATTCTTATCTGATATTTTCCTAACAGGCAGCTCTTACTGTATTCCCAGGGCAGCAAGAAAAAAAGCCGCCTCAGAAGAGCACTGCCAAATGTAATTGTTCAGCCCCTGGGGCTTGAAGGCATGTTCTGCTTCCCACCTCTTTGTTTCAGGGTGGCCCCTCCTGCCTTCCTCTTTGTTAACTCCTCATGCTCAGCTCCCTGGCACCCCAGAAGGGGCCCTTCTGCGTGGGGGGCTTCTGCGTGCTGCCCTACAGTAGCTTGGGAGTATGGACTTGCCTCCTCACTGCCTGCTTTGAGTCGTATCCATGGGACAGGAGCTGGAGCCAGACAGAGGTATTTCACCTAACCACTGGCTCTGCTGCTCACACATGCTCCAGGACATGACAGTGTCCACTGTGCCAAAGAATAACTTGAATAATCATGGGAACTGCAGAACACATTGCTCAATTTTCTGCGATAAAACTGCTGCTGCGAAACAGCCTGGAGGCAAATAGAAGCTTAATCAAACAAAGGACATTGATGCATTGATTAAACAAGTTGTTCTGTTCCCAGTCACATGTAGAATACAGTCTCAAACATGTGGGATCATTCATACCATTCGAGTTAACCCTCTAGGCCCTTGATTCTTTCACAGAGCAACAGGAAAATGGCTTAGGTACTTAAGGATCTTAGGGACAGGCCCAATAGACTGAGAGTAAACACAAAGCAAGAATGATATCACCATACTCTGTCCATGGGAGTTAACAGGTTGCCTAAAGCCAAGAAGACCATGGTCTTGGGGATAGCAATGTGTCTTTCTTGACTCTCACGCAGCAGCCTTGAATGAGGTTTCACACAGCACCATTTCCACATTGTTTTCAGTTGCAGGACATCTGGGCACCTGGTGAGGACTGAAAATGTGTAAATAGAAGTAGACTGAGTGGAGCATTGCAGTGTGCAGTGCCAGAGAGGATTTAGGGTGCTGCACTTAGCTCTGATTTTTAAGAGTCAAAAAGTCTCATAATGGTGTTACTCAGCTAGGTATGACCCCAGCATCTGTGTAAACTTTAAACTGTCTTTCCAGTCAAATACATAAACTGATTGCAAAACCTACCAATAGACCAGCAAGATTTGAGTCAGTGTTTGTTTATGGCCAGACGTGCTGCTAACCATGCTCACTAAACTTCTCAGGAGCATGAGCCAGCCCCAAAGTGCTTCAAAATTGGTACTTTGGATCTGGTCACACACCCTAGCTGGTTGCAGTCACGCTGGCAGGAGGGCTTGTTGCTTCTGCCTGCCCAGGTATCTGTCCCTTCATGACTGCAGGCTCAGCCACTCGAGTGAATGGTACCCAACCTGTTCAGGCAAAATGTGATGCCCCATCAAGAGCCTGCTGCACTCTGTTTACTTGGACATGGGCCAGCGTGGGATGAAAAGGTTCAAAGGAGAAGCTAAGCTTGCTGTTCAGAAGTGGTTGAAAGCTCTGTTGCAGGAGTGAGAGAGGAGAGGGGTGAGATGGATGAGAGCAGTTGAGGGCAGGGCTGGCACAGCTGTGTCCAGAGAGGTGGTATCCCAGGTGTGGATTAACCCACCCTCAGGTCTCCCTCAGGTCTTGATGAGGGAGAAGACGTGGTTGATCTACTGCATCCACTAAATCCCATGCAAGTGAATTGGGTGCTAAATTGTCCTTACAAGCTGTGCCAGCAGCCAGGGTCTGGAGGGATGTAGGCACAAGCTAGTCAGAGCTTCCTTCAAATGGGAAAGGGGAGGCTATGGTGGCCATGTGTCATTGCTGATTCTTCCACACATGGGGCCAGGCTCATTTGGAGCGATGAGCTTGAATAGAAAAATCATCAGCTCTGTGATACATTATCCATGGAAGTGTACGGAAAGTGGGAAGTAACAGCTGCTGGTGGCAGAAGTTACAGCTGCGTGCATTATTTCTTCCAAATGGATTTTGACAGCAGGGAGGTTCAAACCCCAATAATAATGATATAAAGGGTGGTGGTTTGGGTTTTTTTTATTGTTAAAGTGCCTTTGGACCAAATTCACAGCTCCCAAATGGCAGTTTCTTTGTCCTGCTTACATTGCATCTACCAGCTGCACTGTTCTCCTGTAAACTGGTGGATGGTTTGGCAGGAATTTACCTGGGAAAGAAAAAAAGTGACAATAATTTTCAGATATTGAGAAATTTTGAGGGAAAGCATTTCTGGTTTACAAGAGGAGAGTGTAGGTCTTGCAGAACTTGAGCTGCTGACTCATTGGTCTGCAGAAGCCACATGCTTTTCTCTGGACATGCCATCATGTCCACTGCCTTATCCCTCTAAGTAGTCAAATATTTAGAGGGAAGGACAGAGGTTACCAGAGGTGCCTAGTGTCAAACATGTGAGAGTGGACAACTGGGAGTTATTATGTAGACAGAAAGTAATTGATGTTTTGTGGATAAATTGTTACATCTTACGGTGTTTTTAAATGATGCAAGGTCATCAAGACAGTGTGAAATTCTGATTTTTCATCTATGATACTATGTATTTATAGATATGTATATATAAACAAAGCAAATATATATGGGTGTTGCATATCTACTTCTGTACAACAGTGGATAATGGGTATACAAGAAAGAGTGGATCTTATTTTAGAGTGCTCATTGCATCAGTCTTACTGAGTCAGTGGAATTCAAGGTCACCCTGTGCTTTACAAGATGACCTCAGCATCTTGCAAAATTGAGCTTCTGCGAAGAAAATGTTTTGTTTGCCATTTGAATCATCAAGAAGAGCTTTCAAGTTGATTCTGTGCATAAGTGAATAAGAGTGCATAATGAAATAAGAAAGAACAGTTTTCAGGAATGGTGAAAAAAACATGAATTTCAGCATAACAGCAAGTCAACCCTATGGTCATAGTGTTTTATTATCAAAATCAATTAAGACAGCAGTTTGTCCCTGAAGACATGATTAAGCAAATACATCTGAATTATTCAAGCTTTCAAATTTTTCCCCTTCCTTCCTTTTCATTCCCTTTATAAATATTTTGCTAGCTGTCTTTTCTTAAGAATTACCTGCAGAAAATAACATTGCCTTTGTGATATTTGAGAATAACTGATAGAGAGCAAGTATCGGGGCTTTAAGGATGTTAGGGATGAGAAAAATGTAAAACCAAATTGAAGCAGAATAATATGATTGAACTAGCATGTATTATAATTAAAACCAGATATTGCACATTTAGTGTAGATGATTTCTGTCTCATATGATTTTGTGTAGGTTTTTCATCATCCATGTTACTTTATTTGCATTTTCTTTTCCTTTCTAGTACCCCGAATTGATGGTTGCATCTTATAACAATAATGAAGATGCTCCACATGAGCCAGATGGGGTAGCCTTGGTATGGAACATGAAGTTCAAGAAAACCACACCAGAATATGTGTTCCATTGTCAGGTAAGACTGAGGAAGCCATTGATTTTATGCTAGACAAAAGAGTTTGCTACGTGGTGCATCTCCCCACTGTTTGTATGAAAAGGTTAAGGTTAAAAATAGGCATTTTTAGTAAAAGTACAAGTGTTTTTAGAAGTCCAGTGTTTTTAGAAGGCAACCAGCCTTCTCAAACAAAAGCCTCTCAGGGCTGCATGTCATTCTTTGTCTATTTAAAACAGTCCCTAGGAGATTTAGTTCATAAATCCCTCACACTCATGAAGTAACTGTGGTGTACCACTTCCTCATCCAGGCAGTAACACATGCTTTCCCACCCACGTTAACTTCCATGCATCCTCTGCACTCAAGCTGCCTACCCCTTGCCTTGGTTCTGCTCAATATCATGTTTTGCCTTTAAAATTGGGTAGTAAACTTCACTTTTTTGGACATGCATCTGAGTTCCAGCTTGATCAAAATGGTCTCGATTACAAGAACTACTCCACCAATTCCTGTTTGACTGTCCTTTAGGTCAGCAAAATAGTGCTTCACTTCACTCAGTGCTACTTTACAATTATGCTGGTTTAGAAGTTTATGGACTATTCAAAAATAATTGAGTGTTTTATTTCTGTATGTCTGTTTACTCCTCTTTTGCCACTGCTTTTGTGTGTGAAGTGGCACAGCCTCTTATTGACAGAAGTGTTCAGCTCACTGACTCTATCTCCATCAAACTGTCCAAACTGTGGAACAGGGCTTGGGCCAAATTTCAAACCTCTTCATTAATATCCCTCTGTGGTAATTAAATACAGGACAGTGGTATTCAAAAAGCCATATGGAAAAGCTTCAGCAAGTAAAACTTAACAATCAGAGATTAGTAAAATGCAGATAATTCTGTGGTAAAAATTGCTTCTCTTGGAAGGATATGTATTACCTGGGTAATTGTGTAAGCTAAGTGTCATTTTACATTCGAGGACCAAACATCTTTTTGAACTAAGTTTATGTTTGGACTTGGGTACATTATCAGATATAACATAGTGGGAGGGATTTGCTGGAATTAAAGTTGCTGCTTCAACCCGATTAAGTAACCTTTAATTCTGGGCATATTTTTCTAATTTGCTAAACTGAAAAACAACTTCACAAGGAGTTTAGGCCTGCAAATATGCCATACAGATATATATATACATATATATGTGTGTGTGTGTGTGTGTGTGTATTACCTTTGAAATGAGGACTTGTATTTTCCTGGATACCATATTCGGCAGCCAATGTGTCCTTTCAGACTGCCTAATGTTTTAGCTCAGATCCCACATTCAGATTCTTCTGTGAAGTACATGCAGCTTAATGTTTTAAAAATTTTCAAGAGAAGTGATGGCATTTCTAGGAAGGATAATCCTTAAACTAGATGGATTTTGCAAGATAATGAGCAGATTCAGGGTAGCGCTCCTGAGTACACAGAGGAAGATTGACTAAAGACATAACAATTTGTTCCGTTAATTTAAAGTTCTATCTAGATACACTTAAACAGGGGAGGTACGACTCAGTGCATTGAAAGCAGTGAGGGGCTACACTCTCCGTTAGAAAAACACACATAGGACAAAGTGGCGGCCAGGGATTTGGCACGGCTGAGCTTCTGTCTAATCCTCATGTTGTTACATGCGCCCCTTTTTAGAACTGAACCTTAAAACCTGTGAATTGAGAGACACATATGACACTATGCTTGCACACGTATCCTGGATTCAGGCTCTTTCAGCTAAAGGACATCAGTTATGCCCATGGGAAATATTTATTTTCTTTTCAAACTGACCATAGATAATTTGCACTGTAAGTTCATTATGAGTTGGATCTGTCTTTGAACCACCACTATAGGGCTTTTGATGAGGAATATCTTCTGCATATCTCCCGATCAGATGGGGATACCCACATGTGATTAAATGGGGAAGCAAAAAGTATGCAACTTCGTCTCTTGAACACAGGTCTTGTTCTAACTGACTCAGACGGAAAATAAGGAAAAAATAGTATCTTAGCTCAGAGTCTGGATTTCAGTTCTATAGATCATCATGTTATTCTGTTAGTGGAAACAGACTGTATTATTAGGCAGCCCCATATAATTTATATTACCATTTTGCTAGAGAAACATTCCCTTATTCAGTCCTGATTCAGTTATTTCTCTAGGCCTTCTGAGAGACAGGCCCAATTTTGTTTCACAAAATACACAACCTTACAACAGTCCAGCCCAACAGCTAGAGATGAACACACCTTATTGTTATAGCTAAGTTGCCCAGATATGACAAACACAGTACTTTGAGTGTATTTCCCCAATAGGCCTCTATTTTCCTTCCCAAAGACTTTCTATAAAAAGTGGTCTCAATAAATCCTATAACATGCTGACTAATATACCTTTTGCCTTTCAATTTTTGGGGCTCAGAGAGCAAGACACAAGGAAGTGACAAGGAAGTAGAAACTCATTTCAGGTGTGACTGTCAATAAGCTTTTGCAAGCCACTTCTGAGAAGCCAAATCAATAAATAGGTTTTTGAAGCCATTTCTGAGAAACTTCTAAGAAATTTCACCTCAGGAGTTCTGGTAACATCAATAGAGACAGATCTGTGAAGCATCTCTGGACAGCTGAAGAGCTGGCTGGAGTGCAGCAGGGAGAACTTCAGATACCAGTTGTGCACATTTGGTAAATTCTTGAAGCTAGAACCCTTAGTGTTTTCCTGTCTTTCCTGATATGTTATCCAGATTTAAGTGAGATGAGTACCATGGAATTTCTTCATTTTCTTTACCTCTTTGTGAGGCTGTTTTTAATCTTACATAGGAGAATGAGAAATGCTGAAAGTTACCAGAACCAAGGGGCTTCAACTAAAGTTGTCTGTCAGCCATGACAGACAATGATGTAAAAATCTACTGGCAAGGATGTTTTTGTCTAACTCCAGTCAGCAAAACATTTGATTTCATTCCTCAAATGTGAGGGATGGTGTATTCTGTAAATATGAAATTCTTACCCAATTTAAAGTTATGTGAAGTTCTTGGTTCACTAACACAATTTAAGTAGTAGCAAATTTCATAGCTCTACAGTGTGTTGTGCTACAAATACCGGGTTCAATTTTAGTTAATATACATTAAAGGAAAAATGACAATCGGCCAAGTGGGCATGTTTACTCATTAATTCATGTGTACTGCCATGTGCTCTATCAAATGCTTTCTAAAAAAACAGTCCTGCTGGCTTCTACTCTCACCTCCAATGGAATATTTTTTTTCGTCTACATGTTTTATTTTTGCCCTTCTTTGGGTTTTTATATTTCTGCTTTATGTGCTGACAGTATTTTAGCTGTAACTCCCAGATTTTTTCCTCTGTAGCTCATCATACATCTCTTTACCACAGGGTTAGAAATAGGAAAACAGGGAAGAATGAGGGATCGGGCAATTTGTTCATTTGTTTTCCTATGCAAGCAAAAATTGTTGTCACAGAAGCAAAATTGAAATGGGAGGGTGATATCATTTGCCAAAGGAATGAATGCTCAATGCTTTCCTTAAGTAGTGAGAAATAAATGGAGCATGCAGTTAATATTGCAGAGTGCAGACTGGGAATATCTTTGTAGGGAAGAGTCAGGGATGTCCTCTTCCCCCATGCTGGAGCATCACATACTGGTGGTGTAATCCAGAGCATTCCAAAGGCAAGACACACGCCTTTCAGAAGTACTTTATGAAACCCTGCAGATGAGTCATCCCTAGTTGGGTTGGTTTGGCAGTATCCAGAGATGGAATGAATGCCAGCAACAACATGGAAATCGCATTGACTCTCCCTTGGTTAAGTTGGGAGAATTTTCAGCAGTGGTTCACACTGCTTCTCTCAGCTACTGCTGGTTTGTGTTTAGGTGGGGGTGACAAAACCAAAAATAGTATCTCAGAGTTATTGATGATCTGACTCAACATGTGCTCAATCCTATATTGACTTCTGCAGTGCACGGGGCTGGCCTTGTATGTGAACATTCCTGTACCTCTGATTGATAGAGTATCACCAACCATATTTCTCAATATTTCTGTCTTATTCAGAAAGTGCCTTTATGTTCTTAATGTGTTTTTTCCCTGAATATACAAATAAAAATCTACATTACCCATTAATTATGAGGATTATTTGTACTACTCATCATCTCTGCCCATGATGTTGTTTCTGTTTCACGGTAGTCTGATCTAAGCTTTCTAAACCAGAGTGACCTGAAAAAGTATCTGAAATTTTGCAGCAACATATCTGGTCAAGTGAGGCAAATAAAACTCAGTGTTTGCAGTAGATGGGCTAGCAGATAATAGTCTGAGCTTTATACCCTCTCTTCCAGCAGGGCCTGTTAGCATGCGTACAGCACTGCTCTTCTAGCAGATCTCATAGCTTTTGGGTTAGAGCTGATCTGCAGAGACAGAAGTCAGAAGGAAAAGAAGTAATCAGTGTATCTAAGGGACTTTAGGGCATTACAAACCATTTCCTTTCTTCTGGAACTAAAGAGGGGTTATTAAAGTTGGTTGAGGTATCTGGATCTCAGCCTCGAACATCCATCATTTCAGGAGAGGAGGGGTGGAGGAAAACAGCTAAAGATATTAGTTTCATGCAAATAAACTAAATTGAATGTGACTTTCTGATTTGGAGGGCTCTGCATTGTGTTTGGAAAGTAAAGAAATCTGCTTTACTACACCCAATCTAATGATAGAACAGAAACAAAACAGAAACAAAACAGAAACAGAAACAAAAAACTTACTGTATTGACTGTCTTTTGATTTATTATGGATTATTTCCTGATCTACTAATTTCCTCTTTGTCAGCTATGTCTTTTCCAAATATCTCAGAAGGGCAGTGAGGAGTACAGATCTGGCACTTAGAAGCGACTACATTCAGTGTAGTTTTAAAGAAGGGGAGTGCATATGAAGTAGCTTTTATTTGAGGAAGCAGTAACCATTTAAGAGTTCTTTTAAGGAGTCAGATCGACTTTTAGCATAATCACAAAAATATTTCAGCAGTATATCACTTTCAATAGCTGCAGCTATTTCTGTCCTTTTCCTAAAATGCCATGCCGTCAGATTTACTTGGTTAGTTCCATCTTTTTACTAAACTGTCAGGTTTTTTGTGGGAAAGGGGATTTGCGTCTTGTATTTTAATTTCAAGAAAAGCTGTCCATGCTTGGAAAATATTGGTGGATTGGGTACAGAAATCAGCTACTCAGCTGCACCACAAAATGTTTCATTCTCTCCTAGCTTTTTTGTAGTGGCTTCCATACACTGCCATTAAGTTATGTGTTTGACCACTCTTCATTGCTTATCCTGGTGTGGTCTTTCGCTTTTCAACTAAATGGATGGAGTCATAAATGCGTATCTTAGAATTAGATGCATTGAGGTAAGTGAAAGGCTGTATTTAGTGGCTGGTATTGGCCAGAGTTGCCTTATTTTTTTCCTGATTTGGTTCTTTTGTTGTTGTCTGCTCTTTCAAAATCAACATAAACTCCTGCAGATGTGCTTTTTGCTCCAGCAGTCTGCCTTCTAAAGGTGCTGAGCGCCCAAATCCACAAGACTTGTGTGTGGAACAGGCTGAGGTAAAAGCATGAATGACTAATATCCTCCTTTCCCTTTTGTCCTTGAGTTTCCTTCTGTGTCGAAGCCCGACTTGAGCTCAGTCTCTCCAGAGCTTCTAAAGAAAAGAAATACTACAAGAAGTTTAGGAAAGTCTGGAAAGTATGGTTGGAATACTTAAAAAATGAAGAAAATTTTCTCTTATAGTTGTAATGGTGCTTTTCCACAAAAAATTCCTCACCTTGTTAGCACTGAGTTTCAAGTAAGGATTCAGCTCTTCAGAGACGTGAAAGAAATGAAAGACCCTGAACTTCCTCTAAGCGTCACAGAATTCCCTAAGTAAAATCAATCCAAAGAACCAGCATGTCCAATTCCAGAGCTGACTTATCTAATTCCTCAGTTTCTAGTGAGAGAGGGTACCTGTGGTCAGTCTTTCAAGGGCTGTAAATATCAGAGAAGACATGTGGTTCTGAGCTGACTGCAAATTTTCCCAAAAAACCCACAAACCCCTTCTTTGGAAGAGAAAGTTTTTTCCAACCTGAATTTCCCCATGACCCTATAATCCCAAACATGAATCAGATTCTGCCTTTTTTCAGAGTAGTTCTCTGGTAAATGGACCTCTGAATGTCTGCCTGTGAAGATACTGAGGCAGCTGTGATGGTGGGAATACCTCAGCACCCAGGGTCCCAAATTTGTTGCAGACTCTTGTAACACATACCAAAATGTTGTCAATCATACTGAGGAGGACTTCTTCAGCGGTAAAGGGGCTGTTTTGTTTTCATTTCAGTTTTGTTTCCTGCTGTGCATCGTTGGTAGGATGACCTTTGTGGAGCTGTGTAGAGCTCTGCTCTGCCTTTTCTCTGGGACACTGTTGCTCTTACATTTGTGCCTACGTGGTTATCTCCACACTGTAATAATTAATGCAGATGCATAGTTGTGCCATTCTGAATTACAGTTTGGGGGAAGTTCTAATTCTAACTATATGACTGGGGGAGGAGAAGAGTTTCAGCTACAGCTTGTGATAGAAGGACATACTTATTCTGTTCCTGTTTCAAAACTTTTGTCCTTTTTGTGTTTGGAATGTGGAAACACAGAGCACAGTTTGTGCCATGAAGATTTCAGTAAGCAAGAGCCCGTGTCTTGTTTCTTAGGCTTTTATTTTAGATTTTTCCCTCTGTTCTCAGCTGATATCAGTTGTCTTTATTTGCTCCTCCCATTGGAGGCTATGCCACTTCTAGCCTTTGATGATTAAAAATAACTATCGCTTGGCCTAAGATTAGTGCCCCAATACTTGTGCAGAGATCGTGTGTGAGTCAGTAGAAGTTACACCCACACATCTGAAAGCTAAGTGTAGTACTGGGAAAATGGTTTTTGGTGTCTTAGGTGAGCGGAGAGACCTGTATGCGGCAGATTTGTAGAGGGGGACAAAGAGGACCACATGTACAAGGGACGGAGTCTCCTGTCAAAGACATTGGTGGGGGAGGACAGAAAAGGCACTGAAAATGTGAAAGTGTATATTCTGGCTCGGGTGCCACAATGTCTTAGCCAGTCCTGAAATCAGCAGTCTTTCTTTACTGCTGAAATGCAACAGTGGAATCTACAAGCATCTGCAGTTCAAAACAAAGCATGCCATGTTTTCCACATAGCCCTTTACCTCTCAGTCCTAAAATCTCTTAAAACTGACTTATTTCCACAAAACTCAAATCATTATTTAGACTAAAAGGATGTCACAAAGTTGCATACCTTCCCTTGGGTTTTAACTGTATCTTTCCAAACTCCTGGCAAAGCTGATGTTTCCATGATGACTTGGATCTCTTGCTGTCTTGAACAGAACCCTGAAGAGCAACAAACCCATCAGAGCCAATTTGTATAACAAAATAATTGTATGCCATGTCAGACTGTGAGATGACTGCTAATACAAAAGGTGGGTGCACTTCCCCTATTAGTAATTAACATTCTGAATTATTTGAGGGCTGTGTTTATACATACACAGTCTGCTAGCAACTGAATGCTCCTCTGCTTAGAGCAAGGCTTAACACAGATCACCTTCCTCATTTGAAACCGAGATTTCAATTATGAATCAAATAATTAGGAAGTGACAACTTTGCTTGTCTTGGATAGAAAATTTCAGGCAGTTCTCACTTCTAAGCCTTTTTTGGAGGGGGTAGATGTCATACACTTAAATGACACGCTGTCACTATTAGCAATAGCATTGTGCTTCTTGCAAATGTGAAAATAGAGATTTGTAATGAGCCTGTACTTAAAGGTGCTATTTCTCTTCCTAAAGCTCCATAGTCTTCCTTTCAGAACAAATACAAAGAATACATTGGCTATTTGATACAGCAAGCACTCAATTTTTTTTTTTTTTTTGTTTAAGTTTCTTTATTTTGCTGATAAGTTGCATTATACCTTTTTGAATTACTGGCATCTAGTATGCAAGTTGGAGAAAGCCTAACCTTTGAATTTGCCGAGTTAGACATGCAGTATTTTTAAACTTTAGCTAAGGGAAAAAAAAAAAGATGTCAGTCAAAAACTATATTTCATAAGAGAAAATTATAGTGATATTGATGGTTTGCCAAAACCTCAAGCAGTGACAAAATCCACAGTGTCCTGAAAGAGATGCCTTTGCAAAACCATTCCTTTGCAGATGGCTTAGATTATTGATACTTACAAACACATGACATTATTTGTTTGACTCAGAATTTTGAAAATCTCTGTTGATAAAAAAATGCAGATTTGTCACACTATCCCAAAATTGCAGAGAAAAAAATCACCAAATCCTGCAATTGTTCCTGGGGTTGTTTTATAGTTTAGAAGTTGTTGATTTGGTTACATTTCAACATAACCTAGTGTAAAAAGGAAGGAAGGGAAAAAAGAACCCAATTTTCCTTTGTTGATATGAACATTACTTTTTTTTTTTTTGTATATTTGAAACTCCCAGTGCTGAAAGGGTTTTAGGTGAACAAGAAATGCAGGATCCGATGTGAAATCAATAAGTCACTAAGATCTTTCCACTGAATTTTTTCCATAAAGGATGTAAAATACCATGCAATTCCCTAGCTGCACTGCAAATGATGGATAAACAGCCATAGGCATGACTTTTCTGTTTGGGTTATGTAATTGTTCTCAGTGCAAACTACTTGCAATGAAGAGTACATTTGGTCTAAATTCAAGAAAATTATTTCACCTCATGATTTTTGTCCCTTTGGGAGCTCTATGTGAGGAGTGAAGCCTCTTTCTGTATTACCTGGCACAAAATATAAAACAGTTACTTTTCTAAATTGCTGTAAAAGGCCCCAGAAACCAAGGAATCCATCATTACAGCCCAGGATACAACTGTCCTCTGCCTTAGGTCTAAAATCAACAGTCTTCCGCCCTCTGCCCCCATGGCTGGATGACTGACAAGTACTTCCTTAGAAAGAACTTTTGTATATGGACAACATTGATTTAATGACGATTAACACTCCTGGCTTCCCACAAAGGGAAAGCAGAAGCACGTGCCACATTGCTGAGATACTTATATTATCCTTGGAAGATGTTTCCCGTGGGGCAAAGAGAAAGAAAAGCTAAAGTACATTTATTTTAGCATAAGATGACAAGAAAATGTCCTACATGCAAGAAGCAATATGCTTTTAACAATTTTTCTTACTGGAGAGATCAGAGTGTTTTCATTATCTCTACAACAAAATGTGCCAGAGTGCGTTAGGACCTGTGATTAATTCATTTTGATTGCTCTTATAACACTGCTTAGTATTTTTGTAGCTAGGAAAAATATCAATTCCACTTCAGTTCCATATTGTTCATGAACATATACTAAATCACCAGTCACTTCGTGGAGAGAAAAACATGCTTAACATTTGCTGTCTCATGTTTACATCTGTAAATAAATAGACTAGGTCAAATTTGGACTGGAGTTGTGCAGAACTGCTGACATGAGTTTTCTGGGATAAATCTATTCCTCCTGGCAGGAAAGAGATGCATTATAAAATGCCCCATCACTGGTGCGAGTGAATGACCCAGGGATGCTGGTTTTTTGAGCAAGATGTGGTCCTCTGATACTCCAGGAGTCAGCAAATGTAAGATGGCATAACTATGCTGATTTAGTGTTACTAAGGTTTTGACCCTGAGACTGGAAAACACTTATCTCAACCCTTCCTCCTCTACAAGACTACTTATGGAAAAAAATTGTAGAAATCAAGCAGCATAGCCTTGCAGGTGACGAAAGCAGGATGTGAAATTCCAGAAAACTAAGGTTTGTTTGGAGAAAGGGGAATCAAAAATTGTCTGTAATGGGTTTCATTTATTCCTCTGTGATCTTAGCTGCTTCCTAACGCTCTATGGATGCAGAGTCAGGCTACTGATACCAGAATCTCAACAGTAATTGACTACAGGGGACATGAACAGTGTGAAAACAACTCGTGTTTCCACGCTCGTTCTTAAATCCAGACTTGCCTGTGGTATCTTCCGTGTTTCCACTAGATAGCTGTTTATTTGTGCCTCTCCATCTCTCAATCTCCACATCTATGTGCAATGTTTAATTAATTTTCAAATTTTTTCAATTATTTCCAATTACATAGTGACACTACTTATAAAAGGTACATCAGTGAAAGTGATGGATTTGGGCAAACATAAAAGTCTATTAGTCTTCTGATGAAGACTAATCTACATCATTTACCTGGACTTCTGCAAAGCATTTCACAGTGTCCTGCACAACATCCTTGTCTCTGAACTGGAGACATGGATTTGATGGATGGAACACTCGGTGGATAAGGAATTGGCTGGATGGTTGCACTCAAAGAGTTGTGGTCAATAGCTCAATGTCCAAGTGGTGACCAGTGACCAGTGGTGTTTCCGGGGGTCACTGTTGAGACCAGTGCTGTAAGATCTTTGTCAGCAACACAGACAGTGGGATTGAGAGCACCCTCAGCATGTTCACTGACCACACCCAGACGTGTGGTTCAGTTGACACACTACAGGGAAGGGATGCCACCCAGAGGGACCTTGACGGGCATGAAAGGTGGGTCTGTGCAAGTGTCATGAAGCTCAACAAGGCCAAGTGAAAGGTCCTGCTCCTGGGTAGAGGCAATGCCAAGCACAAATACAGGCTGGACTGAGAAGGGATTGAGAGCAGCCCTGACGGGAAGGACTTGGGGGTGTTGGTTGATGAGAAGCTCAACACAAGCTGGCAATGGGGTCTCCATCCATGGAGACAGTCAAAACCCAGATGCACACAGCCATCAACAATCTGCTCCAGCTAATCCTGCTCTGACCAAGGGGTTGGACTAGACAATCTCTAGATGTGCCTCCCAACATTGGCAATTCAGTGAGTCTGTCTCTGACACTTCATACTCCTTTTCCCTTCCCTGTCTCTGACATTGATATGGAAGTCAGCTGGGTTGAGACTGTCTCAGAGTCTTCCCAGGACCACCTGAAAATCAGGGTGTCCTTCTTTCCTCACAGAATGGAGGTCATTTGCTTTCAGAAGGCCTGAATTTAAAAATCGCTTCTTTAGGAAAGCACTTACCAATTTGCTTGTCTGTGAGCAGGCTTTTGAGTCATTAAAATCATGGAGAACTTAGAAGGATTAATTAAAATTAAGTTCATGGACTTCTGAGAAAAGATGGACTCAAGTAAGTTCTTTCCTCACCTGGGGCTTTAAAGCATTCTTGGTTCGATATGTTCAATCTTCTGACCGTGTCTCAGTTCTCATGGCCTTTGCATTTCTTGTGAGGGTTTGGATTCAGTGCTACACTTGAGATTTATCTGCGACTCTCTTACAAGCAGCTATGACTACTACACCCAACTTCACAGGCTGAGTTGTAGATAATTGTGCTTGCAATATCTGTACTGGTTTTTAATTCATCTGTGGCTTCACATAGTTTGGTTGATCAAATGCATTGGTTTGAGGAACTGCTGCCATAGAAACCACAAAGCCACCACCACAGCACAAGAATAACTTGAGTTTCTATTCCTGTTCTCTAAATCTGGAATTTGCTATCCCTGTGGGCTCTCTAAAGTCTGACTCTGGTCTTTCCAGAACTTGCCATCAAGTGATTATCTGTTGCGCTTTCACTGTGAGGAGAAGAGTCCAGGACATCAAAATCCCTGCCTAACCCATACCTCAGTCTCTGGGGGATCTCTTCTACTTCTGCATAGTGTTAGATGGGAACACCTCTGGACAGGGACTCTTTAAGCCTCGCTCCTGAGGACTGGTCTTGGTTCCAGCAGGAAGGAGATTCTGCCTGGAGAAGTGTGCAGCAATAAGAAGCTTAAGTCCTTGGACAAATGGCTGGGGCACTTTATGAGCATGGGGCTGAGCTGCCAAGACTACTCCTATGTTCTATATCAGAGAAGAATATCAGATAATATCAGGAAGAGTGACCAAAATGCCTGGACTTGTCCCTCACAGCCAGGTTCCCCAGGTAATTGCTAGATAGAAGTAGCTTCACCTTCAGAGATGCTTTAAGAGTTGGCTAACTGCAACACTTACAGAAGGCTTTGGTTTCCGTGATGTTTTGATCTGATTTCACTTGCAGTACTTAAAATAAGATGCTTATCTGGCATTTCTGGCCACTACACCAAGTAAATTTCTCAGGTAATGCTATTATTTGCTCAATTCTAGAGACCTTCATCAGACTGAGATGCTTTAGTAAGGATTTTGTTACAAACCCATCATAACAAAGTCATCTCTGTGCCACAAAACTTGCAGCTATAGTGAGCAGTGGCAGCAGGCAGGGACACCATGACCCATGTCCTGAGCTGGCTACGTGTATAGCAGCTCTGGTCCAGAAGCCTTTGGCTAATGCTGAGCTGAAACCAGTGAGCCCTGCTGCATGCAAGCTGCATGCCAGACTGCCATGCTCAAGCTGACACTTATCATCTGCTCCAAATTGTGGCCAGCCTGTGGAATGAGCGGGGAGGCAGAAGGTCTCTGTGCTCCACCCACAGACACATGCCCTCAGGCTCCAGGTCTGAAAGGATGCTGTACACCCATCACTTCAAGCTTCTCAGTTATTTAATCAAAACAATTAGGAGTGCTCGTGAATAACTGTTAGAGTATCACGACCTAAATAAAATAGACAAAGCAAGGAAGTACTTGCTTCTCCAACATGCAAGCACACAGACGTTTATTGTTTGACCCTGTGATCTGATAAGCAGCCAGGTCCTAGTCAGAGAAAACAAACATATTTGGGTACTTAGCATCTAAGTAGTTGGGTGGAAAGAACTTTTTTTTGATGTGCTGTTGTTATGAAGTTACTCCTTATTTCTCCAGGCTTTAATCAACTTATCGTCAGCCTAACAAAGACGGTTTGATGCTCAGCGAAGGCTGTATTCTCAGGCTTGCATGTGTGTGCAGTAATTCAGGGTCACTGAATCGATTGCTTGTTGCAGTCATGGATCAAGGCACGCAGGATCTCCCTTTATCACATTTGAGAAGTATCAGGATTATCTGCGGTTGCAATACAGCAAGCAGTTTTGCTGCTTTTCCGAGTCACCATGACACTGCTGAATTAATAATAACAGCACATGTACTTTTGCAAAAGAGCTGAAGAGTAGATTCCCTTTTGCAAAGGCAGCTAGTGGACTTTTTTCCTGATTACTTTTCTCTTGTAGTTACACGGGCTGAACCTGCAGTTACAGAGATGAAAGCAGAAAGCTCCAGCTTTCTGCTCTATTTAAAATGAAGTCATAAGGCTGGCTATTGCCTTTCTGCAGACCTGGGCAGAGTGCTCTGATTCTACTGCAATACTCAGATGTCAGCACTGAGGTTAGATGTCAGAGTTACCTACCCAGTAAACTCAACTAAGAAAGGCTGCATTTCCTGACATACTCCTTTCCTTCTTTTTAAGGACTTAGTACTTTTTCAATAAAAATAAATTTAATTTGTGGCTACATTTCAGCTCCATTGGTTTGATGGTATAAGTGGAGCAATAGCAGCTTTGGATTTAGAGCAGTCGTGTGGCTGAGTCTCTCTGTGCAGCTTTCATGTGGTCTGGTGAGACATTCTTAGAATCCCCAAACATTTTTGAAGATCCTAAACTGGAGACATTCACAATTCTTCCCTCCCTTTCTACCATTAATCCTTCATGTTTTAACAAGCACTGAAGTTAATACAGCCTACACTCTTTCCTGTCACACTGGGCGCCCCTCCCTCCTTTCTTTCTCTTGAATAAAGCAATCTGTTCTTTCCCGTCCATACTCTTGTAAATCAAAGGGTAGATGTCGACACACACCATAACCAAGTATAAACTTCCTTTTTTTAATTAAACAGAATTCTGACATTTGGTTTGAAGAAGTGTTTGTTTGGTTTTATTTATTTTTTTTAATATGTGAAGGATGTCAACTGCTTTTATTTTATTTTTAGTAGAGATGAAATTTGTATGGAACCACAAATAATCTCTAGCACAAAATCTTTCAGATGTTATTTCATAGTCTAATAGGAAGACAGTTGGAGGGGAACAGTACAGAAGTCTTGGAATTTGAAGCTTTTAGAATTAAGAGATAATCTCTTTGGTAAAGGTTTTTGTACACATAAATCATGTTTTAACTTCCTTTTCAAATATAATTTCAAAACCAGCTGTAATTCTGTTGCTATTCTCTCTGCTGTTTTCTTATTACTAGTAATTATACTGAGACAGTTATATGAAACACAGAAATATTCAAATTCACAATAGCAGACACTAAAACAAGACTCTTGGAAGGAAAACAGGCTCTATTTCAGTGTACAATACCATGTATCTTAGTAGCCAGAGCAAAGTCACCCTAGAGTTGCCTCTTTCAAGATATCTTGCACCTTTTGTGGTGCAAAAAGGATGTTACAGGGCCCTAAACCAGAGAAACAGTGTTCAGATCTGATACCCCTACTTTCCATGATTATTCTCAGTCCATGACCGCCCAGAAAAAAAGGGCTTTATTTAGTAATTCAGTTGCTGTTTTATTTCTAGATGATGGTTTTAATCCACCTTTGCAGTTGAAGTATATCATCCATATGATGTATGGGGCCAGATATATGTGTGTATGGCAATGCAGGAATGAAATGGTCAACCAGAAGAAGGTTGGGCAGCTCTCAGAGGGACTGTGAGTGCTTAGACTCTTTAAATCTTGCTCTTGGTGAGCAGGAGTGAGAACAAAAGGTTATGAGTAAGTGGCATGTGTACTTCTGGCCTTCCTCTTTATTTATTCCTCAGGAGGGCAGACGTAAGCGATCAGAGGTTCAGTCCCTGTTCTTCAGTTCCTGTGGATGAAAGACTATGAGTTTGGCATCTTTTCACGATTTTAGCTAAGGAGCAGTACCACAGCTTTGTCCCTCTGCTCTCAGTCTCTCAAGCATGGAAAAGGATCTGCCACTTCAGCAAGAGGGCCAACCGTGTCCTGGGGGGCATCAGGCACAGCCTCGCCAGCCGGGCAAGGGAGGGGATTGTCCCACTCTGCTCTGCGCTGGGGCGGCCTCACCTTGAATATTGTGGGCAGTTTGGGGTGCCACGATATAAAAAAGACATGAAACTGTTAGAGAGTGCCCAAAGGAGGGCCATGAGGATGGTGAAGGGTCTGAAGGGGCTGAGGTCACTTGGTCTGTTCAGCCTGTAGAAGTGGAGACTGAGGGGAGATCTAGCTGCAGTTACAACTTCCTCATGATGGGAAGAGGAGGATCAGGCACTGATCTCTTCACTCTTGTGACCAGTGACAGGACTCCAGGAAATGGCATGAAGCTGAGTCAGGAGGGATTTATGCTGGATATCAGAAAAAGGTTTTTCACTCAGAGGGTGGTTGAGCACTGGAGCAAGCTCCCCCAGGAAAGTGTTACAGCACCAAGCCTGACAGAGTTCAAGAAGCATTTGGACAAGGCTCTCAGGCACATGGTGGTTCTTAATGGGTCCTGTGCAGGGTCAGGAGTTGGACTCGATGATCCTGATGGGTCACTTCCAACTCAGTATATTCTATGATTCTATGATTCTGTAATCTCACCTGCAGTTGATTTCATTGCCTGCTGTTGCCTGTGTCAGAGTGACCCACAGCAGCTTGCCACTGATGGTAGTGCTTTTTCACATGCGTGTGGTCAGCTAGAAAATCCACCCAGGAGTTTCCTGAGAGTCTGCTGCTATATAACCTGGTATTCTGGAGCCTAGAAATGCCTGTGAACTCTTCGGATTGCTTCTTCCCACTGACAAAGTATTGTTTTGAGATACATCTGGTGTCAGGCGTAGGCATATGGCACCAGTATGGCAGTGCTGGCTCCGGGGGTGGTTTCCTGCAGAAGAGGTCTGGCTGAAGGCAGTAGTCATTGCCTATTGAGAGTTATTATTATTTAGCACCCAGGTCTTTGTGAACTTGTTCGACTGGTGGCTGGGCAGAGTGCCATCCGAGCGTATGGACATGAGCAGAGACAGCTGAGTCTCCAGGGCCTTACACACATCAGATGTGGGTACTGAGGTCAGGCTTCTCAGTAAGGAGAAGCTAAATGACTGTCTGTCCCAAGCACGTGTACCTGTGGTTGACGGGGTATGCCATCATTAATCCAAATCTGGGCCGTATTAAGCTTCTAAAATAAAAAACAGCTTTGCCAGCCACTTGAAGAGGGCTGGGGGCCTGTTTGGATCAGTGCATCAGTGGGGAGGGAAGGAGGGAGGGAAGGAGAAGGGAGGCAGAGGCGGCTCCACAGTGCTCCTCCCCATGAGCTGAGGTGACCTGACCCTCCACCAAGGCAGGGGTCTAAGGGTGCTGCCTTCCTACTTCTACTGGACTGCAGACCTCTCCAAGGGCTGGGAAACACTTCTGTTTGTGAGGCCCAGCCCCCTCCTTGCTGTAACAAGAGCACAGACATCTCACGTTTTGTGTCTTAATTATGTTTTCAGCGCGGTTCTTGCAGCAGCTGGGAGCAGAAGCTTTAGCATTTGAGAAGCAGGATTGCCTGTTTGCTGGGCAAAACCCCCAGGTTTACCAGCCTGAGCTCTCTCTTATGCTTGGGTAGTGCATGTGGGAACATGGAACTAAGGTTTGCCCCTCTGGCCCTTGGAGATGTGCTCGCCTTTGCAGAGAGGCAGAGCATGCACAGGGGATGAGGCAGCAGCACCAGTATTGTGGCCTCAGTAAGAGTAGAACATCTGGGTGGAAGATCACAAAGCCAGAAGCACCAGAAGTACTTCGGTAAGGCCACTGAGAAAGCTAAGGAGAGACAGAGAAAGCAAAATCCAGTAGGCTGTATTTGCATAGAGGGAGAAAACACCTGAGCATTAAGCTAAAGTAAATACTGAAATGATTCAGTGCACAGTGCAATTCAGAGAAACGCAGACAACCAGACACTGGGATTTTGCCTGTCTCTTGTGGGTCCCAGCAGTTGCTCAGACAGATGCTCTGTGGCACCCATAATAAGATAATGCTGGGAATCTCCTAGTCTAAATGCTGCTTTTCTACTGTGAACACTAGGCTCCCTGTGGAATTGCCTTCTGACATGATTCCTCCTACATTTATTTATGTGCTGTTGCCATATACTGTGAAACTAGCTGCTTCTGTCCTCTGCAACAGGTAACTAAGCACCTACAGTATAAAATATCCCTAACTGAAAAACTGGGAAGCTTTACCATTGCTGTTGGAAAGTGCCGTGAGATTTCCCTAGAAGGGTGTGGTAGAAGTGCAACCAAGGATATGCTGTTATTTAAAAACCTGACCATGTGCTGGTTCCTCCCCTTTTGAAGTCAGTGGCGAAGCTGTTTTAGAGCAGCAAGACTACTTGAACAGGCAAACAAGAGGCAGCCTGGGGGCAGAACAGGCTTACAGGGAATGGTTTTTGCTGCTGTCCTTGAGCACAGAGCTGTTCAGACAGACTGGAGACCTGTCAGCCACTCTCTCCCATTAAGACTAAGAAATGAATGCTTTTCAAGTTGTTAAATGAATAGGCTTGATCTTACAGCCCTTACTCATCTGAGTACTGCCATTAATTTTAAGAAAATAATCACTATATTAAGTGCTATGGAATGGAGTCCCTAAATTGTTAAATTCTAATATTTGACAGAATTTTTTATTGGATAGAAAAATAATGCTGACATAATTAAAAGGATGTGAACATTTCACCTTTTGAAGACTACAAGCTACTTTGGAGCGAGATGTGAAACTACATGCAGTGCAGAGAACTCAAGCCCGTGTCATGTCTGTAGGTTATTTTTGAACTTTATGAAAAACACACTTTAGCAGTTTCTATCCTGACCATTCAACTGTATTCTGGCATTCTAAATGCAAAAACATGCTAACCATGAAAGCAGAATGTTTAAAAATACACTGTCCACTTGGCTTCTTTGCCCTGCTTTAGAGTCTCCTAAGTTTGTTTGGGACAAACTTGGGAACTTTGTTGTGGAATGACTGTTTGAATTGGGGTTTCTTAAAATACATGTGGAGCCTTGTAGCTGCTGTGGGGTGTACACAGTGGTGGAGCTGTACTATTTTAAAATCATCTGGCTATTTCACTTCATGTAAGAATATCTGTCAGCTTAGTTATAAGGAATGAGAGGGGTTGATTAAAACAACTCACAAAGCCATTAAACAAAGAGATAAAATGTAGAACATGTGCTGTAGGGTCGTTTTAATTATAATGTGGATCTGTGGAAACTGGATGGCAGCTGCAGTGTAGCTGAGTTTTAAACCCCCCTTAATAGTACCTACCTCCTGCTCCTTAGAGGTGGGATTTCTTTTCTGTAAAGCTAGGTCCTTTGGAAATGGTGTTTGGAAGCTACCTCTCATTGCTATGACTGACCATAATGGAATTGCTGTGCTCAAGCACTTAGATTTGGACTAAAATAGGCATTTATGTACACTAACCATCTAGTCATTAGGTGCTAGACTATGTAACATCAGAGAAATGTATGCAGAAGCGTTAGTCAAGGAGGAAGGTATAAAGATATCAAGTGAACAGCCATGAGAATGCAGAGAGAGTGGAGAAGAAAAAAAGTAATGGCAGCTTTTTTCATTGTCTTGATTATCTTACTAGGTCAAAAAACCCCAGTACTAAACATACTGCTGTATGCTACAAGTATGTCTATTAAGTTAATTTAACATATAATCTGGCTTTAAACAATTGATATCAGACAGCCACATGAATTCAGTAAAAACTATTTAAACATCCCACTTTGCTTTATTCTTATTGACGTAGTTATAGGCATCAAGAGTTAGCATAATTAATTCTAGCCCTGTCAGAAGGGGCTTCAAGTCTCTCTTGAGTTCAAATCAGTCTGTAGCAGTCTGTAGTAGTCTGGAGCAGTGAGGAAAGGAGGCAATGCATCTGCCCAACTCAAAGTTTTTCCAACCCGATCCACTTCTGCCAGAGACAGGGCCATTACCTAGGCAGACACTGGGTCTAGTTCAGCTAGGCAGCTCCAGTGTTCCTAATGCAGCAAAGTTTACTTAAATGTCTGCCATGCTTTTTACGCAAATGAAATAGAGAAATCTGGTTAACTCTTTGTCACTGAATAAAGTGTGTTCCACATAGGAACACCAACACTTCAAAATATCTGGTCATTAAAATATAAAAGAAGATTTGCATAAAACAAAGACATAACATCCCTGACCAATTATATAAAAATGGGAAATAATTCTTTAAGAAGATCATGGAAGACTTGAAGGAGTTACTGCTTCTTGCTCTTGTCTGTAGCTTGTTGGCACATGAAGGTTCTGGGGACTGTTCCCTTGAGGACTTCAGCTGTTGTATGTTATTTTAAAGACATTGAAAAATGGTAGTTGGGATAGATAACCACCTCCATACTGGCTTGTGGGACACTCTCCCATGTAGTCAGGGTAACCATCATACCAGTCTGGCTCCTTAGCATCCTCAGCTTAAAAAAATGTACAAGGACAACTCAGCTGCCATTAGGATGAGGAAAAACTCAGCTCTGCTTAAACAGGGTCAAGGAAAATGTGGTTCCCTTTGCTCTTAGAAGACCTCGGTAGCAGAGAAATCAGTCATTGATCCAACAATGAGACACTGCTTGTCAGCTGATGCTCTCAAGACAGCAGACCTTGAGGTGAACTTTGGAGGGTCTTTCACAGACTTACCTCAAATTGCCTGAGTTGAAAGTTAGAGGAGAAACAGGGGAAGAGCTCTCCCTGATGGGATATCATAGGCCAGGATGTCAATCGCTGTTCGGTTGGCATCTGGTTAGTTGAAGTTCTCACTTCTGGAAATGAAATGAAGCACTTTACCATCACTGTCATGGAGAGGTTATCTCAGGTTTTTAGCATCATGCTTAGACTCATCCTGTATTTTCCCTAGGACCAATGGAACAACACATTTTAGGGTCAAAATTAGCTCTTTGTACATGTCTGTTGGCTTTAGTAGAATTACTGGTGTGCAGGGAGTATGAATAGAGTTCATACAGTGATTCCTAAAATACAAAATGTTAATTACAGCATGCTTCCCTAGGGAGAGAATTGAAGATGGCTGACCATGTAACCCCTCTCTTCTCTCCCTCTTTTACTCCAGTCCTCCGTGATGTCGGTCTGTTTTGCCCGCTTTCACCCAAACCTGGTCGTCGGTGGAACATACTCTGGCCAAATTGTCCTGTGGGATAATCGCAGTCACAGGCGCACTCCGGTTCAGAGAACTCCCTTATCTGCTGCTGCTCACACGGTAAGGATAAAAATCACCTCCTCTTTTCCTTAGAGGAGATGGTCAGCAGGGAAAGGCAGCTGCCTAGGTGTGTCTACAATGGTGTTTGCCACACAGATGAAAACATAAGTGTGGCCCTTGAAGCGAAGAAAGTAGATATGAGAGGTGAAAAACCATTCTTTTAAGTGCTTGATCATCATACTTTGTACAATCAAGTCAGGACATTATTCTCCTTTCCAAGGGAGAAGGCAGGATTGAGTACAACACTTGAGTGAGGCACCTTTGTGCCAGCACAGTGGCACTGTAATTCTTGTCCCCATTGTCTGTAAGGAGAGCCAGACCACTATGGAGGCTGTATGTCTCTCAGTCCGACTTGGCAGGCAATTAGAGTCGTTGTTGTCTCGGTGTACACAAATTTCTGCTTTGAACCACATTAGGCACCTATGAGGGTCTCACAGTGGATGCCTGTAAGTAGACACTGGTGCCCTTGGAAAGAGTGGGGAAGTTTGCTTCTGTTTTCTAACAGAGCAATACACAAATCCCTGCTGTGGTCTCCTACTCCAGACAGGGCCACAGGGCAGAATTTGCACACTGAGGGAGAGTGTGTTTCAACAGAATGATGCAGGAGAGCATTTTGCTAACACACACAGGTACTTGCAGATAATTAATGATGGTGGCAATGGGCTCTAGCGATGTCTGGGAGAGCAGTAACACAAAATGCCTGAGAAAGAAGAGACTTTGTCTGTGATACAAGGATGATATCTGTGATAGGAGACTCTCTTACATTGCAAAGTACTCATATTGTGCTGGAGGAAGAGACAAGCCTGAGTTGCCTGCTAAAGTGTCCTCACTGCTATGGCACTGACATCTAGTCCACCCCACACAAACGTCTTGTGCATTCTTGAGCTCTCCTCCTCCAGAGTCTGGGCTTGGGCTGACTCTTCAGGAGAGATGGAAGGTGGAGTAGCTCATCTTGGGAGTGGGCTTAGGGCAATTCCTGAGTGGAAAGTGGAAAGGAGGAGGAGAATGTAGAAGTATGATATTAGAGTGCAGAAAAACTCAGATTTTCTTTAACATAAGGAACTGAACTCCACTAAGTACTCTGAGAGATAAGATAATCTCATTCTATCAGAATGAAGGATCAGACAAAGTGATAGTACTTTTGCACCTCCAACTTTTACAATTCTGTGATTCTAATGTTTGGAATTTGTAGATCAAGGTTCAGCTTTCAGTTGACTGTGACAACATAATCCCTGGAGTTAAAAGACAACTCCAGAAGCCATGTCATGCAAATTACTGCTGAAGATTCAGTATGGGGCCAGTATTATGATTGCAAGTCTCTTCTATTAAAAATTACAGGTGTGCACAGACATGCTTAGTGGGCCAGGCAATACAAATATTGTTCCCTAAATTTCCACTATCATGAATGTTGATGTAATTATCTAATGATCTGTGCCATGGGTTGCAACTTCAACATTGCTTTTCATTTCCCTAATGTTTTTGCTCATTTTGTTGCCAGTAATGTTCAATCTGCATGAAAAGAAACAGTCTCTCCTGGAAGTGCAATTTAGAGATGTAGCAGACCAGAAAACTAGTGGCAAGAAGCTGACTATCACTGAAAATTGAACAACTGGGACTCAAAATCTAGTGGAAAAGCAAAGATTAATGGGAAGTAATTTGTTTACACTCAAAAATCATTTAAGGCAAAATTGTACCTCCTGGAATTATATAGTAAAGCAGTTTTATTATTGCAATAGAAAAATATGTAATGTTTTGCTTTTGACAAATATAAATAAATTACTTTCAGTTGTGGATGGGCACTATATGTGCTGTCATGGATTGGTATAAATAAGTGTTTACACAGCCTAACATGAGGAAATATGATGTTTTAAGGAGTGCTCAGATTTTACAATAAGAGTTGCTTACTTTATGTTCGTACATAGGAATTACTTACATAAACTGTAAATGAGGTCTTGGTTGCAAAAGGCTGGCTTGAATCCTTGCTGCCAAGAAAAAAAAAAAGGATTAAATTAAGACAGCCCTACTTTAGCAATGTTACTTTTTGTGCTGCTAGATACGTGAGCTGAATAGTCATTTTTTAATTTGAACTCATGCTGTATGTGAAAAAAGGATTTTTCTCTTTTCTTTCTCCTGCTTTGTTTATTTGAAACAGATAGATCGTGTTGTTCTCCCTGGCTTAAACCTTCCTGAAATTTAGTATCACTGATTACTGCCTGGATTCACCAGGAAAGAGAATTCTACCCACAGCTTACTCACTAATTTCCTTTCACACCCACCACACATCTGCACTTGGGACAACAGGAAGTTTTAATTAAGACAAAACCCGTTTGCATGATGATTTCATTTCCAAAATAAATAAAAGCAAGCTGGCAGCAGCCCTTTGAAAGGAAGGAGCCTGTTTAGACTTTCTGTTACATACAGTTGGTTGTCTTTTCCATCCGCTTTCCTTACATCTTTTCATTTCTGCCGTGAGTTTTATTGTGCATGAAATTGATGGCTGGTAGCCCTGATTAAAGCCAGGCCTGACACACTGAGGTGCTGCTGGAAAGACATGGCTCACTCTTCCCCGCCAAATATTCTAGATATTCCACTGCTTGCTTTAGCTTCCTCCCACCCTCTCTCTCTGTTTGGACTACTGGAGGTCAAAAGCCCATGAAAAAAATAGGTCTATGCTTATTTCACATATCAGTACGCAGTAATCATGCTTAGCACTGGGGTCATGAGCTTACACTAAGCAGCAAGAAGGTCCATGGTGCAAGGGTAATAGTGTGAGACACACGTGAGGGACCACTTGGGGTCCATTTCATGATCTGGGAGAAACCAGGTGCCTGACAATCTTGAGAGAAAATAAAAAAATGGCATCAAATGGACCTTGTGACTTACTGGTGTGCACAGGTTGCCTCCAAGCACAAGGTACTATTTCAGCAGCAACTGCTTAGTCCATCTCAGTGTGGGCGCAAACACTGTTTGTACAGGTACTGCACCTTTTGCTCTTAGAGAGGGGACATTTACTGGGCCCACTCAGGTATCAAACCTGAGAGAGAGCCAGAGCTCTGAGGATTTCTGCCATTCCCCACTGACTGGGTAGGTGACCTGCAGCTGGATCTTGAAGCAGTCTGACATAAGTGGCAGTTCTGCCATTCCTTTCAGCAGGACCAAATGCTACATTCCTAACACTACATAGAGTTGGCTTAGAACCTCCTTAGGGATCTCCTGTAAGTTGGTCCTAATTTTCTTTAATTAAGGAAAGTATTAGAGAAAAATGGTTTTTTCTTTCTGGAGAGGCAGGTCTTCTATTTATTGGTAAATGCAGCAGAGAAATTAAATTTTTGTTTGCTTGACTTTTGTGTATGTCTAACCCTTAATTTAGCAGTATCACTTGTACTGGTCAAAGGAAATGAAATCTTATTGCTCAGTCTGACTGATTTTTCACTCTGGAGATTGCTGAACTTGACCCATCCCCCATATTTCACCATCAGATATCAGATGATGCTTTGGGCTCAAAACGTTACCAGGTTCCTTGGAAAAGGAATAGGCCAAGTTTCATTATGCATACTAACTGGAATTCAGCCTCCACGGAATGACTGCACTATGGTGAACCAGGTGTAACACCCTAAATTTAGTCACTCCCCACTTATAATGACAGATTTTAAAAGGTGTATTGGCCAATGCTGAAGAACGTTGATGGGCTTGTTCATGTTCTTCAACTGGAGTACATTTGCAAATACTTAGCATGCAAGCCAAATTCTGACAGAGTTCAAGTTTTATGCAGCTGTTTTCTTGAATAAAGTTTTCATTTTGATTCCATTTGGACAGTTTTCCTCTTTCTGCTGGTTATTTTCAGTGTCAAAAGCCATCAGTAGAATGATACATGTCCCTGTGGGTGAAATCTCATCCACATAATTTGGTATTTTCACAGCATTACTCAGCTGGGTTGTTTTATTATGAGGAAAATGAAACTTTGAAAACATTTCCACCTCCATAATGTACTTCTTAAAATTTAAATGTAAAAACCACAAAACCCAACCTAAACAATTCCTATCTGGCAAAAGCTGAGTCTTATATTTTCCAGGCATTGTGTGACTACTTAATCATTCTTTAAATAACATATAAGACATTAGAAATTTGTTTGTGAAAATGTAAGAATGGCTCTCTGACTTCCAGTGTTATGTGTTTTCAGCATCCTGTGTATTGTGTGAATGTAGTTGGAACACAGAACGCACACAATCTTATTACTGTCTCTACGGATGGCAAAATGTGCTCCTGGAGCCTGGACATGCTCTCAACTCCGCAGGTGGGTTTGTTTTCGCCTACACTGGGGGGAAAAGTGTCTTTGGTAGAGCAGGATACCCACGTGGTGGAACATAGCTCCTAAAAGCCAAAATCTTGCATCCTATACAAACTAAAACCAATGGATGCACTTGAAAGAGTACAGCTTGCTTCCAGCAGTCTCTGCTAAGAGCCAAACCCCATTTCCTTTACCACAAATCATGTAATTATTGTAATAGGTTAATACATAGGTCAGTTTCAAGTGAAAATGAAATAGTCCATTTTAAAGCATGGTAATTACAGAAGTCGCCTGTGGTATAAATTGAACTTATTCTACAGCATTGTTTAACAAATATGGACTAGATTGCACTACTGCTGAACACACCCTAGGCACTGCAGGTTTCCAAGGCACACAGTCAGAAACTCAGAAACTTACTTTGCTGGCAGCCTTCAGTAGCCAAAGGAACAAACAATGCAAATCAAAAGTTTTAGAACTAATTCTCCCCCTCTGGAATGTTTGCTGCTATTGTCTTCCCCCCCCCTCCTCTCCTTTGTATCAGAAATGAAAGGAAACATAGGAAAATTGCCCAAACCACTAGTGATTATAATAATGGAAACTAAACAAAGAATCCGATGCTGGAAAAGGTGTATAGAAAGCATCTTTTAAGTGTTATCTTCTGAAGCAGTACATTTTCTATTCCAACACGTCACTCATTTTTATACACAATTTCTTAGGAAAAAAATTGATATAATTTTTACTAAGCATCATGGGATCTGATCTTGTTTCAAAATGCTGCATAGAAACTCCGAGTAATGATTCCATTAATCATGCATTAATGTGCAATTACTATTGAATTATTCACTTTTCAGTGTTGACACAAGAGGTGGGACTCCTCTATCCTAACCTCAGCCATCTGAAAGTTGATGTGTCAAGTCTAAGTTAGAAATTCAAGTTTTCTGTACAGTTGAGGTAGAGAGAGGCTGCTACTTCTGGAGAATGACTCATCCCATCCAAGTGTGAAATGCCATTTCAGATACCCACCCTGGGACACGGAATTGTCCTATCTTAGGGTGGGAGAGGATTCTGGAAGTCATCGCATCTACTCCCCTACTCAAACTGAGGCCAGCTTTGAAGTTTGACCGTGCTGCTCATGTAAGGCAACAGTGTGGGGCTGGTATTTGTGCCCTGGGACTATGAGAAACCAGTACTCTTCTGCAAGAGAAATGGAGGCATCGAAAATGGCCCAGGCATCTATGTTCATGCACCTGAATCCCTTCCATTGTTTCTCACCTAAACATCAAGAAGATAAATCCCACCCCTGCATATTCACTTACTGGAATACTAAAGTCTGAAGCGCAGATCTGTGAACATCTGAGTTCCAGTACCTCATCACTCAAATGGCATTTCCCTGCTCCAAAACTGACTCTCAACAAGGATAGGAACACGCCCCACATTACACTGAAGTTTGGCACATGGCTCATGGTGATCTAGAAAAGAAAGGCACAGGACTTGACGTCAAGCTGCATGCCATAGCTTTAAACTGGGAGGAGTAAAGTGTTGCTGATGTGTGTCACTCTGAAACTTTCCAAAGACACTGATCCAGAGTATTTGTGTACAGCCATGGTGTAGGCGCTGGGAGGAGAGAGTCCACCACAGTCTGTGGCCATATCTCTGCAGAGACACTAAATGATGATCTCACCTCAGAAGATTTTAACAAAAATACATGGTCTCTCTCCCATATTAACAGAATTTCTCTCTCTCTCTCTCACTCACTCACATATTTACAAAAATATGGGGTGGTCTCCCATTGCATTTTTCATATCTTGTTTTGCCTTTATAATAGAACCAAATTTATTTAAAAGAAAAGTATAAACTAAGCAGAAGTATTTCTCTATGCATTTGCATCACTCTCCTCTCACAGGGATACCCACTTTCTTTGCAGCAAAAAAGCCCTTCTGAGAAAAACCCTACAGGCTTTGGCCCTAGAGGAATGCAGCACAGACTTTTTAAACATAGAGAACATACCCACTTAAATAGCTAAAAATGAAAATGGTGAAACCATTCAGGCCTTTTGTGGATTCTTGGGTTACACCATTTAGGCTGAAAAACCAAAAAGTTGTGCAAAATCTGCTCAAAGCGTACACATCTTGCAATGGCCACAAACTTGCACGGTGATTGTATTTGCAATTGCAAAAATGGGCATGCTGATTTACTTTAAAATATAGCTACCAAATGAAAACAGAAAACATTCCTGCTGGTTTGTAGCTTGATGGTGGAGTCTAGAGGGAGTGTTTATGGTTACCTCTGAAAATCCCTGAAAAGCAATGCTTCGAATGGTGGTAGTGACAGGACCCCAACTTTTTAGTTTTGTTCTGCAAAGGGGCAAATGACACAGAGCAATAAATGCCTCGCATGCACACGACATTACATGTGCTTCCTGGAAATTGATTTCCAGAATGTTTGTAAATAGAAGGGTATTGCATGATTTGTTAAAGCCTGAGGCTTGCAAATGTAACCATTAAGGTATTACCTTTAGTTTCTGCACCATTAGATTTTAAATTCTCACCTGTCATCTCTGGCTGATTTAAGATGATGCAGAAAAGACCAGTGCCTTCCTGCCAGTCTCAATGTGTGACAGCCAGCACTGGGGATGGCAGGAGCATCCTGGTTTGTTACATCACATCTTCTCACAATGTCTTATGTAGAAACCAAAGTCCTGTGACTGGGCCAAATGATTTCATCTTCCTCTCCTGCTACCCCATGTAATATTTAGAAATCAGTTATGAAAAAAAAGCAACCCAGACTAACAAAAGGAGGATCACAGCATAATAACAAAAACCTGTTTTGGCAGGAGAGCATGGAGCTGGTATACAATAAATCCAAACCAGTGGCAGTCACAGGAATGGCTTTCCCAACCGGAGATGTCAATAACTTTGTCGTTGGCAGTGAAGAGGGAACAGTCTACACAGCCTGTCGTCATGGAAGGTGAAGTTCAGCATTTTGTACTTATAAAACATTCTGTACCTGTGTGATGATAGCCAAGTGTGTGTGGAGAGTATTCAATGTTTTTTTCTCTTGGAGCAACAATGTCTGTACTGTTCCTGTGACCAGCACAGGAGCTGCCCAGCTTTGAGCAACTGTGCTGACAGTACTGCAAAATTGCATCTATTTAGGCATATATTGATAGTCTGTGTGGCAGCTGATGGTTTGAATGAGTCTTAGGCTGCTAAGATGAATGAAGCATGCCCAAGGGCATTTCTCACTCCTGAACTTTCAGACTTGCGTGGTTTGTTCCTCACAAGAGGAGGAAGGTGCCAGATCCTCTTTTTAGCACACCTTTGTAGAAACCTTCTACTGACCATTGAGAAAAGCTCTTCTGCTCCTGCCTGTCTTTCCTGGAGCTTTTTGCTATCATCCCTGGTTTATTTCCAGAGGCTCCTGTATCCTTCAGCCCAGCACAGTGAAAAGCCATATGTTATTCTGGAAAAAGGTGTGTCAAAGCACAGCAGATACCCAGGATGGTCTCAGTGCTCCAGAACTCCCCTTACCCCACTGACTACATGGCAGATAGCTGGGATAAAATAAGAGGTGTCCTTATCCAGCCCTGCAGGACTGAGCCCCTGCTCCAGCACATGCTGCCAGGTCTGGCAGGGGAGCCTAAGTGAGGCCACACTGTCCACACAGGAGAGGTATGGGGACACTGCACCAGCTGGATGAGGGACCAGTTTTCTCTGGTGTAGCTCCATATCTCCTTTCAGTACACTGTACTCACACTGGCACAAGGCTGACAGGCTCATCAGAGCTGTGGCTATTTTTAATGTATATTCTTCCACTCGCAATTTTTCTATAATCTAGCTAAAAGGGTAATTTCATGATTCCCTTTTCTGTGTACACTGTGAGACAGCACTGACAACTGATCTGGCATAATTTGCTTCCAGGAGGAAGAAAACTGTGCACATTCTCTCTTACACAGCCTTGTATTTTTCCTTCCAAATAGCTGTTCTAGCCTCCAGCTGATGAAATGCACATCTCCCCTTGTTCAAAGTAATGACTGTATGATACCTGATCACAGGATCAGTTCCTTCACTTTTTGTGAAGAGGCATTTGCTTCCTAGTGACTTGATTGACTGCTGTGAGAAGTTATCTTAGATATTTAAGAGAAAAAGAATTGCCCATGATAAGTCATTAACATATCTAATGGTTATTCCTTGTGATAATGGCTTACTCAGAGGTATAAGCTATAGCATAATTATAATTTAGAATTATTTTATAATTTTACATAAATGTTATTTCAAGCTACAGGAGCAGACCGTATATGTAGAAGTGAGCATGGTATGTCTTCAGAAGTAAGAGAAATTCTCCCTATGCTCAATTCTGAGCATTAATTTTGCCCACTAGAATAAACTTCTGCAGGCAAAGGCCTTAATGAAAGGGGAGAGATTTACAGGTTAAATAGAACTTTAAAAGGAAACAAGAACCTATGAGTAAAGAAAAATTATGTTAAATCGCTAGGTGGTAAATCACTCTCTGCATGTAAATCTTTCTTCTTCCTGCAGTAAAGCTGGCATTGGTGAAATTTTTGAAGGCCACCAAGGACCTGTCACAGGAATCAATTGTCACATGGCAGTGGGTCCAATAGACTTTTCCCATCTCTTTGTCACATCATCGTTTGACTGGACAGTGAAATTGTGGACCACAAAGGTAAGAAATCCAAGTTGGGCTGGGACAAATAATGCTACTTGTGAAAATGCTGTTGTCAGAAATATTTTAATACTGTCTGTCAAAGTCCTAAGAACAAATTAATTGAAAGGCTGTGGTTAGAATGGGCATAGTGATAAAATTGTAAGTAAAATATATAGCTAGTGTAACTCGCAATCATATTTGCCCTGGAGCATACCTTGCCCTTTAGCTGGCCTGCATTTCAGTATTAACCCTAGTGCTGAGCAGTTTCATGAGGCAAGGAGATGAGGATGTCTTGGACTCCCAGCTGTCAAACAATCCATTCAGCACTCCCTGTGCAGGCTAAATTGCAAGGCTAATACTATGCACCGTGGTGGTGCAGCAACAGGAACACTTTCCTCTGATGAAGCAACAGGGGAAGTGCACATACAACTTGGTGCAATCAATATCACTTGTGAAATTCACTGCTGGAGGAGGCTGTTATAGCCAAAAGATAAAATGTCCCAATGACATTAGACACTGGGAGCAGGGGGAAGTACATGCTGGAACTTATAGTCGTGACCACCAGGGATCTGTTGCTGACTACTCTGTGGCCCTCTGCCTGTGACCTCCTTCAGAGAGAGCAGAGTAGCAGAAATGTCACAGTCCTGTGAAACTTTGAAACCCCCACACTCCATGGGACAGACTAAACAGACCAACCTGGTTTATTGTACAGGCTGAGTAAAACAGGACAATGAGAGGTAAAATCCTAATTATATAAGTCATCTAAATTTATTTTTTTATACACCAGAGTAGAGAACTGCCTTGCAAATGTCAGGTTCTTGTCTTAACCAAGTTGGTTTTATGCCTGCATTTGGTTCACATCTTGAGCTGCACCCAGCAGAGTTCCAGTACTGGAAGCTGACCCCAGTCAGGAAGTATCTCAGCACGTGTTCCTCCAAGACATCAGGGCTTGGAGATGCTAGAACAGATGCACAGCAAATGTAAATACCAAAGTGATCAGAAGGGCTCATGTGACAGCCTTGTGCTGGAAAAAGCAGCACAGTTACCTAGATGATAACTCGAATCAGCTTCTATAGGAGCTTCCCAATGCATTTGTTAATGGCCTGATCCAATGTGTGTGCTAATTAACCAGGTATCTTTTCCTAATCAGCAGTGACCACAGCTGATGGTTTTGTCTTGAGCATTACATTTCAGGAAACTCATAATGAGAAAGGTGCGTGATTCACCTAATTCGCATGTCACTGTATACATGACTAGACCCAGCCTTATCCAAAGCTAAAGTGGTCCCGAGGAGTGGACATGGGCAGGCTGGAATGGATCTGGGATGGTTCCTAGGTGGTGAACGGTAGAAAGGGCTGCAGGACAGCCAAGGGATGGACAGCTTAGATGTTGGCTCCATGGGGCTAGATAGACCATTTGGTGTGTGAGACAAGGGAGTCCTGGGCAGTGGTGACGGGGGGCAAGGCAATACCGGAGTGCTGAAGTTGAAGCTGAGTAAGGGGAGAAGAATTTGTGGGGAGTGCAGGGAAGATGAAAGGCAAGTATTGAATTCCAAACACACATGTACAGAAAAGTCTTGGATGAGTATTCGACCGTCAGCTTGAGGTTAAATATGGCAATAAGGGCCTCGTTCATCTGCAGCTTAAATGAAATTGTATTAAGGGATAATAAAGCCTGATTTTTATTTTAAACTCTTGGGACTTTAGAAGTTAGTAGTAACACTAATACAGCACATTTTGGGCACAAAGACACTGCAGATAGTAATACACAGTTAGCCTTGTGGAATATTTCAGTGCCGAAATGGTTGGGTCTGATTTTGTCCAAGACAATCAGTTTTCAAAGAACCAAACCATTTAATTTCTAGTATCTATCAAGCTGTGGCTCATCTGGCAAGAGGGGCTTCCTGAGAAAGCTGTTTGACTGAGCTGGGCGAGCTGTGATGTTCATGTGACATACCACAGCACCGCTCAGAGCTGGAAGCTCTGTTGCTGTTTTGGATTACTTGCTTTCTTCTGGAGCAGGTTTGAGCAGCAGCAGCAGCCTCAGGCTGCTGTCCTGCCAGCCACTGCCCTGTGAAAACATCCTCTGAGACTCTAGACAAGTTCTTGAATTGTGATGAATGTTTTCTTTCTCTCCCCATTCAGCTGCATCAGAAGTTTATTTCCATATTGTCTGAATAATTTTCTTGGCTGGAGCTACTACATATTTAAGGCTCTCTTTGTTCAGTTCTCATAGTCAAGGCTCAGTCAATCAGTGGGCTCTGAAAAAAAAATAGTGGATTGATATGAAGTATTGAGTGCTTCTTCTGGCTTACGAGATTTTAGTCAGAATTGGTTTATTCCTTTAGTTTCTTATTTGTAAATTTAATCTCCCTATCAGCATCCAAAGCCGTATTGCTTTCCTGCTTCTACCAGTGTTGTCTACTTAATCCTGTGCACATTATCTTCTTTGGTCATGAAATTCAATTCCTTTCTGTTTCACAGGTTCAGAGTCAATGTCCAATTGTAAAGTGAACCATAAAAGCTTTGTCTTTATATTGTCTATTGATGTTGTGTAGCATCCTGGGGTGCTTACAAGAAAGGCACTTTCATAGCAGGCATTTGACTGATGGATTGAAAGCACCATCTCCCTTAAAAACTCTCCCTTGACATTTTATAATCTGTTTTTGTGGTTAACACATTTTCCAGCTAAAGGCAGTTCAACCAGGTGACTGAGAATAAGATTTTCACTAGTGGATGAATGAGCTTTTTGTAGATAACACTAATACAAGGTTCACATTATCATCCATCACATTAGCCAATAATCAGATCCCTCTGTGAATAGCAAGCAACCAGAAGCAACAGGAAAAAACCTAGAATTTGCAAAGATAGTTACTTGATAACCACGGCATTACCTGGTTCCTGACGAAGGAAATAGGGCTTTCAACTTGAATTCATGCTACACCATGTGAGCGAGTCTTGGATGCAGAGCTGTCGAAGGGAAGTCCCGATGTGAAGTGTCTGTGGAGCTCTGCCCTTAATTAGGTAGTGTCGGTATGATGCTTTGAAGAGGTAAAGTGCTAAGTGGAAATGCTAAGTGTTGTTAATTAATTAAACACTAATCCTCATGAATGAATAGCATGAGGTTAAATAATGAAATGTAAGTATTGTTATTATTACAGCAATTGCTGTTTGGAGAGCAAATTTTTTGATATTGTGTCAAGAGATGGGAGCTATCTTGGAATTGTTGAAGCACAGCAAAACATATGCTAGTTTCAGCTAAAGCCTAGAAGATGGCTCATTTGCTGCTAAGGGAATTAATAAGGGTCTGTACAGAGAGCTGGATTTTGTTAGCTTTTTCATCCTTCACATGTCTTCTTTAGCTCTTATCCTTCCACTGAGGGGAGGTGATAATGACTAGTTTTCTCCTCTTGCACCTATGCCTAAGTCATGCTCAGACAGGCAGAGATTAGAATTCCTGTAACAACATTGCTGTGTCCCCATCCATGCTTGTCTCCCTCTGCCTGATGTTTAAGTAATGGTGGTAATGCCATAATCAGAAGGAGGCTCAGAGGTGAGCAGACTGGTAGTAGGGCCCCCACATAACCATTAGCAGGGTCTAATGGAGCCAGAGGTCATGTGTGCCCTCAGTCACCCATTGTGTGTCTGTGCTCAGTTTTGCTTTACTAGCACATGCATCAGTGGTAGTGCCTTCCTCGTCCCTCTCCTTTGTCTCTTTTTTCTTATGCTCCTCACATGCTGCTCTTCCCTTTCGTTACGGTGTGCTGTTCCAGTCTGCAATCTGTTGTGCTTTTTTGAGAAACCACATTTTAAACAGCAAACATTCCCATTTCTATGCTATGTGCCTTCACGTACATTTCTGTACCTTGAATATCTTATGCCCATGCGTTTGTTGATAAGCTGGGTACGACCCAGTCCTCTTGTCTCTTGGAGAAAATTATTTTACCTGTCATACCTTCCTGTCAGCATGTAACTTCAGACTCCACTGGTTTTCATTTGGCCTAGAGTTGAACACCATCTCCCCCACATCCAGCTGCAGCCTACCACTAGAAAAATGCAAAGAAGCATGTGGTGTTGGTGGTGGTGTTACTAAAGGCAGGTACCTCTACCCTTCCCCAGAAGCCTTGCTGATAAGATCTGATGAGATCCACTTGATAGACCAAATTTACTGTGATGGAAAATGGTGTTGCAGAGTGAACCAGAGCACTCCTTGATGGTCACCAAGAAAATGCATGCACACATGGCCAATTTTTTAAAGTTTACCAAAACAGCAGGCTGTCATTTTTTGAGATTAAGAACTGACTGGTTTTTTACATTACAAATACCATTTCAAGTTATCTGGTTAGTGGCTAAGATTTTTTTCTATTGTAATTTCAATTGCCTTAAATGGGTGGGTGAGAGCCTCTTGTGTTCCAGTTAGCATTGTCTGAAGTTAAAGATCCAAGTAGAAATGTAGTCCAACGTACTCATGCTAAAAGGATGTAAACTTAGTGGACTACTACAACAACTTGGTGAATTGTTTCTCATGAGAATTTTTTGTAACTGTAATTGGAAACACTGGAGTCAATGACTTGATTTAATGAAGTCCTGTGGCTGGTGGTTAGAGTGGATCACACATTAGAGGCACTGATGTTAGTGGTTAATGGTATACACCATTTCCCTGCCTTATGGAAGATGTTCCTATCCCAGTGAACATGCAGTTATTTATGAAGAGTGTAGGAGCTCCACAAGAGTTTCCTGTAAGCCATTGGTTTGGGCACCAAGTCATCCTCCAAGGGTCTGCCTGAGTAGGACAGGAACACATGTCTTCTGTAAGGGGAGAAAGTGATGATTTTGCCATTTTGCTCTGAGCTCTGTCTTGTGCCGATGAACAACTCTGGTTTCACTGACGGCAGGATCTTCTCAGAGTAAAGCTTTGATTTTCATGTGTTGACACTTCTTGATGAAACCCATCCCGTCCACTTGGGGCCAGCCTGACTTCTCCAGTCCGCAACAGGATCAAACAGACCTCCAACAAAATGGGACTAGTGAAATGCAGAGGTTATTCAGGTACCTTATCTTGCATAGACTTGAGTGTAGGAAAGAGCTGGACGTTGTGAGATTTAGAAAGTATCACTACTTACACTCTTGAACATGTTCATTCTTAATGTTTTTTCTAAGCTTTCCTAAATCCTTTAGGTCATATCTTGTCATATTATCATGTAAGGCATTTTAGATGACGCTTACTTCCTATGAGTTTGGATCCTCCTGGACCTTTTATTAAGTACAGCTTTCACACTTTGGTTTCTCATGCAGCCACTGGAGAGAAGTAACTGTACGCATACATCAGGCATCTCTTGGAGAGACCACCACTACTGCCCACCACTGACTATGCAGGAGCCCAAGTCTGGCAGACAATCAGTTGCTGTAGCTTTTGGTGGCTTTCTTGCATCTGGGCAGCCTCAGGCCATATCTAAACTGGCAGACGTGTCAGCACTTTTGAGCTTCTGAGTCTGTCTTCTTATTCTGGCTTCTCTCAAACCACTACCAGGAAGGAATCAGCCTCTTTATCCCACACCACACACACATATACAAACATATGCACCTTGATTTGCAGCCAGAATCCTGTGGAATCCTTTACTGCTTCTCCCTCTGACTGATTTTGGTGGGGCTCAAATGTCTATCTCAGGGGACAACTCCACTCCTCTTATTTTGGATACCTGACTAGAATGATCCCCCTCACTGCTCCATTGCCACACAAAGCTCCTTCTTTTTTCTTTGATAAAAGCAATTAAAATGATAAATTTGATTAATCACTGTCCAAATGTGAACTTTATCTGATTACAGGGAATGACAAAGGATGATAAAATAGCATGCTGGGATTTCGTGGAAATGGTCTCTCTGTGGTGTGAGTTCAGAATTTTGAGTTTGGTCCAAAAACAAGGCACTGAATGAATTTGCTTCAGAGCTCACTTTCTGTCAAAAGGCCAAGCTGACTTGGGGAAGAGGGTGGAGTTGCCTGTTCAGACAGGATTTTTTTAGGTTTTGCCCTTTACCTCTGGAGCCAGAGGTCTGGCTCTCATCCAGCTGCAAAAAAAAAAAAAAAAAAAAAAAGTATTTTCTAGGTAATTTTAAAGAGCAAAACCAAAGTGATGTCAGGTGGCTTGAAATCAGTCGCAAGTTCTTCACTTGAAATACTTCTCATGATTTTGGTTTTCTATGTAGCCATATTTGATAAGTCTTAGGAAAACACTCATCAGCTGGCCAACGTACCTAATTTACTCACATGAAACATGGTGCTTCTTTGTGATACATTTAGTGAAGAATGGCACTAAAACAGTCATCTAAAATACTGAATTCTAAAAATCTCAGTGGGCTGAACCGTATTTCAGAAAACCCTAATATAACTCCAGCTGTAAGCAGTGAAAGCTCTATTTGCACATGGAAAGCAGAATTGGATTTCAGGAGCTTATATAATCTGTGCAAAACAAACTCATCATTCCTTTTTTCCCTGAAATCAAAATGCAAACCTCCCACTGACAGTTCTGTTGCAGAATTACACTGGAGGATCAAGCTCGCATGCAATAGTGAAACATTTCGGGACAATTATCAGTATATAAAGCCCGGGAGTTCTTCCCTAATGGGAATTTTCTCCCACCTGCTTCATGCAGCCATCCTTTCTCTTCCATGTGAGAGACTTTTGTTATCAGTAAAAAAAAAAGAACTGTGTTCAAAGTCCTACAAGATGAAGTCGTCTTCCATAATAATTAGCCTCAAAATCATTGCTTGCTGACCCACGAAAGCCCTGCGGGCATCCTGGTGGCAGCAGCTACAAATACTAATCTTGACTGTTTAGCAGACAGTGCTGTAACATCAGGCTGTGTCAGCCATCCTGCAATGTTCCTCATGTTCTTGCTTCCCAGTTGAACTGCAGCAGCAGGGTCACTTGAAAGCCTGGCAATTCACTGAGCACAAACGCACTGCTGGGCCAGGTACCCTGCGATGAAGCAGCATTTCCCATTAGAAAGAAAAATTGAATTTTCAGGGGCCTCATACTGAATGTTCCCGTCAGAATCACAGGGGTGGGAAACAACCAAACCGCAGCTACGTTACCCCACTCCTCTCCTCGCCTTGCAATTTGAGCTAAAGTACCTCTCTTTAACAACTTGAGGCCCGGAGCAGGGAGACCAGTCCCACTGACCCCAAAGCAGGTACGTGCAGGACCTGAGTGCGTGCCACTGCCTCTCCTGCATGACAGGAAAGCACTAGCACACCAATCCGTCCCACTCATCCTCCAGCTCTGCCTCCTTGTCCCATCTATGTGGGATATAAACAGGGAGTGACAGCTGGAGGTAGAACACCAAATCTGCCCTTCAGTGTTTCACTCTGTGTTCAGTGTTTCCTCTGACCAGGATTTGGTCATTCTTCCACCAACATGCCTTGCTTATATTTCTCAGCAAGTCCCTCAAGAGCTTCTCTGAAAAATAATCCAGGATTATAGTGATATAAAGGCAGGAGTATGAACTACAGAAACTATGGATCAGTTTGCTAGGCAAGGACAGTAAGACTTTCTATAGTGTTTTGAGCTTCTTAAAAGAAATTGAGCCATTTTTAGAACTAGGTAGAAATTCCAAAAGAAAACAATAGTATTTCTAAAGAAGTCTCTTGACACAAATGCATGGTTAGTAGTTTAGGAAGAAGTGTTGTTCTGCTTAGAGCATGTTTTAAATAAAAGGTGGAAAACTTGATTACCACTTAGCGATGAAGTCAGCAGTCTGAGGAAATACAGAACAAATGGCAGATACCTGTATAGGCTTTTCCAGTGTTGCTGTCTGCACTTGCCTCCAGCTTGATGTGGGTGAACGAAGCAGAGAATGTTAAACCTCACACAGTGGAAACCCGTAGGCACAACTCTTGTAAGTGTGGATTAACAGGAACTCCAGATTAGGAATGAAACTGGATGATCTGAAATGCAGAAACAAGAATACACCAGCCTGGCCAGAAGGAACTAGGGACAAAAGTGAGCTGGGGAATACCGTTAGCCAGTCTGCCTTACATATATTCTGATGTTTTAAAAGTTCATCCATTGCAAGCAGATCTTTTAAATCATTTAAATTTACAGTAGGCATCAATTAATGCACATTTATATCAAACTCACTGAAAATAGCTCCTCAGCTAATATGCAGTGGTGAAGAGGAATGCCATGGTTTCTGCTTTTTTTTCTTTAGAAAATAAAAAGGTCTTCTTCCACTGGGTAAGTGGAAAGGCATGGTAGAAGAGAACTTTTGAAGTAGAGCAGCATAGCCAGAATGTGTTGCACCTCTGCTAAGTACTTAAAAGAGTTAAGAAGGATTAACCAAATAAGCAGTTTACCTGTCAGTAAAACTAGCTTCCAGGCTATCTCCACAGATTTCAAAAGCTCTGCTGTTTGAATTTCTGATGCTCTTAAAAGACAAGTGCTGTCTGACTTTCCAAGTTCTTTTATTTTTTTCTTCATGCCATAGTATTAGACATTGAGATCAGTTCTCATTAAAACCGCCTGTGTCAATCATCAAACCTTTTTTCCTTTGCTTCCTTCTTTTATACTCACTCGTGACGCTTTGACTTTGAAGGAAACCACAAAAATGTAATCATCAGGTTATCTCCAGACTTGGTCTGCTCTCATAGCCCCTTTCCTTTCGGTCTTACCCTTTTCCCCTCCTCCATCCATAATAATTCCCACATGTTTATGCAAAAATACTGGACTTCCTTTCATTATTGACAATTAAAAAAGGCAACAGTTTCAGCATCTCTGCAAGAACAATATTTTCTAAAAGTGAGCAGTTTTGTGCCTTATCTGTCTGCAACTTTTAGGATGCCAAACCCAGTCAGTGTAACAATACTACAGCACTTAAACAAAAGGGTTGTGAAGAGTGTAGGGATCATTTCCACACTGATTTCTTTCCCCCTGTTGCTACTGAGTCTAAAACTTAAGCCTGTTACCTTGCCAATCAAGTCAGTTTAGACTTGATTCAGTGACCTAGTAATTATCCGACAGTGAGGTGACACAACATACAGATAGGTCACAGCCCAGTGAAATGTTCTTTGAGTCCCAGAGGGTCATCTGCAATCCAGCACTGAAACTGACTGCCAGAAGGAATTTTAAGGCAGGTAAAGGAGTTTTTACTGGTGTAATTCAGTTCAGGGTACCTCAGTTAGCCAGTGACATTGAGGGGCTAAATCTGAACATCCCCCTTTTGCTTTCTCATTGCCAACCTTGAAGGTCTGGCTAGTGCTGGAAAAGGTGGAGCAGGCTACAGGTTGTGAGTTGTATAGTACTGGGGTCTGTGGGATAATGATACCCTTTGTGGAGAATGCAGACAGGCTGTGCTGAGCCATCAGGGATGTACCTGTAACTAGTGCCTCTGGTTTATGACATCTAGTAACAGTTTCTGGGAGGGCTGTAACTTTAAAAATGAGCATAAACTGAACTAAGTCAAGTCCTACAAGTACAGTATCAAAGTAGGAGCTATTGGATAATCCTAGATCATTGTAACTATTAGAAAACAGATTTGGGAGAAACATGGTAGTCCAGAACTGGCAAAATACCTGTGGAGATCAGTCAGTCTGAATGAAAACCAGGGCCTCTTTCACTCCATACAAATGGAGAGAGAACATGAAGGCTTCCAAGAGTAGTAGAGCCTTATACAGAGCAGCGGACTTAACTCCTCACCACAAGAGATATGGACAAGTAACCCCAAACAGCTAATAGCTGGTGTCCCAAGAAGGACACCATTGAAGGGGGAAAGGTCATGACCAGAGTAAAGCCGATTTGAAGAGTATTTGCCTCAATATTCCCCGAAGCTTTTAGTTTCTGCTATACTGTTGGCATGTTTTGAATTGGCCTGGTTAAGTGGCACCATCAAAAGGGAAACAATGAGCCTGGATTCAGCAAAATATTAAGAGGTCTCTTTCAAGATGGAGAAGACTGGGCATATAAAATACTGAACAAGCTCAGATCCCATCCTGAGCAGAAGTTCCACAAGCTGGAACTTCTTTCACATCATCTGGTCAGTGTGACACCAGAGCACTCACTTTAAAGAAAGACAGAGGATTGTACCTTCCCCATGTGTTATCTCTGCTGAAACAGATGTCTTTCTCTGACACCATTTTGCAGTTGCGATTCTGGGGCTTTTTTTAATCAATAAAGAGTATTTATACAATACTTGGTCCCACAGGGGCTAAGTTCATAGAATCATAGAATGGTTTGGGTTGAAGGGTCTTTAAAGATCATCTCATTCCCACCTCCTATTCCCTGGTTTGTTTGTTTGGCCAGACAGAGGAACAGACACTCTGGTCAGGACCACTCTGGCTCTACTCTTTGCAAGTGCCTGAAAGCCTGAGCTTGAGCCTAAACAAACAATATCAGCTTGTTCAGAAAGTTTCTCTGGACTTTGAATCTGTCTGATCTCTCTAATTAGTCCAAGGACTAATGACTCTGTCATATTTGCGGCACACCTAGAAAAACCAAATCAGCTTGAATCAACTTGCAATACTGCACAACACTCATGGCTGTTGTTAATATGGTGTGAGCCAGAAGGATGGTGTTTGGCTTATTGTCTTTAGAATAGAAGACAGTTGAGTGGAAAGAAAGTGGAGACAGTAGAGTGTGTGGTGTCACCACACATCTGTACTGCTAGGAAAGGTACAGTCTAGGAAAGTACCTTTAAGTAGAGCTGACACCCACAGAAATTGTGGCAACGTGTAAAAAAATGCTCTTTTCATGAAATGGGCAAAGCCAATAGTTTTTTCCATGGCTTTTCAGAAGTCAGATGCTAGTTAAAACCTGTGGATATGTATACATTCCTTTATATGGATAATTAGCTACTTTATGTGTGGCGCCTCCTGGATTAAAGAAAATTCTTCTATGCAAATAAGTGGAATAGAGTGGTCAAATGTATATGTGTAAAAAAACCCGTCTTTTATATAAATGTGTAGAATTTATTTTGGTGAGCTTCTTATTTCATAGACAGGTGTTAGTTGCTAGACAGCCCACGGGTATTTAAAATGTTTACTCTTCATTGTCGTCTTAAACAATGCCTCTATACAAACACAGAGGATAAATGATTGACTTTGATAACATGTTTAAATAAATGAGAAAAAAATCACATGTCTGGGAATTGGCTTTTTGCTTTTTCCACTAAATGCTCAGATCATGTCCTTTTGGAATCAATGGCAAAACTCCATTGATTCATTAGGGCCGTATTTTCACCCTACACTCTTCTTTTTCAGTAATAAGTAGATTTGGCCCAAGTTTTTCTGAAGATACTGCTTTAAACTATTTCTTCTGTTCTATTGAATAACAGAGTAGGTTGATATTTAAGAATGAAAGCTCATCAAGTTTAAATTTCAGTTGTTTTATAATAATAGCCATATGTTAGTTATGGATTGTGTAGGTCTGAAGTTTTGGTAATTTAAAACTGCTTTAAAGTGACCTTTACGTGCTTCCACATTTCAACATTTTCTAAAGGCAGTCGGTATCGGTCCTTACCCATAAATTGTTGCATTAAAAGATCTGCAGGCCTGGGCCCGTAGTTAAGAGGCTCGCAGTAAGGAAGTCCTGTGAACGTTTGTCCACACACCTAAACTCAGAAATGGAGTCTTCTCAATGAAATCGACATAACTGCTCTCAGACCAGGATGAAATGTAAGCTTTTAAGACAGGCCAGTCTCTGTTAGTATTGAAGACAGGACGTGAAGCAAGATGGACCTTATGCAGTTGTTGTGTTCCTCTCTAGTTAAACAGTGCAAGAAGACAAGACACTATGGGAAATACTTTTTTCACTGGCAGCTAGTCAAGCTGCGAGGACAGCGATACTGGGGGCAGTATGAAGGTGTAGCTCAGCTCCACTACCACTGCCTGATTTCTCCCATATGACTTCTCCCTGATTTCCCAACCACACTGTAGCTGATCTTGCCTTTTGGTTGGGTTGCAGGTTGCAATCCTGCAATTTCTTATTTCTTTGCAGCGCTCCATGCCCTCTTCTTCTCCATTCATTTGTGTGTCATTCCTTGCATGTCTGAGATCTTTCTCAAAAGCCGTTTTATTCCTGCTGTCCGCACTTTCCCTCTGACTTTCTATCTGACTATTTCCACTGTTATGGTAAAGGCATTTCATTTTTGGTATTGGAGGATTTTCACCTTACATGCCAGCATTTCAAAAGCATTTTTATTTTGATAACAGGGAAACAGAGGTGCATCAGCTAAAGCTATTTGCCAGAGCCTACGCAACATGTGTACAGCAAGATACAGACTAGCACCAAATCTCCTGACCCTTCCTTCTAATGCCTTGGTCTTTAGGCATGAAGTGGAAAATAAAGTAACAGAACTAAAAAGATCATTTAAAAAGTGCCACACTCAAGATCAAAACAGGTTTTGAGATGCTGACAAAAAGGAAATGCTGTTTGAAATCTGTCCCGGATTGATTGATATCTTAATAGGCCCTTAACTCCTGTGGAATTTTGTTACTTCTCCCATGACATTAAATGTTAAAGTGGTGTATGTGCAGCACTTTTCCCATGAATAAGAAAAACACCATCCACCTAGCAGTTGACCAGATTTCCTTTTCTTTTGATATACTGCTATCCTCAATGCCCACCAAGATTTAGACACTTGATATATTTGAACCTAAATTAGATGTTTTCAGTGAAAATACACAGTGCAGCATTGGGAATCCACGTGGCCCTCTCTAAATACTATTTCCCAGCTCACAGTTGTAAAGATTCACTTTGAAATTTCCTATGAAATACCTCTGCCTCTCCAAAAGTTTGGTCTTCATTTGGCCCTAAACCCTGCAAAAGCTTTAGCACAGGCATGTAAGTAATTCCACTAGCACATGTAAGTAACTCCACTGATATATACTAAGCAGACACATAGGTGTTTGGAGAACAAGACTTTCTTCAAGTATGAAAATATTTTTGTAATTATTTCCTTTTCTTTTGCAAAACTCCAGCCTAGGAAAAGAAATCAAAATCTTGCATAAACTTTGAGGTAATAAGGTCAAGCTCTAATTTCATTTCATTGTTACACAAAATGTTTGCTAGTCTTAGGAAATGGACAAAAATCATTAGGCTGTTTATGAAAATTTGAGACCCGATCCTCTAATCAAAGCATCTTTCATTAATTCAAGCAGAGGAAAACCCAGCCTCTGGAATAAATCCCTATGTATTTTCAATATGTTTTCAAAAGACAAAGTCATGTAATTAAATTTCTGAATACTTTCAATAATTTTTTGTGATACCTGTGATGGCCAGAAATATTTCAGAATTGTTTACAACACGGTGCTGCAACAGCAACACACCACATTAATACTCAGAGACATGGCAGCATAGAGATGGACACACACCTGTCCCACGTACTGACCCTGCAGTGCTTCCAGCCCCAACATCCACCCAAGCACCATGGAGTGCAAGAGGACCAAAACCAAAACTAGCAGGGACCCATCTGCAAATAGATATCAAACCGACTGCTTTATCGGTTTATTAATATACAAAAGGAAGGCTATATAATAATAGCAATTAGTCACTCCACTTTTCGGAAAAATAATGCAGGGCTATACATTGAGGCACTCCTGACAATGTTTCCTTTGTAAAATGCACGAGGGTGCATTCCAGAGGGATCTGACCGAGATGTTCTACGGGTGCGCCTTGGACGCTCACAGGGTCCGCTCCGTGGTGCTGCATTTCCCGGGGGCGGGGGGACCGCGGGCGCCCGTCCCGCCGGGCCGCGCTCGCCAGGGAGGCGGCAGGGAACGGCAGGAGGAGGGAGGCAGGGCGGGAGACCCTCGGAGAAGTCCCATTGTTTAGATTTCTGTCACAAGCCATGAGAATACTTAATTTCTTTCATCTCTGGAGTTTTCATTATCATTCAAATTTCATTTTCCATTAATTGATCGGGGATTAGCGAAGCCATTATGCAAAAATTAAAGACAAGCCAGATGCGATGAATAATTCATGACGGACAATTACACTTTATTCCTGGTGTACTTCCTAACTTCCCTGCGACTCCCCGCCTGCTGCAATGACAGCCTTCCCTCCCTCCCTGNTATCGGAGCCTCCGCCAGCGCGCCTGGCTCGGGCGGGAGCGGCGGTCCGTGCCCGCTGCCTCCCGCACCGCCTCCGCACCCCCTCCCGCCGCCGGGGTGCCGGCCAGGAGCGGGAGCGGCCGCGGGCGCTCCCCCCGCCCCGTCATCCGCGCGTCCCACACCCCTCACACCGGGCATCTCATTTATCCCACCGGACAGTTGTTGCCCCATTAAAGCGCAGTCCCGCCCTTCACGGAGGACCTTTCATCTGGGGAAGTTTTATGACACTTTGTAAA
>VWZW01004142.1:1643621-1770524 GCA_013397115.1 Edolisoma coerulescens
GGAGGCTCGTTCCCCCTCTCTTATTTTAAGGTGCACTTTTAAACCGCACCCGTTCTGCAGGTTTTTTTAATCCCTCGACCCCGTTTCTGGCGCACGACGCTCCAAGCGCCGGGTTTGCGATGTCGGCCCTCGCCCAGGGGGTCACACCTTGGCAGCCCGGCCACGCCGCCACTGACTCCAGCGGGGACCGAGGCTCGTGTTGGACTGCGAGACTTCCTTTCCCTCTGTATTTATTATTCTCTGCGCCAAATTCTCTGGGGACTGTAACTTGGAAGCCCCGTGCCGGTGCCTCCAGCGTGTCAGAAACCAAGCGTGTGCCCCTGCATCTCCCCTCGCATCCTGCCTTTGAGGTGTTTGGTACCCCGCTTCAGTCTGTTAAAGCACAGGGCATCTCTCTCACATGTTATTTGGGACTTTACACCCTCACCTTTTCTTGTCTTTAAACTTTGCTGTGGAACTTAAAGGCACAAATGCAAAGTAACAAATAAGTTTTCTTTTCACCGCTATTAACTAAATAGTGGGGACCATTGGAAAGGAAAGGTCTCGCCTTTGAATTTCACCGTTGAGAAGGATTAATCAGAGCACTTTTAGCAAAGATTGAGACTGGTAAACACTGTGTTTTTTAAAAAGTATCTTTCTAAATGTGCCAAAACCCGGTTTTTTCCTCCTATTATTTCAAATTTTTAAAAACACCAGACACTTAAATTGATACTGTTTTTTCTGGATTTGAGTTTCACCCAAAAATGATTTTCAGCAAACCTGTCGTCACCTGAGGTCAATCTTAGATGGCCAGTAATCAGTTTTCAGCACAAAAATGGAAGTATTTTTCCACGCACAAAGTCTTGCATGTTTTTACTTAATGCAATGTAAAATTAAGAACAAACAGACTGTAAGAAAACAAAAGGTAACATATTAGCTGACAAGTTTCTTTTTTATGTCCAAAAAAGAGAAGATGGAAGAGCAAGAGGCAGTATTTTCCTCCATACATCCCTTTTTTTTTTTTTTTTTTTAAGATTAGTTGGATCATTAATATTCCTTTCACATAAACATGCTATGCATTTCAGTCAGAGTAAAATACGGGCGCAGTTTATGGCTTCCAGTGAGTGGTGCTTGCCATAAATAAGCATGGACAGGTAAGAGGAACCAGTGCCGGGCACTGCACTGTCAAGGGGAGCAGTGAGGCCTTTTGAAGTGCTCTGAGCAGGAAGCAGTGCAGCCTTTTTAATTAGAGCACATACAGCTGGAGGATATACAGGAGGAGTCTCCTAAGAATTTATTTTGGGAAGGGAGGGACATATCCTTCAGGTGTTCTCATTAATGCAGGCTTAAACACAGAGCATAAAACCCAGCATTTTGAGAAGAAAAAAAAGAAACCAAACCCTTTCCCCCCAAATACCAGGGCTGAAATCCTGCTCTGCTTGAAATCAACTGATGTTTTGCCATTTTACTCAAGGAGACCATAATTTCTTTCCAAAAAATTAGTATGGACTGCTTGATCCCATTCCCATCAATAATAAGGCTGTACGTAGCAAACCGCTGCGTGTTTTCAGTGTGTTTACATATAAATATATAGGAACATCAGAAAAAAGAATTAATTTCAAGCTTCATCCTGCTTTTATTCCGCATACAAGGCCACCCCTTGATTTCACAAATTATTTCCATTCTGAAAGGTCAAAATCAGCTCTCATGTAAGGATCAGACTGGAATTATTTCCATGGTATCCGAGCTTTGCATTTTTATGAGAATCCAATTTGGGTCTCTGGACAGAAATATCATTTGGTTTCCTTACGGAGCACTGAAACAAATTAAAAAATCTGTAAAAATGATAAACTGGCAGATTCTGAATAGATGTGAAGTTTTGTTATGCAGGAGAAGCAACAAAAGTATCTCTGAAAGAGAGAACTGCAAACAGTTCTTCTAAGCATCGTAACTGAGAGCGATCGTTTTTTGCTTTTACCCTCTATCTGGTAGGTCGTAATTAGCTAATAATTTTCAAGATTTCTGTAATTGATTATGCCATTTAAGTCTGCACAGCTATTTGCTAAGAAAAACTCCTTGTCAGCACTTCTGCCTTTGTAATAAGATCTTGAAACACCTATTTTTTTAGATCATTACTACTTCTAGATGTCAGATATGTGATGTCAAAGTATTTGTGAAGACAGTAGAAAATGACAGGTCTATTACTGTGTTTAACTGCTAGCTCTTGATAAAAATCTCTGTGTAAGAACTAGATGTGATTGTTATTAATGAGTCCTGGCTTTGTTTAATTTGGGGAATAAGCCGCATTAATATTTAGGTATTATTTTGAAAATCGATTAAGAAAACACCTGGGTTTAGTTACAATATGCTACCTTCAAATTTTTGAATTGCAGCAGGGTTTCCACTAGTGTTACTCTCTGTATTTACTGGAAACATTTTTCTTGAGAGCTAGATGCTTTCTGATCAAAATAACTTAGATCATTGGACTGTACCAAGGATTTAATCAGTGTAGTAATTATTTTCAAAATCTCATTGCAAAGTTGCAAGGCTTTTGGTGTACTTCGTGTTTATTTCTGCATATCAGAAATTATTTTTGTAATAGCAAGGTAAATCATCATGTTTTATTTTATATCTGATAAATTAATATTAAAAAAGTTTAAAAGAAAAAAAATCCTTACCCACTCCATCATTCTTTGCAAACTGAATATTATTTTTATGGATCAGTGTAGTGAGGTTTGCAAACAGCTTCAGGATAGCAAATGCTGATTTCTTACCTGTGTGTCCGTAACATTTATTTTTTGATCAAGACTGTAGAAGGTCTGTAGGTGATTGATGAGTCTTATTTATGTATGAACTGATATGAAACTGACTTACAAAGTCGCTTATTTCTTCTGTGTTGTATCCCGTTCAGATGTTTCTCGGGTTTATTGCATGCTGTACCTTAGCTTTTGAAGTGTGAGGATGGTGTCTATATCTAGAAACAGGCAATGGATGTATTTGCAAGCAGGTTTTGACACTACATAGGCAATAAAAATAATAATAAAAAGCTATATTCTTATCATGCAGGTTTTTCTGACTGCATCTTTCTTAATCTGTTATCTGTTAAAGTTTCATTTTAAAAGTGTTTAAAATGTGGCAAGCACCAACTTCAGAGAATTTATTAAGTATTTCAAATGTGATTTTAAAAACATCATGCTACCATCACAAATATATTCTTATCTTGAAATCTAAAATAGGCATGTGTAATTTAAACTATCACTACAGAGAGCAGACAAATCTATTTTAAGATACTATGGTTTGACTATTATTTCTCTCCATATCACCGGAGAAAAGGTTTTTTCTTTAGATTTTTAAAGACTGTTTCATTATTGCTTTTTGTATTGTTAGGTAGCTTTGTGGATCAGTAACAGGATTTTTCAAAACCATCGGGTTTTGAAAAAAAGCATGGGTTGTGTCTAGTGTCTGCGGCATTCGTGCTGCTTATTTTTATGTGGAACACTGAAAGAATGCTGTATTAACAACAACAAAAAATAAGCCCCAAAAAACAAAAACCTAAACCAAACCCCAGCTCTGGAGTTATGTATTTCAGCCTCCTGAAAGATTTTGTGAAAATTCAATGCCCTAAATATACACTGTATATTTGTACATGAAACACATATCTTTGATCTGCAGTTTTCTGAGAAACATAGCTGGTTAGTGGCTTAGTCTTCTAAAATGTGGCATTTAGCTGTTTGAAAAAACCCATTTCCAAACGTTATGAAATTAATTTTGGCTGGATGATTTTTTTTTTTTCCCAGAAATCCATGATCACAGCGGTAAAACTTGCTTGTTTTCTACTGAGATTTTTATCATGGGTCAATGACTCCATGTCAGCTTAAGGCCATTGACTCTTGCTTAGGTAGCAGACTTGGGACAAGGAGTTACTGCATGCCAGCTTTTTTGGGTAATACTGCCTTGGACAGGGCCTAGGCCTTGCACAATGGGGAGATGAGTCCAGTAGTTATTTACATTTGAATGACTTCGTAGAGGCGGGGAGGATGGTATCTGCTTTCTGACTGGTATGCAGCATTATTTCTACATCATTCTGCAAACAAAATCCTCTTGCATTTCTCACGTGGGACTCGGGACACTACTGTGAAGCCCTTTGCCGGGGTGATGCTTTAGCCGTGGCAGAATCGTTGTGCTTAAGGTGCCAGCTGGCTTTGCAGCCTGGTGTCAGGGTTGGCGAGGGGGAGCCGGGGGCCTCCAGGGAGAGAGTCAAGGGAAGCAGCCCTGCTTCCAGTCCTTGTCCAGCTGCTGGCGTGGCACTGCACACGCTGCGGCTGTAACGAGAGTCTCAGCAAGTCTGCAAAGGTTTGGCTTCCTGCTGTCACTCATCTGGTGTGACACAATGAAGGCATTCGGGCTGAGGAGGAGACTGGCATGGGAGCTGTACAGTGTTCATTTTAAAATTATTTTTCTCCAGGATCTTTAGACCTGTCTCACAGCAAAAATGTAAAGCTACAGTCAGAGAACCGAGATGAAGTCAGCAAAATACTGGTTTTGTTGATCTTGCCAGTTTGTTAATGTTCAGACTAGGCTCTAATATGACCTTCAAGCTGCTTTCTTCCTGCCTCTGCTGCACTGTGCTGCCAATGAGGACAGAAGGAGTACCTGTCACTCCTCCCAGGGTAGCCTGGACTCCGATTCTTGTCCAGCTACGTCCTTTTACCTGGACTGCTGTCCATTCTATGCCCATTTATAGATCCTGGGACACTCCCTTGTCATCTCACAGTGTGACCGAAACCTTTTCCCACCAGATGGATCTGGTGGAGGAGTTGTTTTTGCAGCTATCCTATCCCATTTGCCTTGACCTAAAAAGCACTGAAACTGAAAAGCCTGGTTTGGAAGACTGTTATGCCAAGCTACAGGCTCCTTGCTCAGGCAGGTTCTCTTCTATTAAAGGCAGCTGGGTGGAGCATTAGTAGGTTTGCAGGTTACCGTCATTTGTCATCTGAGGTGACCTAAATCAACTGAGTGATCCACCTAACTGGGACAAACACCCACACAGTTCCCTCCTCCTGCAGCATCTTTTGATGCCCTCATTCCAGCATAGATTACAAATACCTCTCTTAAGATCATGTTCATTGCTTTATTCAACCCACGCATTAACCAGAATCCTTATGGATTCTTGTGGATCACCTGTTAAGTTGGTTGACTTGGGGCAGAGAGGTGGGTTAGGAATTAGACAGCATCCAGGTGTATTTAAAGCAGAAGTAATGCCCTGGGGATGTAAAAGAGAATTGTGGGAATATATTGTAGGAGTTCCAAAATGTCAGCTCAGCTGTTCTCACTTCTACCGTGTCCTCACTCTAAAGTGATTAGCTCAGGACTTTTCTGATATAATACCTAAGTTTCAGCCTCTGCATCTAGCCACAGAGGTGAGTATGGATTTAAAGGATGTGTCAGCATGAGCACAGGGACGTGTTTGCTGACCATCAGGTTATCTGGGCCTGAGTCAGAAGCTAGGGCAGGACTGAAGCCAAATCGTACTCTCAGTTGGTTCTTGGTCATGTTAGTGACTTTTGAGAAAAAAAGCAGATGTGGTTTTGCATGTTTCCAGGGCTAAGGGGAAAAAAATTATTTCATTTACAGCCCTTTACTGTTCATTCCAAGCAATCTCTTTCTCTTTTTAGCACATCTGATCAAAGAAACAATGAACCCTTTCGGTTTTTTTTCTCCCCCCAATGAGAGTTGTTTGTTTCTTCCAGCAATGCCAAGGGACTTTGACTCATCCAGGACATTCAAAACTGACCCCTGGGTTTGTAGGCAGTGTGATTTTATTGTCCTTACTGTTCCTATTGTTTCAACAGGTTCCCACAGCCAGTGTCACCATAGAAGGAGCGTCTGCCCTCAACCGTGTCCGCTGGGCCCAGGCTGGGAAGGAGGTAGCAGTTGGTGATTCAGAAGGCCGCATATGGGTCTATGATGTTGGAGAGGTATCTTCTTTTGGGATTCTTCTGTGGTTTGTTTGTTTTGTTGGGTTTTTTTTGTTTTGGTTTGGTTTGTTTTTAAGCTCGACTCTGGAGACTGCCACATCTAAGTTTAGAAAGGAATCTGTCTTATTCTTTCAGTGGAGTCCTCATTGAATTTGGGTTGCTAACAGTGTGTTAGTCGTAAAGCTACTTTGCAAAAGAGTTAACTTGTTAAAGTCTCATGAGAGAAGTGTCTTTTGAAAGTTTCCAGTGTTTTTCAAACTGTCTTTTTATAATGGTTCTGTGGATACAGTTGGAAAAATTTAAAAGAACATAAAGAGGAAAAAATTGAGGTGCAAAATGAGGCAGTGCTGTTCTAAAGCTGGTCCTAAAGGGTTCACCTTTTATACTTCAGTATCTCTCATTTCATGACTGGCTTATTGCTGTAAATTTTTGTCAGCATGACATGTACAGTATGCATCTGTTCTTTTGATACTGCTTCATGTGTCTGAATACATACAAAAGTACTAACAGGAGGAAATGAGAGGTGGCATTTTGAAGGATGGTAGGTGCATGCGTGATAGACTATAGCAGGATGCATATTCTGTGTCTAAGGCTGCTCTCAATTCACCCTGCTACATCTTATAACAAGCATCTAAACTGCAGTGTGTTTGGCAGTGATGAATCTAACTCTTTGTTGATGAATGCAGTATAAAGTGTTCCATCGGCATTACAATCCCTTGGAACAGTTAAGGGTGAATCTCTGAGCAATCAGCCTTTATGTAGAGAATTTGTTTTCCATCATTATCTGTGATAGGATACTGAGATACCCATCTCTACACGGTAGGGAAACATTATAGAATGCATACAGAATTATCTGTAACTCTCATAAAGTGATTTTATGGCCCATAGCAAAATTGCTTGTGCATGACTCATATTTTTGGATTTCATTCACTTGTGCAGGAGTTGCCTTTCCTCACAAATGTTTGCTGAAACTTCTTACCATATTGTTAGCATAATCTCTAAATTGTCTAAGGTTACTGTGCTCAGATTTCCACTGTGACACTGGCAGGTCAGCTGTTTTTATTTATTTTTCATTTTTGCATGACTGTTCTGTCTTTCAAGTGATACAACAGGCTGTGGAAATGTCTTTGATGACAGCACCATCTGATCTTGTCTGGAAATCTAGACGGGCTGTAGAAATGTCTCTTTTTGCATATCATACACCAAATCATGCATAGGACTGTTTACTCCTGCAAGCTCACCCAGACAAAAATAGTGTTCTATGCAGAAGTAGCAATATTGAAGTTTTTGACCTTTCCTCTGTATAATAAGACATCATCTTGCAAAATGAGTCACAGTGATACAGTCAAATAAAAAAAAGAAAGACAGGCTTCTGTTACTTGAAAAAGAAAACAGAGTCGTTCAGCAGTATGGATTTGTGTGAGTCCAGTTCAGTGTTACATAAGGGGTTCTGCTTCAGGGATGTTGTGTGCCCTGCCCGTGCAGAGCCTCAGTGTCTCCAGCTCAGCTCCATACGTGCCTAAGTGAACCGGCGGGTGTCCATCCACATGGCTACTTACACACCACTGCCACCCCTCCTCCTCTTCGGTAATGAATGAAGGACCTCATTAATTTGTTGCCTGGTTCATCCCAGCAGTATCAGTCTCTGCAGTAATTCCTGTATGAAATTTAGAAGAGGTCATCTGGGCTGCAACACCGCTGGGGCTGCTGTGTTGTTAATGCCTTTTTCTGGTTTTAAAGCGAAGGATGCTCATATATTCTCTAGCCCAACTGTTCTCACTATAAAGCCTCAAGTGAGATGCAGAAATACTTTGCAGATCAAGAGCTTGGAACCAAGGGCATGGAGAGTGAGCAGCAGCCTCTTCGCTCATTAACCCTGTGGGCCAGTCTGTAAAGAGCTCTTTGATGAGGGATTCCGTCCTTAGCTGTCCTCAGGCGTGACGCAGGAGGATTCACAGTGCACATGCACTTTTGGAAGTGTCTGGTATAGAAATATGGCAGCCTTCAAGGATTTTGCTTTACTTCTCTGTGCAGGTACTGGCCACTTTTTTGGTTTAGCTGGGGTCCTCCTTTGACTGTCGTTTTTGTAGGGGTTTGATTCTGGGATCTGATGGGGTTGGTCTGACAGCTTAAAAGGGGGAGTTCTTCTCCTGCCAGCCACCTCTAGCCGCATCCCTCGCTGCCCAGTTTTTGTGCAGGTAGCAGTGCTTGTCATCACTTGCATTGTGCAGAGGGAGATAGATCAGTAGAGAAGCATTTATTTATTTATTTGTTTCCTTTGGGCTGTTTTTCTCCATGAACTGACTCACGTGGGAGTAGATGAGTGAGCATGTGGCTGGGATCGAGGGGTTGGGAGCTGGACTGTACAGTACCCAGCAGCAGCTAACTTTCCTATCTGACCCAGCAGTGTTGCAAATCCTGACACTGAGCTGTGGCAGTTGACCTTTCAGCAACAGCACTCTTGTCTCCTACAACATCAGCTTCTGAAAAGGCCTCATCACTGGAAGAACTCATCTCTGCTTGGCTGATAACTCTGTAGCATCCACTTGTTTGAAGGTGCATCTCCCTGATTTGGGAAGATGGTTGTGATTACTTGCATTAGAAAGTCAGCAGGCCACTTTACAAAGACCCTAAATACACTTACCCAAACCATTAATGCTCCACTTACACTGCACCCTTTTAAAAACCTTTGTTTTCTTGTGACTGTTCCAAATGTCAGGTTAGATCAGCTGTAAACTCATAAAGCATTAGTTCCATCAGAAGAAAAAAATACTATATTTGTATTTTAATACACTATGGTATCTTTGAATTTTACCTTACTAGGTAAAAATTTTTTCTTACCTGTTTCTTAGACAGCATTGACTCTGTGAATTTTAATCAGAGCAGAAAACATCAGGCTATCAACCGTTAAGGAAAAAATTAAGTGGCAGGAATTTTTACTTTGATAGATTCATCATGGTTTTAAGGAACCATCCTAGAGAGCAGTAAAGTTTACTGCTGCTATTAACCCATATGGTATAAAGAGAAAACATATGACCTAAGCAAAAAACATAAGACATAAGGCCTAACCTTGCATCCTTTGTGAAGGTAAGGAGTGTGGGATCAGGGCTGTTTTCACTTGTGTAAGAATTTAGGATTTGGCCCATGTTGATATGTTATCCAGTCATGGTCTTTATGACACAAGAAATGTCAGACACATGAAGAACATGGCAGGGTCCATGACCAGGGAGTTAAAAATAATGGTGACACTTTCAGTTAGGCTATATAGTGTTATCTCCTTTGACTATGTACTTTTAGTTGTTTGATTTTGGCATCGCATCTGAAAATAACTGAACACATTTATTTTCACAGTGAGGGGTCTATTTTCTCCTCTATGCGTGTGCTTTATGCCCATTAGCATTAATGGGAGTAACACACACACTTCCAGCGGAGAGGAGACTTAAACGGTCCATATAGATGTACTCTTGTGGATCAGTAAGCACCGATATAAAGAATGTGAATTATAAAATGAAATAAAAACCCAAACGTGCAAAAATCTTTGCAGATTATCTTTAAGATGGGAAAAATCTTTAAGATGGGATCTTAAACCTATATAACTTAACTAGTATATATAACCAATTATTGTAAATACACTTTAGTCTCTGTAAGATCTAAATATTCAAACTTTCGCTGGCATAGTAGTTGTGATATTATTATTGTGATAGTTTGTGTAATATATTTTAGCTTCTGTGGGCTTATGGCTTATTTACTGGGCAGCAAGTTTTCTGTATGGTAGAAGTTGATTTTAACAGAACATGAACCACTGCCTATAGATTTATTCACATGTTCAGATGATTGATAGTTAGACCTAACTGCATGTCTGCTCTGCAGATATATTTTCTAGAAAGCTTGCTCCCATTGTGCACGCTTCAGTGATGCTACACAGTGCCTGCTGTCATAAATATTCCCTAACAACCATGTTTGTTGCTTACCTGGCTTATTGCAAATGCTCTTTGCACCTTTGGTTGTAAAAGAAGCAGCTTCTCATCCACCTTCTATTATTTATTTTTCTTTTTTTTTTCTGGTTTATCTCTTCCAGGTCATATTCTTGCTTGCACTGTGAGTACATAGATAGAAACTGTAAGTCAATGACTCATTATTTGATTCTAATAAAATATAAAGTAAGTTTGCAGCATAGGATCACAGGATTTGAAACTGTAATCAAAAGGAACGTAATGCAGTACATTATTTTGTTAAAGTGGTTACAGGACAAACTATGGCATCTGTTTGGTGGTCTTTCAGACGGTTGGTTCCAGTCATGCTTTTAAAAGGCAGCTAGTATGACAGGTGGGGACTGGAGAGAAGTAAGAAAAGGTCCTTCTTGAGACCATCCAGGAAGGCTGGCTCTGCCAACAAAGCAGTTACCTGGGATGCTTTGTACAGTTACTACCTCTGTCCTCGTTTCCATGCAGTGAAATCAGAATCATATGGGTGTTTATGTGACTTTGTTAGGTTTCAGAGTTAATACTGCCTTAAGCCTTTTTAGGGCTGCTGTGTTAGGTTGTTTGTGTACTTCCCCATTTGCTCCATGATAGGTGTTAATCCCATATCTCATTTTCAAGTACATGACCAGGGAGGGAGGAGCTGGTAACTGCCCGGAAGTATGTGGATGAAGTGTACAGTAAGGATATCCCGCTGGTGCCTATAAAATAATTTCCTTTGATTCCAGCAGCCTTTAACAGCTGCCCTGAGATTCTTAGGGTTCTAGACAGAAGGAAATGTATATTTGTGACCAGCTCTCACATTTCAGCACGACTATTGGGTCACTTGTTTTTCTAGCTTAGAGTGGGGAAGGATTTGTACTTTGTACTCCTGTCTTGTGATCTCTGTGTTTCACTGTAGATTTTGTGCAGAAAACACAAATCCAGCATGTCTTTCATGCTGTTAAAACCTGCTGTAGCCCAGAGAGAGAAATATGAAGCTAGGTTTTGTGTCATGTAGTTATCCAGGTAGATTTTCCAGTAGGTAGGTTTGCTTTTGCTATGATAAAGCTTCTGTAGAGCATATATTGAGTTGGGAAATGTTTTTGCCACAAGAGCAGAGTTGAGACTCGCCGTAAAAGATTTTATTTTAAAATCTGTGTTGAGTTACAAGTATTCTTGGAACACAGATAAATGGCTCACGCATATATCGTGGAGGCAGATTTGAGCAATAATAAGGGGTTGTGCTTACAACCAAGTTTTATTCAAAAACATTCAAAGATTAAGTAAGACACAGTAGTTACAACAACATGCACAATCCAGGCATAAAGGATAATTAAATTTCACCATTGATATTTCTGCTAGGGAGGTTGGAACCCTGGCCTCAGAGAATTTTAGAAACATGTTTTAACAAAGCAGAACCTTTTAAGAGTTGTTGGAAAATGCAAAGAACTAAGGTTTTGATTTGCTTCCTCTTTTTTCCCAGTTTTATAATGTTCAGTCTTGAAAGACTTTTAAAACTGGAAGCATTTAGAGATGACAAAAAAAAATACCAGGAACTTCGGGTTTTTACTTGAATAATATCTGAAATATTGAGCAGAACAAGCTCCTCGTCCCTCATCATTTCAATTTTGACTGATATAGTCAGTATTCACAAAGGGATTTTTGAAGTAGGTTAAATAAGAACTCCCTAATGAAAAAAACGCACTAGTTTGAAATCAGTCAATTTAATTACTGTGTTTTATGAAGGCCATTACCCATTGCTGATTACTAGGGTGATAAAATCTTTAAGCTTTGGTAGCCTCCATAGGGGGTGAGCTGATCTAAGTAGAGCAAAGTCCAGTCATTATCACCCTAAATACTTGTGTTTCTCATTACAATATTCATTACTTTAGGTTACTGTGAACGCTTTGAGGTCTTTATGCAAGCACTGGTTTATTCTTCTGTAGAAAAAAAATGTTATGTCGATAAGTTAAAACCAAGTGTTTTTATACTTCTACAGTTTAAAAGGAGGCTTAGCTACATCCATACATAGAAATGCATAAATTCATGAAATTTATACCTCTGAGCATAAATTTCCTTATACATACCCATTGATGGCTGTTTGCATGTCAGTGAGGTTGTATTAGTGTGATAAGAAATGGAAAGGGATACGAGTTACCTTGTTCTTTCAGTCTGTTTGGGTACTTAAAGAAGCTGGAATGGAGGCTTGTGTTCCTAATAACAATCTTTATTAGGGAAGTACTTTTCAAGAGGGAAAACTGAGCCGTGAATCTAATTAATCTGAGTTACCTAAGGCTGGTTGCTGAGGATTGGAGCTCTTTATCTCCAGTGCCAGCCTGGGGCCTTGCACTTCCCTTTCTCTGCCACCTCTTGCATATCATGTGGCATCACTGGCTCTCTGCCCTTCTCAGTCTCCCTCATCATGGGCTTCAGACTTACAAAGCAGCTTCATAAAACTGATGTTGTTTAAAAGATCAAAACTTTGCAAATGCTCTTTGCACCTGTGGTTGTGAAAGAAGCAGCTTCTCATCCACCGTCTATTATTTCTTTTTCCTTTTTTTTCCCCATTTATCTCTTCCAGGTCATATCCTGCTTGCACTGTGAGTGCAAAATCACTTAGTCTTTTGTTTAAAAAACGTTTTATTTAAAAAAAGAACTCTTGAAACATGTCAGGGAGGGATGTGGATCTGGGGAGAAGAGAGTAGCCTGTAGAAAGGGACAGAAGAACTTGGTGTGATTAAGCCAGGGAAGCATGAGCCTGATGGCAATATAGATGTTTCATGTTCCTGCAGAGATAGGAGTGCTTGGGGCCAGAGGAGGAGAGCTAGTGGAGCTGAGGACACGCTGCCACCAGCGCATGTGGCTGCAATCTGGCTGTGTATTTGAGTCAAAAATCAGAAGAACATTTTTAACTATCAGAAGGCTGAAGTCCCAGAGCGGGTAGAGACGATGGGACACGCACCTTCTCAAAGTGGAGCCTGTCAACAGGATTTTGTGCGTGATGCAGAAGTGGGTCACGCCTGGTGTACAGGGTCGCTCTCCTGCCCATGCCTGGATATTTGCTTGTTCTTGGAAACAACAGTTTCTTCTGTTTCTCTCTCTAGATAAATGGATGTGAAATTCCATTTTACTACCTGAATGTTACTTGTTAAAATTAAAGGAGGAAGTACAAGATCTTTAATGAAAGTACCTTTTATCTCATTTGTTGATTAGACAGTGAAATTAAATGGATATTAGTGAAAACAGACAGAAAGGGTGGGGGTTTTAAATGGTCATCCTAAAAATTCAGCTGATTCTTTATTCTTAGCTTCCACTTGCTTATGATGAAATATTTCAGCAGTTCTCCGGAGACAGCTTACTAGCTCCCCAGAGAATTTCGCAGGGTAAAAAGACATGAGTTTACAATATGATACAAGTATCTTTTAGAAGAATTATTCAACTTCTCGTCATATGAAATAAAAACCTTAAGAAACCCAGTCAACCAAGGAACAAAACGCTGGCCCCAGTCCTTTTTATTCATTTGCACACTACTTTTAAAGCTGACTTATGTTTCCTCTTCCTTTGCAAAGGCCCAGATCCTCCCCCTGCAGAGAGGATCAGAGGGAACAAGCCACACGTGACAGGAGTTAATCATGTAGCTTAATGCAGTATTGGAAGGCACTCAGATAACGGAGTGATGAGAGCGGCAGAAGAGAATCTGTAAGAGATCATTCCCTTTCTGCACAGTGCAGCCTGCAGGAGGGGGAGAAGGGAGAGCTGTGTGTGGCAGTCTTCCTGCTGGTATTTTCCTGCTGAGCTGGGAAGCACTGTAAAGGGCAAGAGAAAAAGAGCAAAGGGAAGCCCAGATCGGACATACCAGTCTGTCCACATGGGCACTACTGGGGGCTTCCCTACGAGCTCCTCAGTTACTGCTTCTCCTGAAAACTTGTCAAGAGGCTTAGTGGAAAAGATAATCTGTGTCCAGGCTTTCTATGGTAGTTGTAGCTGAGACAGTGGTCTCAGCTTTAGCCGGTCTGCCCCCATCCTAACCCTGTCTCGTGGAACACTGTGGGGGAGCACAGCTGTAGTCAGTGCATATTAATAGAGTCACAGAGTATGTATTTTGAATATCTAGTGAGTCTGTTGGGTGATACTTTCTCTGAAGTTTTTTACCCCCTTTCTGACGAAGTGTTACTGAAAAACGTCCATAGCTTTAAGTAACAGAGAGTATGGAAGAGGAAAATTGCCAAATGCAAAATTTAGTTTAAGCTCAGTTTGTGTGCAGCAATTTCCAAATTTCATAGAAATCCATGACTTATCATTGTGGTGTTAAAACACTTCTGAAACAAGAGCTGCTTTGTATAATTAATTTTTTTCAGGGGGCTTCTGTGGTTTCAACCTGTCACATCCAGTAGCAGTTTTCATTTTGAGAATCCTTAACTATGTTTTCAATCTTTATGGTTTGCAAAATGGTCTGTATTTTGAACTTGAAAAAATACTTAATTCGTGACTTGGAAAGTAACAGTTAAACCTAAAATATCAACTGAGGATAACTCTGGGCTTTAATACATCCTATTTTGCAGCTAAAATTCTATATTCTGTGTTTAATTTAAATATGAAATGTATACTCCAGTGCCTAAAGTGATGGAAGAATCTATGTGTGAAATGAAAAAAAATAAGAAAAACATCAAAATAAAACCCACTGCTGTTTCATGATGGATGAGCTCTTGCAGACAACGGGATATGTACAAAATCTCAGAGAAGGCAGCAACTCTCCTGCAAACTAAAATCTTTGAGCAGTTTATAAGCTGCTTATGGTGAGAGTCCATTTGCCAACTGAGAGCCAGAAAGCTGTGGCAGAAGTCCTTTACAGTTTCTGTCCTGCCAGGTTTCCATGGCATGGACATGGCCAGCTTGGTTTGGATGGGAAGCAAGCTGAGCTGAATATGATTTATTTCTTCCCTGAGGCAACAGTCCTTCACACAGCTGAACTTCCAGGGAGGCACCTTTGCCAGCGCAGCCACCCCACAAGCTGAAGCTCTGGTATTTCAAGTGAGAATGATGGGCTCGTTCTTCCAGTCAATGTAGTTGTCAGTAAAAAAAAAGAATCAGGTATTGGAAAGAACAGGTCGAGTGCGCCTCACCTTCTAGTTTAGTTCAATTGGTATTTTTAGGCTTTCTTGTGCACTGATGACAACTGTTAACATAATATGGTAGAGGAGGAATCCTGATCCCTTAGCTCCAAATGTTAAATGTCCTGAAATGTGTGTAAAAAATTCCAGGACTTTTCAATGACTTTGAGAAATGACAGCTGGAACAGGACTGAGATCCCCATGGGAGGTGAATGGCAGGCAGCATGCCTCACTGTTTTTCTCAATCCACATGTAAATTGATGGCATTACAGAAGAAGTGGAATGGCAGGAACTGCAAGAACTTTATTGCTTGGGGCATCACCTCTGTTGAAGCAAAATTGTGAGCTTTCCTCAAGCATGGCAGATGCTCTTTCTGCTGATTAATTGCATTAAATCTCTTCTGTTTCCAAGGACTTACAGGCCAATAGTCTCTGCCATTGAAAGTATTCCTTGAGGGAGATGCACAGGAGAGGCTCCTCCCAGTATGACTGGTGAAAGCACTTCAGTGGGCTTAAGAACAAACTATGAGCTTATAGTCAACCTTAGTATTTTAAAAATAAGAGGTGATTTAAGGAAATAGAAGTTATTGAAATTTCAATTTGCAGTCAGCTCTTTCAGGATGACTGATGATTACTCAATGTTTTATCCTCTGTAGTTGATGTCAAGTGCAGCATTTTGATATGTTAGCTGAGGGAAGCATAATCTGTTTGATAGCTTGGACATCATTCCTCCTAGTTAATTCAGGAGAGCCTGGCCCAACTCTGGTATTAGAGGTGGAACTGTAGCATTGTCTACAATTAAAGATACTTCCTACTTCCTTGTTTTCTTTTCCATATGCCCTATCAAGTTGTAATCCTTTAGGCTGAAGTTTTCCATAATTGGTGTTTGCTTTTAGCACAGGTTTTGTTGTTTCTTACTTTTTTTTTTTTTTTTAAGATTAAAGACAGTACCATAATGCAAAATTAATAACATGCTCAAATTGAGGGAGTTAGTCTTAACTCTGACATTTCCTATCTTTGAAGTGTTACAGTCTGCAGTCTTAATGTTCTGTTAACAGATGCATTTATGTGTCACGTATGTATAATTTACGGACTATGTTTTATTTTGTTCTCCTGTTAGACTGGCATCAAGATGACTGGTGCAGACAAAGAGCACTAAGTTTAGAGAAGAATTAATGGGCATTCAAATGCTTCAGTTCCTATGTAGGCCCTTTGTACAGCATATCTTTGCACATTACATATCAATTATTAAAATAACACCATTGTTAGCTCGGTATTCAAAACATAATTCGGCATCAACTGTGTAACAATTCAGAAGTTACTGTTCTCCTTAGAAGAAAAAAGTCAAAGTTTGCTGAAAATTGATTCAGTTTTTGTTTCAGTTGGGGGGTTTTGATATAAACTAATATTATGTCTTTTTTTTTTTACTAAGGCAGCACTAGTTAAATCAGACCCTGCTGGTGAATTGCAAAGCAATAAATCACAACAGACATTAATCTAGATGAGGGTTAAGTAATTAACTTCATAGAAGGGTGGTGTATATTGTGTCTGTGACACTAGACTGACTGCTGTGCATAGAATAAATGCAGTATTTAGGTTGCCTATGGTATTCCACCCCTTCAATTAAGTAAACAAATATATATAGAGCTACTCTGGAGTGTATCCTTTGTGGTCTAAACACTGTATCTTATTAAAGTCATCTGCATGCAGTATGTGGGGTTTGAGTTCCTGCCAGTGGTTTCATCCATTGTTAACAGCGATGCTCAGCTCTCCCAAGAGTTAAATACAGTGGTACTTTAGTTATGTGCAAAGGGTGCTCTTGGTTACTTTGGTGGCCATTTCGTTGCATATTACCTCCCACTTTGTTTCCATCCATGTGTGTGGCATAGGGTGTTGCCTGAAAAAATATAGGCTTTTTCAGGAAATAAAATATCCATATAGGTTGAGAAAAATATCAAAGGTAGCCTGTAATTGATTCTGGGGGGCAAGACCAGGGCCAGAATAGGTGTGTGCCTGCCTGCTCTATGTGTCTATCAAGATATTTGCATATCTGTTTTCACTTCAGCAGTAATGACAAAACATCTGTTGAACTCCAGAAGATAGGATCAGTTCTTAAAGTGGAACTATGATTGTTCGTTACTGTTTGTATTGCAATCCTCATTCTGCAAGTGCTGTCTTTTACCTGGAAAATGAGACCAAGTGATTGTTCTACTTCTTCAAAATCATCAAGTTCAAGTAGTTGTAGTTTATCATCATGAAACACATTTTTACCTACAATGTCATAACCACATTCAGATGTTAATCCATTGCTCCAAGTATTTGCAGCAGATTTCTTTTCAGCACTTAGAGATATGGACAATATGGAGTGACAAAAATTTTGCTCAGAGAAAATACAGCTAAAACTACATTTGCCTGAAGCTATGTTTATTTGATGATGCTGTTAAATTGAATTGAAAGAATATTAAAATGGTGATAAGCCACATACACAAATAACTTAGTGTGAAGTCTGAGATTTTAGTCACTAGTTTACCAGACTTGTTGTTGCCCACAAACTCAGATTAGTCTGAATATTTTCTAAGTTTTAATTAGCTATCTCTTCAAAGAGTGTTTAACTTGCCTTTCTAAAAAATTGTAATAGCAACAGGCTATTTTAGAACATTAATTTTTATATAGTTTTTATTTTCCGTGCCAGATATGAGATTTTATGGTATATATGACTGTGTGGAAGCAGAGACAAGTAAACAGAATTTCTAAAATAAGATCACCCTTTGCCTCCAAATAGCAACAAACCCAAATGCAACTAATGAAAGATGCATGTTAATCAGAAAGTGTCTGACCTTTTGGAGCATGGTGATTAGCTATAGAAAGCCATCAATTTAGATCACAACAAGCTTTTTCTTAACACAAAAATAAGAAAGCATTGTGCTTCTATGAAATGTTCAAACGGGTCACAGATTTTTGAACTGGGAACAGTTATCACCCTTGGAGTGTATCTTGGACCACCATGCAGGCTCGTCTGCAAACTTCTAATTGAAAGCAGTGTGTGGCACTGGGGCTGTGACCACAGACTCTGGCAGATCTTCCGAGCCGTGGTGTAGCTGCTCGTTGTCAGATTCTCCATTTACACCTGTGTCCACGGGTGCGGGTCAGCAGCGCTGCAGGCCGTGCTGCTTGGAAAACTTCCCCCCTGCACAACAACCTCTCAGTCACTGACAATGCTGAGGAGGTTCTTCCCGTGGCTGTTTTTGCTTTAGGGCTTCTGAACTCTAGGTGAAGACAAAAAAAAAGTGACTATTAAACTGGTGACTGGGAATGCACAATTATTTCACCAGTGATCAGTGCTGCAGATTATGACCTAGTGTCTCAGTGACAGGTAAGTAAACCCATGAGGTACAGGCATTAAAAGGAAATGGAACAGGTTCAACATGGACAACTGTGCTCTCTTTGAGCTCATAGGACGCTGGTTCCTCTGAAGTGGAGGTGGCTGCTGCTGCTGAAATTGCATTTTGATCCTTTCTCAGGAGAGTCCACTGCCCTCAAAGGAGAGCTGTGATGGACAAGAGCTTGGAGGGATGAAGGCAGGAAGAGTTTGTCCACTCCCATCCCAAAGATTTAGAGGCTTCAGGGAAGGCAAGGAGCCAGAAATAAAGTGAAATATCCTCAATGAATAATTCATTGGCTGGAAAGTGGTTTTCCAGGGAAACTGAAGCTATACAGGGATTTGGACAAATTCAGCTGAAACACTCAGCCATAAAAAAGATGGATGGGAGGGAAATATACAAAAGTCTTGAAATATGTTGTAATATCTTGTTTCAACCATCTGGATAGATTCCTTTAAAAGGCACATTCAAAGATTTGGGGGTTTTGTCTCAAAATCTTTTTCTCCTTCTTTCCTTCTTTCCTTCTTTCCTTCTTTCCTTCTTTCCTTCTCTCCTTCTCTCCTTCTCTCCTTCTCTCCTTCTTTTCCTTTTCCTTTTCCTTTTCCTTTTCCTTTTCCTTTTCCTTTTCCTTTTCCTTTTCCTTTTCCTTTTCCCTAACTTAAAAGAGCAAATGTACTAGAAGGTGCTAAATGATCTGAAAATGAAATTGATGTTGATTTGTGTCTTCAGGCACTGTTTTTTTATTCCTTTCCTGCTTGCTGGGGAGCCCAGCACTAATTGACACAGAGAACAGCATCAAGAGTTGTCTGGTCAGAGCATCTTCTTTTCCTGAGTTCTGTCACAGTTTTCAGAGTAGTAGTGGTCAGTGAAGTTGCTATTAGCACTAGGAAAACACAAGAAATACAGCTTGTGTTTGTAAAATCTCTGGTGTTTGGATTGGAAGGTCTGCACACAGAGGAAGTCTCTGGCTCCATGGGAAGGTGGAGGAGGCTGGTTTTGGTGAAGCCCACGTGCCCGGTGCTGCCTGTGCTCCCTGGCGAGCCCCAGGGGCAGAGCACTCTGTCACAGTCCTGCCAGATGCACATAAACCATCTCCTTGGTCAGTCCTGGCATGGAGCGGGGCACGTCTTAGGGCAGGACAGCTGACAGGTAAGTGAAGTGCTTGGCTGGAGTGACCTCCCAAGAAACAGAAGCTTCAGAAGGTTCAAGGGCTCTGCAGTAGCACTGAGATGCAGTTTGGTTGTGTACTGCATAAATCATGTAGAATGGTGGCACATCAGCCAGGCAAGGACGGGTGCTTGTCAGGAAGATCCTGGCAGCCATTTTTCTTAGGTAATACTGGTTTTCCTCATTAGAATTACTGTCTAATGCAACCTAAACATTCCACGATGTTAAAGCAGTGTGAGTAATTCAGTCAATTAATTAGGTGTGGGTAGCATTTGCCTTCCATTGTGAAGGGATCAGAGGAAAACACTTAATAGCTTTTATTTTCTCGTTCTGCTCCATACCTTAGCAGCAGTTCTTTCAAATAACCTTCTGACCTAAATAAGTTATTATATAAAATTAGTATGCTTTGGTGAACATTTCTACCCTGCATCAAGATCATGACATGGAAGTCAACACATGCTGCTTTGTAGTAACTGGAAGTGGACAGAAAAATTGCCACATGAGTGAGGAACACCCAGATAGCTCTAAACCTCTGCCCTTCCTCTGTGGAGTATCTCCTCATTTCTTCCACCTCTGCCCTGGTATTTGCAGAAAAAACATGTGCAGAGAAGCTGAGAGGGAGATCCCACAGATAGAGCCAGGTCTCCAGCACTTGTGGGTGTCAGTGTGCCCAGATGAAGGAACTTGAATGGAAAATGACTGGAAGGGGAGCATTAATCCAGAGAAGAATTTGAATTGGAGTTTGTGGATACTTTTGTTTTTATATGTGGTCTTTTGATGTATAACTGTTGTGGTTTAGTATTGGGGCCTTTGCAGAAAGAAGGGGTTTGGAGAATAAAAGACAGTTTTTCCTTTGACTTCATTATTGCCAAGGTTTCCCTCTGCATCTCTGAGGAATTTATATTAGAGAGGTTTATTCTACTAACAGTCTGTTAGCAGGATTGGCCCCTTGTTGAAAGCGTGATGCGGTGCATGAGATTAAATAAGGTAAAATAAGATGAAGTTGTAAGGAATTAGGTTGCATGTGGGCACTGAATGTTTTGTCCTCTATGCTATTGACTTTGGTCATTAATTGCTTTGTGAACTGAGTCACTAGAAATGGCCCAGATCTTGCTAACACTGTCAGCTAAGAATAATGCATGTAATGCATACATTCCTGGGGAGACTCTTCAAGTTTGAGATACCAACTTGTTTTAATAGCATGGACTTTGATTTTATTTGTCTGTGGCCATGTTGTGGAGTAAAGGCAATTAAATTATCTCAATGTCATAAATATATTTAATTTTTTCTTTAGAATGGCATATTTTCTTTTTCAGCCATTTAATACAAATGTAATGCTGTTAAAGACTTTAGAAGACAAGGAGAAACGATGCTTTATTAAATTCAGAAAGTCCTTTGTCTAGGATATTGCTCCACTTCAAAGATTTTTCTACTTGAAACCAGTGAGACTCATTTCATTCAAGAGTTTGGCAAACGGTAGTGCTGTACACATCACAAGAAATGAAATCTTTTAGCAGATGCAGTAATACCAGGGAGATGGTTGCGCAGCTGGTTTTGGTTCCATCTCTGATAGAAGGATCTCTGCACTGCCCTTTACTACTATACAGAAGCTGGTATAGGTGTGTGGCTGTGACCAAATGTGTGCTACAGGTACTTGCGTGCTGGTGCAGTGACCTCTCTTCTGGTGTTACATTTCCTTCTGCTGAAGGATTTTGAAAGAACAGAGTGGTCTTTCAAATACAGGCCATCCCAGATCCACATCCTGCATGTGAATGTGAGAGACAGCTGTCTGAAATTATTTACTCTTGTAACTCTGGTCTCCATTCCTGGGAGAAGGAGAAAAATGCCAGAAGTGGAAGACAAAGAAGGGAAAACCCAGAGATTGCAGTGATGCGTATATCAAGTGGGCTGAGGTGGCTTTTTCACAGGTTGCATTTCTCATTCTGTAGCCTCAGCTAGTGCTGAACTGTACTATATTTTGTGTTTCAACAGGCAAAAACCCAAACTTGCACACCAGCCCTTCATAATGTAACTCAGTCACTGATATATGTATAATACATGGGAAACTTTAAAAAACAGGCTCTTTTCCCCCAAAATACTGGATGTAGAGGCAAAGCTAGATGCAAAATAGTTGAAAAAACCTGATAATCGCAAGTGAGATACGGAGATGTTTAGATCTTGTACTGCAAATTCCTGTCCACACGATTAACACTTGCAGCAGTGCATGTGGAGTTCTCACACACAGTTAACCTCGGACATATACACAAGCTCTTTCCCCAGCTGGGTCATGTAGCAGATGCTTTTCTTAGTGCCCAGTTCTGTGGATCCAGCTGGGATGTAAGTAGAGGAGAATAATTTGAATGTTTTCCGGTACAATGTACCGAACACCTCATGGGCACCTATGATCTACTAGTGCCATGTGGACATAAATAGCTGACCATCTGCTTGGCACTTCTTGTGGTGTATTAAAAGATTTAAGTCAGTTCAGACTGAATACTGGGTAGTGCAAATTGGATTAGCTATGGTTCATACCCATTCTTCAGTCCAAAGGCATCCATTTGCTAAGGTGGACAGCAGTTTATTATGTGCCCTGTGGTTTCCAAACAGTTGCCTTCTTCAGTACCAAGCACTGTGTAATGTCTTGAAACAGTTATTCTTTCATATTATATGCAGGACATGATCACAGCGCTTCAGGAGGGCAGTAAAAACTTGCATGGTTCATGTGGGTGCTTGTTGCTGTTTTCTGGAATTTGGCTTAATGAAAACAAAGTTGAGAAAAGTGCTTGTTTTGTTTTGGTGTTTCGTTATTTTTTCTCTTTTTAATTATCTCAATACCAGCTTGCATTATCTTCCAGAAATTGCAGTATTGGATCCAGCTGGAAATGACTGTAGTATTATTTTGCCATAGCACTAAAGCGTTTTGTCTGGAAGTTCAGCTGTTTAGATTACACGTCCCTCTTGAAGCCTAATGTTCAAGAGCTCTTCATTAGAAACATCAATGGTATTAAATGGAAAAGGATCTTGCATGATGATATAAAAAAATCAGACTAGTAATGCAGTATCCAGTTGGTATAATATTTCCATTGTAATGCATTTCCTGTAACTGTGAATTCCTTAACATAGAGGAGGGTAATTAAAATAACACAATATATTTATTTTATTACTTAGAGCTTTAATGAACTTCAGGAAAACAGTTTCAACACAGTGTTGTAAAAGCTCTGTTACCTTGTGCACACTGACCTGGGTCCTGCAAGCAATTACACTTGGGCTCAGCCTTGCTGATTGCCAATGGCCAGCTCGTGGGTGTAAAGTGAAACATTCGTGTGTGTACATGTAGAGATCAAGGCCTTGCTCTAGTTTGGAAAATCTTAAATATTTTAACCGAGGGGTAGATTTTGCAGCAACACTACAAAACCAAGCAGATAAAGGCTTTTGTTCTGCCACTGACTGAAAGCTCCTTCTGGCTGGTACTGAGTAGGAAATTGCCAGATGGCCACACTTCCCAGGTACCAGCCCCAGCAGGTTGGTGAGGCACATGCCTTGGTGCTTCACCGTGCACGGCCATGCTGATTGCGGTAGGAGCTCTCCTCAAAGGAGGTGCCTCAGTTTTGGGCCAGAGAGAGAACCAGTCCCACACTGCCAATGTCATAATTAATTCCCTGCTGGTTTCTCCTGCAGCTGGCTGTTCCACACAACGACGAGTGGACGCGCTTTGCCCGGACCTTGGTGGAGATCCGCGCCAACCGAGCCGACAGCGAAGAAGAGGGGGCGGTGGAGCTCGCGGCCTAGAGGGAGAGGAGCAGTGCCCGCCAGAACAGCAGCTTCCCCCGCTGAGTACGCCAGTGTTCAGTGTCAGAGTCAGTCTTGCTGTGGCTTTTGATGCCAGTGTACATGCCAGTATTGCTCAAAGCATTCCATATTAATCACACTGCTTTACACAAGGCTGAAAATATCCAGAGCATTTTCATACTTTATATTTCTGTCTGAAAAGTAAGAAAGAAAAGACAAATCAACCCTTTATGGGTTTAGTTGTTGCCTTTTAACTACTTAGTAGCTGTATTTAATAGCTAGGAACCCCTGGTTAAACTTGTGCTCACATTGCCCTTCTGGCATAGTCCTATTAAATCCATATGAAGCCAGATATGATTATGTGCAGATGTGGTGTGCTTCACTGTATGGGACTGGGCCAAAGACTTTAGATGTGGTGTATCACATGGTGACTTACATTATGAATGGATGTACTATACGAAAGTTGCTGCTCCTTATTTATTGCGGTGTGCTGCATGGAACATATTTATTTGAAAGCATTAAAATAAACGATCTTAAAGCATGTGCATAATGAGAGAACTGCATTGTCTGTGTGCTGGTGTAGAGGTTACATTAAAGTCCACATAACAATTACAGTACATCAGTTGTGCTTAAGATGTAAGATCTATAAAGGTTGGCTTGAGTGGATGGAATGAGTTCCCTTTCCTTTTTTTTTAAGATGCCTATTATTTCTAGGCACTTTAACTATATTTCAGATAGAGTTGGTCACCAATACTTGTCATGCAAGTTAACACTAACAGTCTGACAAAGGGTTGTGGTTCCCAAGTATGACACCAGTATTGCCAATAAAATGTATCAGGCCTGTTCTGTTGCAGTGTGGTTGATCTTTCCTTGCCAGCAGTTCTCAGCACGTTCATTACCAGGCACTGGTGAGGCACTGGGGAAAACTGGCTGCCCTGACTCACAGAACACTCATGCAGCTGCTCTGTAAATAGTTACCTTTGGCATTGGGACTGGCCAGTAATGGACCCACGTGCATCAGACCCTGCTACCAATTTTACATAGGCAAGCAGTAATGCAGGTCAGCTACTGGGCTAATTTTTATTTTCCCTCCATCCCTAGCATGCTTACGTGCACACACATGCACACACAGAGCAGCAGCGTGCTGCTATATGTGCCGAAAGACAAGGAATGGGAGAGACAAGGCCTCCCTGGACTGTCTTGCAAGACAGATTGGGACAGGGGACAAAGGAATAAGCTCCTTTATGACAATCTCTTGTGGCTTGAGCAAAGAAACAGAGTGCAGACTGGTCTCATTGAGTGCTGTGGCCCAGATGGATGTTGGTGGTGAGGCTGCTCGATACGTCCATGTCACAACACACTGCTGAGCCAGAGGACAGCTCTGACTTCTGGTTTTAGCAGTGGTTCACACTCGGGGGCATGGAGGTGAACCAATTTAGCAAGAAACACTGCGAGTCTGGCAAGAAGGATCTTGTACATTAAGTTTCTCGTCTCGTTGCCGCATCTCGTCTTTGGGCAGTCATGTTGAGGAATGAACACATCATCTAATCATGTTCGGGGCTATGGTCTGATCCAGAACCACTGGGAAGCCTGCACTGTTAAAGCCAGAGGAGGCTAAGAAAATGAATCCTTTGGAGAAGCTGCATTTCCCTTATCCTCTTGGTGGTTAGAAGCAACTCCCAGTGAGAGTGCATGGGCTACTTTCTTCTTCATGGTGGAACCTGAAAATATGTCCCAGTGCCCATGGGAAGTGTCCTGCCAGTGGGCTGTGGGGGAGTGTCTTCTCCCAGAAGGCCTAGCACACAGCAGAGATACATCAGTCATTTTCTGGTGGCTCCCTGAGATTGGAGCCGTGTGTTAGAGAACTTTGTGTTCCTGCTGCTCCCCTGGTGCTCTGGGAGTTGTCCTGAAGAACCAGTGTAGCACTTGCAACACTTTTGTAGCTTAAGGGTGAATGCTAACAAACAGCCAGGTGAGATGACCGTAAAGGAGCAGTTCAGATACCATCTCTGCATTTTTTCGCCAGTTTTGCCCTGTTTTCCTTTCTAAACTGTAAGTGTTGTCTATGTGCATGGGTAAGGCAGATGTGGTGCATAGTGGAAGAGGAGGAGGCACAGTTGGTTCTCAGTGGGTCACAAGACCAAGAATATGTGCACAGGTGGATACACAGTAGTGCTGCTCTCATGGGAGCCAGAGGTGGGAACTCACAACCCTCCCACCCGCTGGAGCAGCTGCACGTCGCCAAGTGTGGGGACACCATCTGACAGTGCCTGTAGGGTAACGGGAAGGGCATTCAGCCGATGTTGTCTCCCATTCATCATAATCAGTGCAGTGGCAACAGCTGGCATATTTGCTTCTACTTTTTCCGTATTCAGCTTTTGGAACCTAAGAGGGGTCCGCATGTTCATGTCCAAGTTCTCCCTACTTTATAGCATTAATAGCTTCTGAAATAGTTTTAAGAGCAGCCTCAGAAGACCTTCAGCAGTTGCTGCTGTGTGCAAATCAATATGACGAAGTCCTTTTTTGAAATTTTTCTCTCTTTTTTTTGTGTGTGGGGTTCAGCAGTACACACTGAGGGAACACAGAGAGGGAACAAGGAAAAGATCTGAATTTCCACAGAAATCACCAGGTTTGTATATACAGAGCAATAACATGAAAGGGCTATTTCACACAGCTGAAGCAGATGGAAAAGCACCCAAGAACAAGAGGCACTTACTTCCCTTCTGCTGCTCACGATTGTCCTGGGTGGAGTTTCTGACCCACCTTTGTTGATGCCCTTCCAGGAATCTCCCAGTTCTTGTTTGTTTGATTTTCCTGCTGCTAAACAAATAGCTCCACTTCACTGGCTTTCTAAAAGAGCCCATATGACAAAATGTTCCTCAGAATCTGCCCAGTAGGGAAATAAATACAAAATCATCCTTTAATTTGAGCAAAGAGAAATCATCTTCTGTCACTTTTGCCTACAAACATCCAGAGAATAGAAGAAAATAAAGGGTATGTCCTATGCTCTAGCACTGCCAGGATGCTGCCATGGCTGCTCCGGGTGTGGAATGGGTCAGAAGATAGGCTGGCTCTTTTAGGGCCATTGCAAGTGAGCTTTCTGTGTTCTCAGACTGATCTGGAGAGCACATCTGAACCACAGAGGTCAGAAAAAGCAAACCCAACTAGAGCAAAAGTAGGCAAGTGGCAAGAAGAGGCTGAATTTAGGTTTAGGATGGAGGACAGGACTGTGAGGTAGATGTGGAAGGGACAACTCTCCTATACTTATTGAAGGAAAGTCCAGAGTCTCCCTTGATTCTAGTGCCAAGGATCAGAGTTACACCAACACAAGTGAGAGGCAGAGGAATGATGTGGCCAGGGACTTGGGATTTGTTCTGAAAGGAACTGTGAAAGGACATGGGGAGGCATGACAGGTAGCACTGGGGGTGGGAGCTGAAGGCATTAGCTAAAAGGTGAAGCAGGGTTCTTCAGCTTTATGATGTGTACTTTGTTCAAGAGACCCCGTGCTAACAGAGAAAGAAGATTATGATAAACAGCTATACTGAAAGAACACGTGCACAGCACTGGCCAACCTGGAATTTGACCAGGACACGCAAAAGTGAGCTGGGGCTGGAATGCCAGGTCCATCATGTAAATAACAGCACTTGGACGAAGTGGATCTTTGAAAGGTGGAATTGAAATGGGCTACCTCTGGAGTCTGAGAACACCACAAACATCTCCATGAAAAGGCTGTCAGAGCAAGTCTTTGCTGATGAGATTAGACTCATCAGAATTGCCTGTAGCTTATTACTTCAAAGAGAAAAGGCAGGCGGGACAAATGGCACTGGGTTGCACCAATTCAGGAGCTGCAGCATTTTCCACAGGGTACTCGGTAAGTGCTCCACAATAAATTTTCCAAGATGGAAGGTGTTTCCTCCTGGGTCTCAAAACGAATGCCCCAAACATTTGCTACTTCTGAAAACATCAGCTCCTACCATGCCCTAGAATATCATCATCTCACACTACAAATGACAGCCTGCATCTCTAGGGCTATGGAAACAACTAGGAATACGTTCTTTCACACAAGACAGGTAGAAAAAGCTCTGAAGAGTTTTAGTAACTGTAGATAAAAAGTATGCACAGCAGAAGACTGGAAACCCCTCACAGAACAAAATGGCATCCCACATGGAGTGGGATGGTCTCCATTGACCAGTGACAAAGGACACTCTCCTACCACCAGGGCAGCACCAGTCCTAAGGCAGGACTCAGTGCCTAAGGGTGCAATAGAGTAGCCACCTGTCCTTGGGAAGCTTACAGGACTGGTTCTCCTTCAAAGTCATAAGCAAAGATACTTCTGAAGTAACACCACCATGTCTGGTACACTGTGTCTGCACAGCCTGGGATGTGAGGAAGGCCAGGCAATATAACTACAGCAGCTGGAATGAAATCTTGCAAGCAATAGTACTGCTTCCTGGTGCAATGAGGAACAGTGCAAGGACCACGTCAAATGATTACTACACTTCAAATGCCATCTCTCTGAAGGGCAAAAGACACTTTGATGAGATCCCCACGTTGAGCACTAGGAGAGGCTGCCCAGTCTCACAGCCTCAGTTATCTGCTGCCCACCATGCAGAAAGCAGAACCACCATATGGCACGTGGCATTAAAGAAACCACTTCATCCCAGGCTGCTTCTGTGTTATTTGCTGAGTTTGAAGGTCTCTGGAGACACCTAAAATACAAACATCTTGAGATTTGTATATTCCCAACCATTCAGTAACTTAAAAATGATCACTATCTCTGGAAATCGCCTTCTAGTTTATGCAAAAAAGGCAAATATTTAGACTGAAAATGGAGTCTGAGTTTCACAGCAGTGTTTAAACAGCAAAGCTGGAGGATTCCTGATTGTCCCTGTGCCGCTGGAGAGGAGCTCAGCAGCAGGCAGCGTGACGTGTATGTGCACACGGAGGCTACAGCAGGGTCATTCCGAGCAGGCTGTCCCCTCCTAAGATGATGCAGAGCAGTGTCAGGTTTTGTATTTTTAGCAGGTTTAGAAAAACCTGCCCAAGTTATTTTTGAAGCCTGTGGTATGTTTGCTCACAAAAGCATCCCTGCAAACTGTTATATTAAGTCAGCTTAAACCCAGCCCATTCCCTGGGGACCAGGCAGAAAAGCATCTCTTGGCTTCTGCTGGACCGAGAAACACAAACACAGGGTAACTGCTTCAGGGACACCCCTGCCCCACTCTCAGTCTGACAGGTAACACCACCAGTATTTGGCCATTTCTTTTTTCTAGAAGTGCTGTCACAGGGAGTTAGCTGGAGTGCAGGAAGCAAGTGAGGTTACTTTTTTATCCATTTGCGTAACTCACCCAGAAACCAAGAGAGGACAAACATTGTCCTCGGGGCGTTTTGTTTGTTTGCAAGGCAATCTGACAATCCCTTGGCCTGCAAGCTTCTCAGAGCAGGAATGCATCCCTTTGTGTCTGGAGGAAGCTGACTGTGGGCACAGATCTTCCCCAAGATCTCTGGGCAGAGCTGCAGCACGATTTGGAATGTTTGGAACTGGGCTGCCTTTTAACAAAGCAGCCACTGGCTCTTCAACACTTCTGCCCCTGCCTCTGCTGTCTACTGAACCTGAAGAGATGGGCAGAAGGAGAGAACAGTCCTCCAGGAAAGTTAATGGGGAAGGGAAGGGCCACCATGGATAGGGGTGTCAGTCCAGCCCTTCTCAGAGAAGATGAAGGCTGTGGCCTTCTGAGAGGGATCTGCCATAGGAGAGCTGTGCCTGAGCTTTGTTCCTGGGATGGGAGCTTTGCCCTTCATCCCTAGAATAAAGAACAAGTCATAAATATACTGCCAGGCCTGGGAATGAGAGGGCACCAGGAGGCAGAGAAATTGGTTTTGTGGAACACAAGCAACGAATGGTCTTTATCACACGAGCCAAGAAGTTGTGCAAGCCCTACAATAACCCAGCTCCAATTCCTCTTCCGTTCCTGGCTGCAAAGCCCCAGCAGTGCTGGGGTTCGGTGTCAGGCAGCAGACGGACGTGCTCTGGTGGGTGCAGCCTGGGTGTCCCTCTCCACACTGAGCCGGGAGGGAACAGCTGCTGGCCAAGCCCATCCAGTGGCCAGGCACTTCCTCTCCTGGATCAGGGAGAAGGTGCAGCTCTACACTCAGACATCTTCCCTGAGCTGCTGACTTTCCACAGAAACCCGACATGGTATGTCAGGCAAATCTGAGGGATGAAGTATACAACCAGCTCTTAAATAGCCTAAAATCTTATGTGTGAAGCACAGGCAGCTCCCAGTGAGAATGTTTCACTTTTATGACAAGCCTTAACCAAAAATCCCGACAGTTAATTCTGAAGTAATACAAGGGACAGCTTTTTTTCCCCGTTTCTGAAATGAAGGAGCTGTTGTTTGGAGAGACTCAGATACTCAGGGCTGGGAGGAAGCAGCTCCTGGCTGTCAGAGCCCAGTGCAGTCTCTGCACACTGGTTTAGCCAGACTCCAAGATGCAGCTGCAGGCAGGAGTCATCTCCTCCCCTCACCTTCACACGCACAAGTGCTGCTACTCCTATCCCCAAACTCCATTTCACTAGTAACTTAAAAATACAAATTAGTCCAAGAGAATAATTTTCATGATGACCCAAATAAAAATGCAAAACCAGAGTGATTTCCATTTCAGTATTTCCACAAATTACAGCACAGTGTGATTGCACACCAAACTCATTCTTCTGCAGAGATGATGCATCTGTGCATTCCCTCAGTTTATACTCAAGGTAGAAGGCACCCACCCCTCACCCGCCCCACTCCAGGGAGACAAGTAAGGCCAAATTCTTCATCTTAAGAGGTATCATAGAAGACACCTAACAGGACCTTCAAGTGACTAGGTGATCAGGCTGTTCACAACCATTAACCTCCCCCCAAAAGTAAAGATCAAAATAACAAAGCTTATTCCAATCATGGCTTTTGACTGAGGAAAAGTTTCTCTTTTTTCCTGAGTGACATCTCCACCAACAGATGTCTTTTCTAGGCAGGGGAATTGTGGTAATTTGTTCTCAAGCTGCAAGTGTTTTTATAGCCTACAAGTGCAAATATTAGCTTCATCTTAACCTGACTTTATCACAGAAGTTGAACAAGACATTTGATGTACTGCGCTATTTCCGTAACAGAATACCATGTGTGCATCTGTTTGAAAGGTTTATTTCTATCTTCATAAATACAGAATTTTCTAAACACTGTGCAAGGCACCAAAAATTAAGTAAAATCTTTTATTTTAGATTATTTTAATCTCTTTTGACTCAATGAAGTAAATAAGAATCTGAAACCACCTATTTGCCAATTACAAGCCAGCAGTTAAGGCAGGTACCATTGATACAGTGCATGAATTTTCTATTGCAGTTATTTAAACAAGCAGCGTTTTACTATAGAAGTGCATATACAAACTGAATTCCAAACACCAGCAACCCAAGATAGGCACCTAGTTATGAAATTTCCTTGTATGTGTAGTAGAATGCCAAAAGTTCTGCCATAAAGTGCAAAGACTATGGACAATAACACTTTCTTTTGAGCATTTTGATACCAGTAACATAATACAACGGCTAAACATTTATAAATGTGGTTTCCATTACAAAAACATGTTCCACATAAAAGCTCCATAATACAATCCAGAAACAGAACTTGTGCGTGTACAGATTTAAAAAGTTGAAGCTGTACTGGCATACTTAGGTACCGGGTATAGATTTGCTGACCTCCACAGACACGCACCAAGTTTCAAACCAATCTACACGCACAGTCCAAATCTTTCTGCTTTGAGCACCGTGATATCCACTGAGTTTTCCATCTGAGTGACAATGTGCGACATCCGCCCTGGTAATCTGCAACTGAGCATTGCCTGTAAAATGATCTGGTTCACAGCTCTCACCCAGCCCTCCCCAATAAACGGAACCTAAAATTAGTGTCTTCCCAACACAAGCACATGTCAGATGTGGACAAATACATTCATGGTCCCAAACTTAAAACAACTGGTAAGAATTTCACAGTGATCTGGTTACGGAAGCACAAAGACAAATGATTACATTTAAGATGAAAATTACCTTAAAACTCAAATGAAGCTAATCTTTTATATGATGAGAAGCTAAAGGAACAAAGTATTAACCAATTAGAAAAGTGGCTCTTTCCCAACTAATAACAAAAACCCTACAGCAATAAACTTAGGGTCCTACTGCTGCAGCAGCCTTTGAGGTAGGTGGCGATGGCTTAAACCGAGGTAGGTAAAGTCCAAACTTGTTTTCAATCCCTGCAAAAGTGGCAACTGCCAATTTATAACCACCAACATGGTCAGGGTTAGGAGCAGGGAGCGTGATCCTAGATTTAGGAACTGTCTCTGATCCAGCTGGTTTTCTGCAAAATAATAAAAATAATAAATTAACTTCCATAGAGTAAAATCAGTATTCACAAAAATCCCCTCCATAAAGTAAATTTAATGAGACATCTGAGTGTACTTCCCTGTAAGTAACTAAATTAAATACTGCAATGTAAGGAGAAATACCCTGTTTTAACACCTTCCAGAATAGTTAGGAGCCTTCATGTTGATTGAGTATGGTCAAATCCAGATAAAATTTGCAGTGCATTAATCAAAACTGCAGTGTGAGGTAACGGGTTTCTAAGTCTTTGCTACAGCACACAACCAATCTGGAACATAGCAGAGTTTAAGTAATTTTTGTGGTGGCTTTCAAACTGCTGTCCCCAAAGATCCGTAAAGAGTCTGCAGCTGCTCTGGGATCAAGTTAAACAGCTATGTGCACATCCACCTGTATTGTCAACAAAGGCAGGAGGCACAGCTGAAGCTCCAACAAACTGGTTTTGAACTTGGTGACAACTGTATACTTTTTTGGATGTCAAATGCCCTGTCTAATCAGGGACACAGCTCCTCCACCAAATAATGAGGACTAATGCAGAGTGTATCATGACCTGGCAGGCGTCACACTTTCCCTGCAGTTACATCCCCAGCCCATTATTTAGCCTCCCACTGTCTCTGTTTACACTAACATAGGTCCCCTGCTTGAAACTGTGATATAAACTGCAGTAATATCTTGTTATGAAACAGGTACTGGACTATCATCCCAACCTCCACCAGTATAGTGTGCTTTAAATAATATTTACAAAGCCTTTACAATGTGTCCTAGCAAGCCCCTGGCTCTGATGTTCTGACGAGAACCAAGACCCAACAAAACCAAGAGTAATTGGGATCCCTGGTATATTCAGATACCACATACTTACACTCCTCCAAAGTCCACATAAAACCATCTCTGCAGTAGCTCATAAGTCACCAGAGTTACACCAAACTGAGGAGAAGATCGAAATACACGAGCTTGAAAGAAAAGAAGAGAGTTCCTAAGTGACAAATGCCTCAATTAGAAATCACTTGGCAATCAAAGCTCTTTTACACACCTCCTGCTCCTTTCCAGAGAGCCTTCGGACCTTCTTCCCGCAGGATCTTGACAAAACAGTCGACAACGCCGCTGTAGGTGGTCTGTCCTGCTCGGGCTGCCACCTGTAGCCTTGTTTTGATCACGTCTGCAGGGGTGACCAGAGAGGCTGCAGGCATACCTGCACAACACAAAAGTCATCAGGTGGGTACCACTGGCTTGGCACATATGCTACACACACCTTGTTTATCCAGAGGTAAGCAGGTCTTTCCTCCTTGCATCAGGAGAATCCAGCCATGTTTGATTTAAGCAGAAGCTGGGAAGGAGAACAAGCAACAGGCAACAAAAGGTGGCTGTCATGGATGCGGCTTAACCCAGAGAGAGCTTCTCCCAGAGGAACAACCATATCACATGCTTCCTGCCAAGCTGGGAGGCACAGATTGGAGTTTTCAGTGCTAATCAGAAACTTGCATAGTTAATAAGCACAAAGCTTTTGAAGGGAAGGCTGATATTTCCCTTTCCTTTTCATTCCTCTCTGTGGTTGCTGGCATCCTGGTTGTACACTGTGCTAGAATGGGCTGTACACACACAAACACAGACACACAAACACCCCTCACGCAGCAATGTCTCCGAGAACCAGATAAAGCTGTGCATGCTCAGCATTGCTTGAGAGCTAAGGCTTACAAAAAGGGTCATTCTTCTCATTAGGAAGAGCATCGCTCAGCTGCAAAGCCACAGCTGACATCCTCAGCAGAATATGTGGAGGAAGATTTAAATTTACCCTGGCAGATAATCAACTGAAAGTAAAAAATACCAAATTACCAATGGGTGGTATTTCTAAAATCATTCCTATCCAAACTTGGGGCTGCCCATGTTTAGAATTGGAAAAAAAAAAACAAACCAAAAAAAAGGCAAAGAAAAGCACCAAGACTGTACCCAGAAGACACTGCCTCTTACGGTTTTATTACTTTTCCATTCTGCATCTGTTCCAAACCAACTTGGTCAGATGTAGATGCATAAATCTCCTTTCCTTTTTTTTTTTCTGGCTTAATAATTCTGTAACAACTTTTGTCCAAACCAGCATGGTCTGGCCTCAAGCTCCAGAGCACCCTTCCTGCAGACTGCTCCAAGAGATCAAATCATGTGCATATCACCAAAAGAAGACTTCCTCCTCTTCTCCTTGTCCCCCCAAAATAACTCTTAGACTGAGCATACACTCAGTGCAAACATGAGCTGTCTGGCAGGCAAGCACTAAAACCTGGTCAAGGTTTTTGAACTCCAGAAACACTGAAATTCCTCTTTGCTTAGCCTTACCCACACCAGGGTATTGCGTGAGTCTTCAATTTAAAGCCTTAATTTTTGTCCTTCAAAAGCCAACCAGTGTTTTCAAGAAAACCAAAGAACTTACTTAGAAACAATTCTGCTTACTAGACACTGACTTCCATCTCCTTATCACTCACTCTGTATTATTAAGGATATTCTGCACTTGAGATACTTAAAATCCTTTTTTCAGGAACTATGTGTACAGGACAAAAGTGATTACAGACAAATCGAATTTACAGATTGCTGCCAAGAGAAGCTTACAATCAGAATGTGACAAATAGCCCAGCAGGAGCTAAGAAAAAAGAGGAGCTAGGGGAGGAGAAGGGAGTTCATGGAGGCAATAAGCAGACGGAGCAAGTTAAGGAGAGATCCTGAAGAAGATATTAGAATCATCTCAGAATATGCTACAGCACAACAGGCTGAGGCACCTGGTGAACACTGAAAACCAGAAGCAGATCAAGCTAGATGACATGCATGTTGCCTGTGACCCCAACCACAATGGAAAGGAAGTTAATGTAAGGAGTACAAGCACTGGCAAAGGACACAGGTGTACATCTGAGCATGGCTAGCCTGAATATCCCAGCACCACAGGTTGTGTGTGGGAAGGGGGAGGTTCCCACATGCAGCCAGAGGTCATGCACACATCTGAAGTCTGATGACCGGGTGAGATCCCCGGCCAGAGAAGAGACTTCAGCCCAGAGACTGAAGCCAGCATTTCAGAAGTGGTGGGTGTTTTGTTCTGTCTTTCCCTTGACTTTTGGCAAAACAGTGGACACATGCACCCCCATCATGCTTTACATGTACCCAATAAAATAAATTTCTTGGTTTTGTAAACAGTATGATGAGTGTTTTATCTCTAACACTATAATTTGCTCATGAGAGTTAACCTAGGATGGGATTCACAGGAAGCACTGGATAAAATTCACATTATAGCTAGATTGGTGAGCCATATCAGCAACAATAAAGACTGCTTCTGTGCCTGAACTTCAAAGGGACAGTTATCTCAGTCTGCAATCACCTGACAATGGCTAGAAAGAGAAAAATAGGAAAATCTAAGAAATTACTTGGCTTAAAAAAGCCATCTTATGTTTCAAGTCTGTAAATATGATCTAAAGTTCAAAAATTGTTTTGTTCCATTAAAATGGGTGAGAAATAGGCTGGCTGTAAAAGCTCCTGTTGGAGGGTTTGGAGCCTGGCTCTGGAATGGGGTGGGGGAGGGGAGAGGACAAGGGGGTTTTGAGCAGCAGGCACTGGAAGACAGCTGGCTTTGCTAGTGCCAGCTCAATTCCTTTGGACTATGAGCTACTGAATAGAGATCTATATGCTTCAACAAGACAAACCAACTAATCTTAGCTGTTGTCTAAGACCAGATACTGGCTATAAAAGGGCCCTGCTCCTCAAGAGACACAGCCCTGTGTATAATCTTGACCAAGTTTTCTCAGGGAGGAGAAAGCTTAAAATCAAATGAGAAAACATTGCTAAACCACCTTTCTGTACTGGATTCATGCCATTCCATCATTTTTCTCACCTGGCAGGTCACAGCAATCTGCCACAGGCCATGCTGGCAGAATAACGTGGCTGCAGCTTGGAGAGACCAAGCAGCCCCCGATAAGCATGGTGGAAATACCAGCTGATGTGAGCCCTCCTGCTTGCTACACACTCCCCTACAGGTCTTGTTGCACAAATTTGCAAGCCTATTTGTTTCCTGGGGGCAACCATAGACACTGCAGGGGCAGGACTCTCAAGCTGCCCCCTGCAGCAGGCAGCTACCAAGTGGAGGTCCCCTTTGGGTGTAGAAGCTGGGTGCTGCAGAGGGCCCAGCCATGCAGCAGACACAAGGGCAAGCTGAGGCTTACAAAGCCTGTCTCTGTCTTCTCCCTTAGGCTCTGGCACACTCAAGCTAAATTCATCTGTGAGAAGTTAAGCATGTTTGGGCTCTTCTGTCTGTTATGCAGCAGCCTAAAACAACCAAGTGCTCAAGGTCACACTCTGAACCCCTGTCGTATTTGGGTATGCTAGGAATTAGCAACCTGTGGGACTGCAGATGTGTTTTCAAGATCTTCTGCTTTGTTTAATATTAAAAAAAAATGATAAAGGTAAAATCCTCATGAAGCCAAGTAACTTCATGGGATACTGAGGGTAGCAAATACTGTCATCATTTTGTCACCTGTTATGTCATTGTGTTTGGAGAGCTGTACTTCCAGTGTGGCTTCTGGACTATATACCAAAATTCAAGATTCATTAGATCATAAAAGAATTTTATGAATGCCATGGTTTTGTTTATAAATCATTTCAACAAAACATTACCTGTAAGTGAGACACAGCCAAAACCAGCACAGTAACTTCAGAAGGAATGATGATATATGATAACAAAACATCAGCAAAAAACTTTCTTTTCCCTTTCTTTTGCTTCCTGAATGTTATGATTATACCAGGAACTTCAACTCACTCTACAGCATGGTAACTTCATTGTTTCTGCGTAAGGTTGCAAAATACAGTATTGTTGCATATAGTCCTTTTGAGCATTTTTTGTTATTGTTGTCACTGCCGTAACTATTGTGCTGCCAGCGCAGTATAGAGCCATGAAAAAAGAAATCTGGGCACTTACCAGCCATTGATCCAGCCAAGAGCAGATTTCCAGGGCTAACCCTCCCATCTTCATTTGCTAGTGAAGCTTTCAAATGAGCGTAACAGGGGAAGTAAATGGCAGAGAAGGGGATGTCACGCAAAAAACATGCCTTAGCACCCTGTGTTGAAAAACAGATCAAGTTTTGAGAATGAGCAAATTTACCATGAATATCTGAGAACAGAGCAACATTGTATTTTTTAATTTTGCTGCAAAGGGTTTATAGAAAAAGCAACTTCTCCTCTCAAAATTTTTAGAGATCCATGTATTTCACCCTGTTGAGGAGTGACTGTGTGTTTTTTCTTGGTTCAGTAATTTCTGTCATTGTATGTATCTTGTCTACTTGCTCTCCCTCACTCTGTAGTACTGTAGTTATGTGCTGGTAATGGAGAAAGTATCACATATTTGAGAAAACTCTGAAAACACCTTTGGAGAACTTGAAACAGTTGATCTTGTAGCCATGAACCTGTAGTGGGAGTTTAAGATGTGTTTGGACACCTCTCACTCCCACTCAAATAAATACTCCAGGGAAAACAGTGCCCAGTCCATACATCTATACAGGCACTATAACTGATAATGCAACCTATATTGAGGGGGTAGGGCCATAACACCAAGTCTTTTGAAGAACAGTAACAGCTTGATTTACTTGGGAATTTTGAAGTACAAGTTATCTGGGATACAGTTTGTTTCAATAAATTTCATCTTTTACTGTTAAATTTGCCTTGCTATCAATTTGTGGAAGTGGCACAATCAGCCAACGAAGTTGCCAGCAATACAGCTGGTTTAAAATCTAAGAAGGAGGCTAACAGGAAAAGAAACTTCTGGGGTAGTGGCAAGCAATCAAATGTTTTTCAAGCAGGGGGAAAAGCAAAAAGGCCACTAGGGAAGGTCAACCAAAATAAAATATCAAATAGTATCCATGCTCCAACAGCAAAAGTGATTTGCAGTCTGCCTTTCCTCAGTATGGAGATCCAGAGGACACTACAGCCTGCCAGGACAAAGACCAGGAGGAAAGCACAAACAAGAGGTGGCTTGGGAAAATGGGTAAAATCTTTCAAGCTTGAGAAAGAAATGGTTCATGGATGAGCCTAAGCCTCTTCTCTTTGAAGCAAGGGTGGAGACCTGGTGAAACTGCTTGAGGTTCATCCACAAACCCTCGGGGGTGCCCTTGTTACTGTACTTCTCTTGTTCACAGGTCTACCTGTGAACATGGCTCAGAGCCAGACATTTCACAGGGGACATGTTAATATCCACATAATTTAATTAAATCTAATGATATGCCTGGACACATCTGTAAGTTGAGCTTGTACTATAATACCAGTTGAAATATAGTGCTTATCCAAGTTGGATGCTGGTTATCAAAGACAAAAGAGCTGCAAGGTGTCAGAAAAGCCGTAAAGTTGCCTTTCCACGAGGCAAGGCAGGGGAAGGCAGCAGGATGTGTGACGAGAAAACCAAGTCCTGCAAGCCACTTCTCAGGAGATGCTAGTAAGTGCAGTTTGCAGTCAGAGAATGCCTCTGAGAAAATAAAGATTTATCTAAAAAGGCCATTAGATCTTGTAGTCAGACTTTCTGTGTGTCACAGACTCAGCTACTGAACACAGGCAGCACAATAGGCTCTGTTCCAGCCCCCACTGCTTCCCACCACACTTTCTCAGCTTATTTCTTGATGCTTTCAACTGAGTATTGACCACTTCCCCTGACACTCCCTTTGGAGGTTAATGACTCCTGCTGTTCAGACCCTCTGGCTTCTCACTCAGTTGGATTTGTCTGATTTATGCTGCCAGTCGCTGGTTCTTGTTATGCCTTTCTAGAGACACTAAGGAAAATGCCATAAAGGAACTCAAAAAGCACCGGTGTTGGTGCTGCTCTGCCCATATGCTCTGCCCTGAGGACACAGAGAAGGTGAACCTTTTGTCAACAGAGACAAGGATTCTGGACTCTCATGCGCAACAGAAGCCTGTTCAACAATTTAATCTTCACATAGGAAGACAAGACTAGGGTTTTACCAACTTCTGCATGAAAAAACCCAACATTTTAAGGATCAAATGTCTGCACTGTATTTACTTCACAGAAAAATTATGAAACTCACTACTGAAACATTCACAGACTGACATGGTTTCTTCAAAGATTTATTTTTAAAGCATGCTTTTCCTCAGAGCAAACCTCCTCGCTGCCTTTGCCCTCAGGGCACATTACTTTTATTTTCTTTGCAATGTTGTCATTAAACACCGCACACATTTTTTCCTCTGCATTTTTTTCATATCCTGAAATATCCTGACATAGTTAAAATAACTTACAGAAATCAATAAAGTCCAAATGCAAGCAACTCTTAGTTCAACCTGAGCTGCCAATATTCCTCCCCCTTCATTGAAAGGCTCTTTTTCATAGGGCAGAAGTGGCATATTGTTAATATCACTAATAATATACAGTCAGGTATGCAGAGAGGGAGGGATGTCCATCAACTTAGTTGGCTCAGTGTAAACAAAACCCGGATCAAAACTTGGATCCACTTTAATAATAACACAACTTGGCTCTGGTCCAGCATTGCAACAGTCTAAAGTTTCCTCCCATCATTCTGTTTAAAGTCTGGGAAAGCATGTTTAAAAGCAGGCCCCATTTAACTTCAAGTTAATCATCCGCAACCAGCCCAGGCCAATTAGGAAGGCTTAGGGAGATTGGCCACAGTATCTTGAAAAGCAAAAGAAACATTTATTTTACTTCTCGCACCTTTTTGATGTGGACAACGTGCTAAAAGCCAAAGGGAGTTTTAATCAATCCCCAGAAAGCAGTAAGGAGCATCCACCCGAGTTTATTCTGGCAGCCAAGGTGCAGACCTGCCAGGCATGAAATTGTTGGGAGATCCTACACACCAGGACATGCGCCTTCCTCGAACAACAGCCAGTTGGCTCCCATCTTCAATCTCTTTAATAACCTTAAAGCTCTTAATCTCGGATAGTATCTCGCTGAATAAACCAACAGAGGAAAAAAAACCCTGATTGTCAAAGATTCGGATAAATAAGCCCAAATCAGTGCTGGGGCAGGTTCTTTAGCATGCTAATTCCTGCTTATACCAGCTCTACCTGCAAATAAGGCTCTAAACAAACTATTTCTACTACAAGGGGAAGGTAATTATACTGACAAAGGCACCTCTGTGTCGGGTTGGGCAGAAGGAGCCGGCAGGTCTGGGAGACGCAGGCTTAGCCTAGTCTCCTGCAGTGAATGCACATTGTCTAGTGCAGGGGGAAAAATGCCAGACTGGGGGGACCTAGCAGCATTCAAGACAACAGTGGTGCACCTTGTCTGAGAGAGTTATTTAATGCTTCTGGCACCTGTACTTACAGCCACCCCCTCTTTTTCTCTTTTACAGGTTTAGAATTTATTTGGCATGTATAATTGTTATTTTGATCCTATAGCTACAAACAATAGGCAGCATGTCATTTCTTGATCATTTTGCATTCTTCTTGGGTTTTACTACAGACTTAACCCTTTGGAATCAGAGCCCTAACAGCACCTAACAGGTTCTGTAACAGTCAGTCAAATATTACTGGTATTTGCTTTCAAGGGCTGCATTTTTTTTTCCACTGTAAAATGACATTGCCTTAAAAGCTACTATAGGTTTTTATTCACATATATTTATACCAACCAAAATATGAAACTGATTTAGAACATCAAGTTAGAGGAATAAAATGCTGATTTCAAATGCTCTACCAGCAATTTCAATTCAGTTTGCAGGAAAAAAAAATATAGCGGTTTTAGTTGGAAGGGAGTTTTTTTGGTTAATTTCAAAGGAAATTTCTGAAAAGCAGGTTCTCACATATGAGAACAGTCCCAAATAGGCATGGTGGATGCAAAATGTAACTCAAAACTTTTACTACTGTGTTTCATATGTTTATGCTGTAAACCCTCAGCTTCATGACATAAATAGCTCAGCTGTTATCAAAGGAACCAGGTGAGAGCTTGGTACACATCCTGTCACCTGAGATTACACTTTCCAGGTCAACACACCAGAAGCTTGTTTGTGAAGTATTTGGGGGGAAGGGAAGGGAGGGGAGGGCAAAAAGGAGACTTTTGGAAGCTTTTCTGACTAGTTTTGGAAATGAAAACTGTGTTGGCAGTATTGGCCAAAGCACAAATCCGAGCTGAATACCTTGTAGTAATTATAAAAATAAACATTACCACAACCAACGTACCATTTCCTTGAAGAATCATTTACCACTCTATTATTTACTGTCTTCCTGGGATACAGAATAACTTTGTTGTGCAAAATTATGGAGTGGTACTGTCTGTTATACTGTAAAACACTATTCAGAATGACTATGTATAAGAGGAGTAATATTTTATTAAACATTTTATGGCAGATATTATATGGATATGAGTTTTCTGTGATGTACAAAATAAGCAGGTATACTTCCAGTGTTTATTTACATGAACACTTTAAAGATGTCTTTCAAAACCAATAGAATATAAATTCAACTGACTTTAACGGGACTTTATTCATATTAAGGTGTAAGACAGGCAGAAGACAGAAAATGTATTAGCTAATCTTGGATGATTACTTCAATATTCAGCTGTGACTAGGAATTAAATAAAATCTATTAAAAATATTGAAAAACAGAAAAGTATCTTTTCCCATTTCTGCCAAATAACATTTTGCATTAGGTTAAACGATATTTTCCCTGACTGCGATATGTTGTCTCTATATTTTTAAGAATAGTTGTCATCTACAGAGTATCTGTAGCTAAAGAATTTACTAGTCACAAGCTTCCATGCCCTGGTGCTTTCACAGTTACTATTACTGGGAGAAAGAATACAAATAGAGGAAACAAATTCCTTCTGCAAAAGTGCTGTTATGTGCCTCCCCAAAGCAGCAGCTGGATTTTGAGAAGTACAATATTTTAAAATACTTATTTACACAAGTAGTTCAGAATTTTAGACAAAGGCAGAAAAAAATATTTGCTTTCTAGCTTTAAAGAACTACAGGGGTTCAACCCAGCAGTCAGCTTAACGAGCTGTATGTGTCAAATCTTTTTATTGCTGGAATTAACATGCATTTTATTTCTAAGCTGCATATCATTACAGAATGGCTAATATCTGACCACCCAGTGAAGGTGCAGGGAGTCTTGGCGGAAGCTTTGACTGTAAATTTTTGCACTTATTATGACCCCAGACCTACTGTTTAGTTCTTTGGTGAGGAAGGAAGAGAAGGAGATATCAATTATCTGACCCTGAGCTCTATGTGCTGTGATAGGAATTTTCCCCCAAAGAAAACCTTTAAAAGTTTCATAAGTCCACCAAGGGCAGTCTCCTCAAAAGCACTAGGACGGTTTATTCCACTGTGCAGAAGGCTGAGCAACCAACTCAGATGACCAGCATGGAGGAACTCATGACTGAGCTCAAATGCAGAAAATAAAAGGGAAGCGGAGGTGAGTATGGGCTACCCACGATATAGAGAACCACTGCCTCGGTGTGCAGCAACTGAGACAGAAAAGCCAAGGATCAGCTGGAGATCGATCTAGTAAGGGATGTGAAGGGGGAGTAAAAAGCACACCAGCAGCAAAAGCACAATAAATAAATTGTGAGGCTGTTGCACAATGGGGGCAGGAAACCTAGTGACAAAGTACATGGAAAAAGCAGAGAAATTACTTTTGTCTTGCTTTTTACTAGTAAAATCTGTCCCCAGGCCTCTCACCTCCACAAGCTTACCAGGAAAGTCTGCATTACCTGCAGACAGGGCACTTAGAGCCATCTGCACATACACAACCCTGAGACCAGAAGAGATACCTCCAGTGGTGCCGAGACAGCTGGCTGATGATGTTGTGAGGTTGTTAAAAAGGTCAAGTCAGACAAGGGGGTTCTGGTAACTAGAACAGACAAATATCACACCCATCTTCAAGCGCAAGAAGGAAGACCTGGGAAGCTACAAGATGTTTGTCACACCTCTGTTCCTGGGAGGTTTATGGAGCGAATGTTCCTGGAAGCCATTTTCAAGCATATGAATGACAAAAGAGACATTGGGAACAACCAATATGGATTTACTAAATCACAGCTGACCAACCAGTTTGCCAGACCCGTGGATATGGGGACAGCAATGGATGTTGTACACCTTGACTAAAAGCCTGGCTTTTGAGATGGTCTCTCGTAATATCTCATAGCTAAACTGTTGGAACATGAGCTGCACTCTCAGCAGATGATGCTGAATTGGGGAAATAGTGTGCTATAGTGAGAGGAAGCTGTTCAGAGACATCTTCATAGAATGAAGATACAGGCTGACAAGAATATAATGAAGTTCAGATCAGCAAATGCAAGGTCCTGCATCTGGACTGGAATTGACCTATGCAGCAATACAGGCTGAAAGCATGTCTGGAGGATACTGTGCCCAAGTTGTGTATGGGTCAGCAACATCTCTTTGCAGTGAAGTCAGACAGCCACACCCTGGGCTATAGTAGCAAGAGTGCAAGGGAAGAGATTATTACCTCCATTCAGCACTGCTGGGGCCACACCTAGAGCCCTGTGTCCAGTTCTGGTCTCTCCCATACAAGAAAGATGTTTTCACACTGGAGTCCAATGCAGGGCCACCAAGCCAATTGTGTAGTCCATGACATATAAAAAGAGGAACTCAGTGTGCTCAACTCTGAGAAGAGCAGGCTAGGGAGAGACCTTATTGCTCGCTTTAAGGAGAGTGCAAGGAAAGAAAACTACTCTTGGAGGTGCACAGTGTAAAGATCAGAGGCAATGGACAGAAGCTTGAACATGGCCAATTCAATGAGGCATAAGAAAAAGGGTGTGGGTCTTTTTGTTTTCTCTGTTTGCTTTAAACCATGAAGGTGGTCAAACACCTGGTCAGATTGCCCAGGTGACCTCCAGGACTGGCTCTCAACAAAAATTATTCTAACATCAAGTCTGCAAGTAGAGAGAGCACAGAGATCTCAGCACAGTACTACTGTGAACTGTTTCTGTCGGTAGCACAGTAAAGTGCCACATTAACATGCCAATGAATGACCCAAAAGAATATTACTCTCACTTATACAGAGAGGCACCAAAACTATGCAATCCAGCTCCTCAGTGATCCTCAAAGGATATTTATTTGGACTAGAATGCTGGGATAATTAAGATCATAATCAATACAAGATTCACTCAGCTGGATGCAAAAAGGGTTTACATAGCATTTCCTTTGTTAATTCGTTGACATGAGACATAAGATTTATCTGTCTGTGCCTTGGTTTTCTCTGTTAATGCAAGACAGGAGCACTGAAATTACCTATATCAGGGGTGTGTGGGGATTTTATTTTGAAATCCAGAGGAAGTGCTTCATAGGTAGAAAATAATACAAAATAGAAGAATTCAAATAACAAGCAGTACATCTTGTTAAGACATGCAGGAATTTGCCTCATGAAGCTAAGACAAATTCTTCATATCTTCTGGCTGCACTTATAATTAATACGTTCTTCCTTGCTGACTACTATCTGGGACTCTTACAGATTTTCACCTGAATTTCAGCATAAATGACTCATGGGAACTAAGCAGAGCATGCCAGATGGATCTGTAGTGGTAAGAACAGCTTTTGGGGATGACTTTTCTCTGAACTAGGAAAGGAGAATTTTCACTGCAATCCTTGCAATGTGGTAAATAAAACTTAAAACCAAAAAAGACATCCATTTATTTCAACTTAAAATTCCTGAAATTAGAAGTCTAAAATTTTGCTTTCAACACTTGCAGAAGGAAGTCAATCAGTTAGTTTAAGTCATGACTAAGATAGACAAGTGTTTAAACAGCTGGAATACTGATGTGGGGGCCCATTAAGCCTACAAAGAAACTCCAAGATTCCCAAATAAAACTATTTTCTAGAACAAGTATTTATTCTTGCTCTTTCACAGCAGTATGTATAGAGTCATACCTAGAGCTACTAAAATAAGTACATTAAGGGCTTGAGATACAAGTCTTGTGTCTTGAGACACAAGAGACAAAGCTAAAACAAAGACTTCAGATGCAAATGGAAGAGTTGTTCATGTTAGAGTGAACAACATGAGAAGTACTGAGATAGCCATAAAATCCTCATTCCTGTTTTATAGTTTAAAGCTAATTTGACTTGTTAAGAGTATGAACATTCCAAACATACCAAGCTATTTCAGTTCTCATTAGTAGAAGATTAATTATTATTTGATGTCCACTTGGTCATTATACTTACTAAATTAATTTAGAAGCACCACCAGAGAAGGCAGCACCTACCAAATCTAGTCTCATCTGAAATTCATTTAAGACCATTGATGTGTCTGGGTAGCATTTACTGGGGCTGGTGACTGATGCAATGAGTTATTAATGCCTGCCTGGCCTCACAAACACTGCCAGCTCCAGCACAAGCATTCAGGAGAGGGCTGCTTTTGCCTCTAAGACTGCTGTTCCACAAGCACCTCAAGGCAGTTTAAAACTATGCTGAGACAGACTGGCTCCCCATGCCACAGCCATTCCTCCCTTCAGCTGGGTACAACCATCCTGAGAAACTACAGAGGGAGCTGGTCTGGGTTCAAAACAAACTAAGCCCTAAGGAGGAGGAGGCTTTAATGACTTTCTTGTTTCAGATCATTATATGGATGCACCAACGCTCTCACTGGCACACAGGAAAGGGGACAGATAGGATTGCCATTTTCTTTTAGCTGCAGTGCCAAATGTTTGGTAGAGAACAGCACAAACCTGCCCATTTACAGACCTAGCTGTGACGCAGGGTGCCCTTGGACACAAGCCTTGTGACGTGGTCTGTGCTCAGTGGGTGCCTGTCATTGCCACGCTAAATTCTCTAGTTTTGTCAAATCACTCAAGTTTTTGAAGACAATCAATCCTAATGTCATACAAAAGGACATGAACACAATAAGTGGGGTGGAGGGGTTGAGCGAGACAGAAACAGAGACAACAGCTGAGTAAAACCAAAACTAAACCCTTCTGTGGCTTTTTTTTTTTCTGTGGAGGTAAATGGATTCAATAAATGAAACAATTAAACTGTGTGTCTTGTGATTAAAAATCGTCTGTTTCAATGCAACACAGTGCTGTAACTACCTTGTGTTCATGTGTAGTCCTGACTAATATCCACCAGCATTTACTCTAGTGGATAGAAATAATTCATGGTACAACCCAAGACATTAATGCCATTAAAAATGGAAAAATGTAGCAAATTCTACTCAACCACGAAGAGCAGGTATTCAGGGAGAAAAAAAATCAGACATTGCTACTTTAGTAAACTAATTCATCACTGGTTCTCATTTTGGGTTTTCTTTTTGCTAGTCCAAGTAAAAGTAAGTAGCTGACCTCCATTCCTGCACAGCCTCAGGGAAGCAGACTCTTTACAAAATCCCTGTTTTCAGTTGTAAATGTTAATCTGATCAACACCATAATGCCATTTACTAGGAGTTTACACAATAGCCTCAGCTTCAGTAAAACACCTAAAAAATTAGCAAGTCAATTTAAAGGGAAAAACAACTCCCCATTAAATCCTATTCAGACCTGCAACTTCTCTCCAGGCCAAAACATACAGACACGTTCTCTCGGGCAGGCTCCTTATTTGTAATGTTAATAGAACAATTTTAAAAGACTGGATGCTTAAAAAAGCAGATGGAATTCAAATACTGTGGAGAAGGAGCATGGGGCTCATTTGGTGTCTTCTGAAGCATCTTCAATTTATGGCTGCACTGCTGTAAATAAGAAACAGAAGAACAGTGCCTACTTCACTGGAAATCCTGGGACAAATTGGAAGTGTGAAAGCTCTCTCCCGAGTTTTAGGCTGCGGAGTCTGAAGAAACACCACATGGTGCTCTGCAGTATATGGTATTCATTACAGCTCTTGTTTCAATACTTGAGTGTACTGGCTATTTCAAAGCACTTCAAGACCTTTCATATTCCCCCATATCTAGTCTCCTTCATCTAAAAGTAGAAGACATCATAAAAGTATCTTAATTCTTTAAATTATTTGTAGCATATATCCTATTAGATTCAACATTCAGAACATGTTTTTATTCCTGCTGCCATCGTTAAACCTAACTTTACTTCTACGTATTTATGTATCTATGTGAAGACAGTAATATAGCAAGCAGAACTGTGGAGTCTCTAGCATACACTCACAAAAGCAGCTTTTTGTGGTATTATTTAGGGAAATATTCTTCTAAGGAAGCAAGGGGAAGCTTGCTTTAGGAGTTTATTTTTATGCTGGGCTCCCACTGTCTGTATTTCTTCACTGTTACAGTGTTGCAATTAATTCCCATCACCAAATGAACGATGACATCTGGGAAAGTTGCCGAATCAAACACAGAAGAGCAAAGCAAAGTTCCAAAACTGTAAGCTCTATACCATGTAGCAGATGAAAATAAGCTTATTTTTATACCAAGCAGAATATCAGGAATCACGAACTAATACTCAGTGAACCTTAAACCTGCTGAAGTGAGAAAAGAAATCTCAGTAAAATTTACAAAAAACACATGCTCAAAAAGATGAGACAGTTTCTTCCCTTAATCAAAAATGAAAAATGAAGATACAATATCACATAATAATTGTTTTTTTAAAAAGTAAAATTGTGTCCACCTATGAAAGTTTGTGAGAATAATGAAATTATATGTTGATCTGAAAGATTTATAATAGGCTTATTTTTAGCTTTTTTTAAAAACATACCTTGTAGAGACCAAAGAAACCTAAGTCCCTTAATACACTGAGGGCACTAACTCGTGGACCAGTAGTAATTTCTCCAGCAACCTGCAATCGAATCTTGACGATTTCCAGTGGATTGGTAAAGATTACTTGAGAACCTCCAGCCTGAAATTAAAAGTAGAAACCAATATATTAACCCACTTCATTATTTGCAGTGTGCATCTTGTTACATTCAAGGTAAGGCATTTTCAATCCTGCTGCAGTCGGTTAAGCTATTAGCAGACAAGAGTTTTAGTATTAGTGCATCTCACAAGGTAAGAAACCTACTCCCCCACAGGATGAGTGGTCAGGAAAAACAGAGAGGAAGCAGGTCAGCCCCTGCTGGACACTGCAGTACATCAGACAGACACGAGCTCAATTCTTTTTGCAAGAACATGCTCAGCAACACCAAGTTATGCAATACTGACAAGCCAAGAACACTCTAACACAAGTAATGAAGTAAAAAGAAAAATTAGTAACTAGTAAAGAAGCTGTGATGTACAGTATATAGAAAGTGAAATCATACTGTTGAAGAGTAGAAATCTGGCAGAAACTTTTTTCAATTTTGACACGAGTTCATATAAGAACACACGGATTCCAATAAACAGAATTGCAAGCATATTGTGCTTTTTTTAAAAAACCCTCTGAACTACCAGTTTCAGTGCCATTAAGTGTCATTTGATTCAAGAGCTTGAGCTCTATACACCATTATTTAGGTACCAGGTATTAAAGAAAAGAAGTCTACAGACTGAAGGATTCTATTAATCAAGAACAACAAAAAGTTTTCAACGCGTCAGTCTCCATTTGTTGGGAAGACACCACTCAACCGATTCTGAAAGTCTGATTTAAAACACAACAGTGGAAAGCATTTCGGACTCCCTCTACTTCTCGTGAAGTCCATCTCATTCATCATACGTAACTTAGGGCACAACTTTTCCACTACCCTGACAGATCCCAAGCTAAAAATCTGCAACCAGAAAAAAAGTAATGTGAAGGTTACCTAAGTGTATTTAAAAAATACTCAAACTCCTTCTGGCTCAAATTCAACAGAGTGTCATTCTAACTTCTGTTAAGTACCTAATTCTGTGGCCTGACAGCTATGCTCTTCTCTAGATTCTGAAATCACACGAACTATGCCAAGGGCAACCCTCGCCCTCCCTACAACAAAATAACTATTTTGTTCTAGAAGGTGATGACTAAAGTGAAACAAGCATTTAAAAGCACTTGCATGTAGTGATGTCTAGTATGTAAACACCATGTATACATCTTTTTTTTATTATCCCAGTGTTAAAAGAATTAATTGTAGCTCAGATTAACTATCATTCAAAATAAAAAATACGCTCAGTAATATGGTTCAAATAATGTGCTGAAGAAGTGGCAAATCACACGAACAACTATTCTTGTCTACCACTTCGAGTGAGCATACACAATGTGGTTACAAATTAAAGTCTTTACATAACCCCTGAAATATCCCAAGTGTTTCCTATTTTGACCAGAAAAAGCATGCTCTTGTGTAACTCAACTGGTTTTGACTTTCAAATTGGCATAATTTAATTTAACTGCTTTTACCAAACCAGAATCCTGGTATATATAAAACTGCTATTGTTGTTGCCATCAAATATTAGACTGATAAATTATGTGGCACATATGCTAACTTAAGTTTTGCACTTAAACTGAAACACGTTAAATAAGTAAGCATTCAAAACAAAAAAACTGTTTCTTTTATTTGTCTACTCATCTGGCAAATTCTCAAAATAAATAAAAAGAATCCTGGAAAGGTTCTTTGAGGAATTATATATTCCTATAAAATAAAAATTTTAGTGTAGGTATTACAATTATTAGGCATTCCCACATGCCAATATACATATTGTCTTCCTAAAAATGATAAAAACTGAACTGCAGGTGATAATGTTCATTTGCAAGTTTGTTACACCACAGCCATTTTCTAAAACACATTACTTAAAAACTCACATCAATTGATGTACTAGCACAATTAAAGTACTTTCCCTCAGTATGATATTCCTGCAGTTCATTGTGCCATGACTCCATGAGAAATGTTCCTTTAATTTTCACTACAGGAAAATCATATTAAATTTTAAAAGATTACAACAAAAATAAGTATTAGTAGTATTATTACTATTAATGTACCAAAACATGGAACAATTTAAAAATCTATAAAAATGTTTATACGTGAATGCCATATTTAAAGAAAGGAAGTAGAAACACATCTCTGATTTTAAAGGAGAATAAAGGCAAGTAATTTCAATATAATACAATTTCAATACAAACAGATGGGAAGTACTTCAGGTGTTAGAACATATAAATGCCTATGTTTGCATGCCCAGCTGGCTGGGTTGACACCTCCAGCATTAGACATTTCCTGCCCTGGCTAAATCACATAGGACTTCCTCTGCTTCAGCTTGCTATTTAAAAATATGGATGCTATTATTTACCCACTTCATACAACCAAGCTCACTACATTCAAATTTTTAAAAACACTGAGACCTGAATGCACCAGACAGTACTAAAAGGACTACCAATTTTGCTGCCCACACAGCAGGTTTGAAGAGAGACATTGGTCATTTTCAGTGAAGCATTTCCAAACTGTCCAGATACTAGCCCAGAACTCCCTGAACAACCTTTGTCATGCACTGAATTTGATCGAAGATATACTCAAAAATCAAACGGTGAATAACTGAAAGCGATGAGCCAGACAATACCTGACAGAGGTCTCAGTAGGAGGGTTTCTACCACCTGCCTGCCTTGTGATGCAGAGGGAGACTGGTTTATCAGCCTGTGCAGAGGCAGTTTCAGTGGTAACAAGTACAGTCGCCTGGTGGGGAGCTTTGATCATTCTGTTATTTGAGCATCTGTGCTGGTAACTGCAGCTCCCTGCTCTCAAAATGGGGGGGAAGCAAACCGGAGATGGCTACTGTACTCTAATGAAATGATTTCTTGCTTATCTAGTACTGGTAACTCCTATTGTGTTATTCATCATCACAGTAATGCAAGCGTCTCATAAATATTAATTTATTTCCTCCCAGTGCTTCTGTGAGGAAAGTACAATGACTCTGGTTTTACAAGAAGGGGTTTTGAGGCAGACAAGTTAATTGTATGACCAGAGTGTGTATTCCCCCCTGCTCAAACATTTACAACTTGTCAGAGTCTCCAGATACCCTGATCTCCAAATCAGTAGCTTGCATGGCTTCTGTCTTCTTTCTAAGTTTTTGTATAGTGAATGCAATGGAAGAAATCTCATCAATCTGTTTTTTTCCAGTCTTTTCAAGGTACTGGTATAAACTGGTATGGAAAAAAACCAGACAAAACATCCTCAGCACATCGTATCACCCTGCTGATTCATTTTGTTTGGCCAAAAGTTGAAGAATACTGCCTTCTGGTTTGCTAGCTTTTGCAGTTAAAAATTTATTTAATTATAAAATTTGAAATGAGCTCCCAAAGGGCAGAATTTGAAAACTACACTTTTTTTTTTTTTTCCCCCAGAATAAACACCATTTAAGCTCAGGTTGCTCAAGCTTAATGATTTCTCCACTACGTGTCAGAAAAATCAAATTCATCAACTGTTTAATACAGACGGTTCCCAGTAACACAAATTTTTCTGTACTGAAGTTACAAACTTGAATACCCTCAACTCTGAATCCCTTATCACCTCTTCCAATCATTTTTTAAACAAATGATCTGACTGTAAAAGTAAATCTATTACTTTTCAATTATTATCATGTGATTAAAGTAAAAACTACAATTTTGAGTTATTTATAGGAGTAGATATCCAGAGGTACTGCATAGATAATTATCTGCAAGGGCCCACAAAGGGCCCATATTATTCTGAAAGAATTTAACATTTGACCTAATCACAAGCACTTACGGTCTTGTTTGATTTAGAGCAAGAAAATGAAAGGGAAATATCACTGTCATCCAAGAAGGATTCATACACACATAACTAGAAATCTGCATGCCTTTAAATGTGCTTTAACAAAGTCAGCCAGCTATGCACCCATACACATGTGAATTTTTAAAAATAAGATCGGTTTTTTCCCATTTTGCACTTCCCATTTTCAACTCTGCAATTGGTATGATATCACCCAACACCTCTCGATGGCAGTATAGTCTTGTACAGTAATACAGTACTGTCTATCATGTCTCCTGCTACTTTCCTACTTTACTGAACAGAAAGAAGTAGGAACAGTTGAGGATTGGTTGGGCTTTTGTCCATGGAGACATAAAGCCAAGTCTGTAATGAAAAAAAATTAGTTAAGTAACAACCACTTAACCATACTTCAGTTTAAGAAGTCAAAATGTTTTCTGTTTCTTCATGTGTTCAAATCACTCTGCAATAAACTTACTGGAAAATAAACGGATTTTCACCCCCCCTCATTACACTGAGAGAAGAAATTCCTGTTCTTTTTAATATAACTGCTTTTTGTGCCCTTACGAGATTAACTAAGAAATGAGCACACCAGACACATCTCTCCTCAGGCTTTCACATCTCCATTTGAAAGCTTTGGTGTAGTTCTGAAGAGAATACAGCCTGCAATTTAAGAAGGAAATTCTGTGTTCTCCATTCCAGACAAAAGTACTAGATTCTTTCCCTTTCAGTGCTACTGACCATCAAATATTCTTGTTCCTCTAGTTAACCTTATTACCTACTTCAAATTGGAGCCCTTTCCTGCTCTCAGTAACAGCTTTTGGGGTCAGCCTAGATCTGTCTTCTGCATCCCATCCAACTTATCACATATTCCCTTTTATGGTTTCATGGACGAAGAAGGGGTTATTACTGCTATTAGAGTGTTAATGTTTCTCAACAATATCACCCAGGGATAGCAATTATAGCAGCTAATGGCAATCATTAAAATACATAAGCAATATATTACACAATTACCAAAAATCAACCTCTGCAAAAGAAATTGTCTACAATGTCTTGGTTATTTGTTTAATTTACAAAAGACAAGCAGGTGCAAATTCCAAAATTTTTAGCCAACTGTTTATCATTTTCAGTCCTACTGCATATCATATTCTGTCCCAACCCCTTACTCCTTGCCAGTTGTCAGATGCAGCTTGTTTTCGTATGCATTTCCTAGCATCCATTAATCCTAATTAAAGTCAAGGTTCCTTAAGTACAGACACGAAATAAAGAACTCTCCTTCTCATTAAAAAAAAAAAAAAAAATTAAAAATGTACCAAGGATTTCAAGAATGGAAGAAGTACCATCCTCATTGTATAACAAAGGGCAACTAAGGCATAGAACTGCTCAATCATTTACCACAAAATCACTTACCAATTCTACAACAGAGCAAGGCTCAGAAGCCAGATTTACAGAGTGCCACTACAGTGCTTCGAACTACCTCTAGAAGTCTTGGTGTTTGTATGGCAATAGATCCCAAGAGGATTAGATGAATAATGTTGAACTGCTCCAGAGAGGATTTCACTATGGACTCTCCTGTTACCAGAAAAGCTCTCAAGTAACAGACAGCAGTCCAAAGTGGCTGTTTTTCTTACAGATCTCAAAGGTGACAACCTTAATTTCATGGTACCATCTGTTAAAAGCAAAGCATACTGGGTTCTCAGAAGCTTGGTTCTATGTTGCCTTTTCTTTCCATAAAGCCAGGCCACAAAAATCAAGACAAGCCATCTCATGCTATTTTGTGTTTTCTCATCTGTGGTCCTACCTACACAGCATTCTGCTAATGCTCTTTAGCAAAGGGAGTTCATATAATAAATACCTTTTCTTCAGATCACGAGATTTCCTGAGCCCTCAATCATCTGCTTTTCACTATGCTGATCAGGCTATCACAGAAACAGCTTTCATGCTGCTCAGGCAGAATTGTGTTTTTCTTTAGCTAATCTTTCTTGTCTTCTGTGGACAGCCTTCCCTTGCTCTGGCTAAGGTTTTACTTTGTGCAGTTCAAACACCAAGCGCCGCTAGAATCACAGTCTTGTTAATGTCCAAATGCACACAGAATGTACAGCAAGCTCCATCAAATCCTCACATAAAAGTGCTCATAAATAGAATTGCAATTAGTCTGAACAGAAGTACATTCGTGCTACTGCATCAGACAGATTTCCAAGATTCAGATACAAGTTGTGAGGACTGTCCTACAACAGAATATAAATGACCTGTCTAAACAGAAACAAACAGGAGTACGGTTTGTTTATAAGCACTGACCAAGTCTGCAGTGGGAAAAAAATTGAAATTGTGGATTTGATATTTTCCACGTTATAGGTAATTCACTTCTCAGAAGCCTAGCCAAAAAATCAAAGTGGAGCCTACTTGATTGGCATTATAAAAGCAATTAACTTACAGACCTGTCAAATATGTTAACGTTTGGCTCTGTCTGCTCTACTTGTCTATTTTGACTAGTTGTAGAATCATTTAATGATTTACAGACCTTTCAAGTCCTAAGGCATGGTAGCTGTATTAAAACTGTGACCCATTATTTCTTGGTCACATCATAAACTACTGTGACATCATAAATATCTTCCTTTTTCTCACAGAAAGCTAGATTTTAATTCCTGATTTGAGTTCGGGCCTTTGTTTTTGGATCTGGGGTTTTTTTGAACCTTCACTGGTAAACACTGTAATATTTTACTGCCAGTAAAAGAAGAAGTAATAGGAGAAAGGGATATGTAATAAAATATAATTGTCAAAACAAATACATGTTTTAAACTGCAGTGTGCATTCATAAAAACTTTGCAGTCATTATTTCTAATATAATAGGAGAAAAAAGAATAAGATTTAAATTGAATGAATATTAAGTTTGTTGGGAAAAAACCTGACTTTTTAAGCATTTAGAATTGTTTGGTTCTGGACTCAGAAACCTATCAACCTAAACCTATGCATCCCTCCTTATTTTACAGTTTGAAAATTTTCTCTCTCTCTCTTTCTTTTAGGGGAGAAAGGAAATGAAGAGGAGAGGGAAAGCAAAATGGGAAAGTATCTCTAATTTGTAATGGAAAAATACTTTTTGAAAAAAAAAATTAAAATCAGATTAACCAATCCAAAAGGAAAATTCAAAACAAAGTGAAATTGAGTTCTGCAAAATTCATTACTGATTTGGGGAAAGATCAGTTTACGTAGGTATGACTGGGTGAAAATTTCAGCAAACTGGTATTTTTATAACATCCAAACCTGCAAGGAAATATGGGGTGAGGCCAAAGAGAAGCAGGAACTTTACACCAGGAACTTTCCCACCCTTTGGTGCAACCTCTTGGAAGGGCTAACATGTTACTGTATGTTGCCTTCCCAAACCTCATCATAAGGCTTAAATCTAAAATTAAATGAAAATTTATCAGAGACAATTAAAACAGAGCAGTGTTGAAATACAGTGAGTTTGCAAATGTGAAGTAAAATTTAAGTCCAGATCTGGTTGGGGGTTTTGTACCAAAAATTTACAATTAGTTTAAATGATTTTCAGCATGCTGAAAACAACTACAATTATAGTGGTTCAGAGAATAAAAATACTCTTAAAAATACCTAATTAATTACAGTATATTCAGTTACATTATATTCATTATGTTAAACAGAATTCAAATCTAATTAATTTATTGAACAACATCAATTTTATGCACAAAGAAAATAGCTTCAAATTTAATCAAGAAAAAAAAAGCATGTGTTAGGAGTTTCTGAACTTTTCTTTAAACCAGATGTGAAAGTTGGGCATATCCAAGCAGGTAGAACTCCCCTTGAAAGTAATGGATCCCCAACCACAGGGAGAATAGACCTCCGAGAACAAATCTGCTAAGTGTTCAAGAGACATATGCCATTTGCTTTCAAAGGTCGTAAGAGCAATCATCAAGATGACCATCTTTATTTAACTATCTCAATAAAATGGACCAAAACTTTTCTGTGTGACAGCAGTTGTTTGGGTTTTTTGGGGGGGGGCAGGTTTCAGATACACATGCAGGTATTTTTTTCCCCTGGCATTATAATGCTCAGTTTAATTTTACCCATAGCTCAGCTTCCCTCGCCAAATATAGTAGAATGTTATCCTATTTAGGTGTCAGAATAATGAAAGAATGAAAGAAAGAATGACACCTTCAGTCTCCTTTAGTCCACAACTTCTAAATGTCTGGATTTTTGCAAGTAAGAGATCTAAATGTGGGAATTGCAGTTTATACAGCCTCTGCCTCCACTGCAATGCCACAGAGAAAATGTAGCTTAGATGTGGACTTATCTTTATTACTCCCTGAAACATAAAATAAATGTTTTAAGTAGCTTAATAAAACTATTTGCACTGGATCTGTTATTTGGCACAATTCACTTGGAATTTCACATCACATTCCTTTATAAAAATTAATTCTGGCCAGGATTTTGCACTCCATCTTAACCATATCTAATTTTTATGTTCCACAGCCGAGTTGAGGCTGTCCAAGTAGGTCCAATACATTTTAACTTTATTATGATTCCTATAAAGTCTCTCGAAATATGCCTAAAATTACCTTGACAATTTAAACAAAAGCAGATCTGTATGGGATCTGTAATTGTACTGTGCTACATGATTTAAGCTGGCTAATAGGGAGCACACACTGAGCAGCTGGGAAGGAAAAGACTGTGTGCTCAGAAGAAGGGAGAGCAGAAGGAAAGGTTAATAAAGCAAAACGTAGTTCTCTTTTCTTGCTGAAAATTAAGCCTCCTACTTACCAAAATCATTGTATTGATATATGCAGACAAGGCAACACACATTATATAGCTGTTTCTTTTTAGTCATGCTATAATCCTTCTTCTGTTTTTCTTAGCATTCTTTTACGTTTTATATCACTCTCTATTTTGCATATTTGCATCTCCTTCCCAGTAACACAAATGTAAATTTTTCATTAAATGTGGAATTGCTTTATTTAAGATACTAAGCAAAATTACTGTCTCACCTAAAAAGTTAGTATTAAAGGTAATGTCTCAAAACCCCAAATATATTTATGACACGCTTCCAAACAGAGTTTTCAATGTGTTAATATAACTCAAAAAAATAAGAATAATATATAAGGCGATATAAAAAAAAAAATCAGGTTACTTTCAACAGATGCCCTTATGGGAATTAAATTTTAAAAAAAGCAAGCAGCTAAACTTGGTATGACTTAAAATTATTTTTTGTTTAAAATATAAAATCAAATAAAAGACCATGAAATAAAGCTTCCAGAAATTTCAAGATTATTGCCACCCTAAAAAAAATGTTTCAAGTTGTACTTACAGATTACACATCCTTTTATTAAAGAACTGCGAAGGTAAGTTATAGCATTAGCAGAAATCAAACCTAGCATATTTGTGCCCATTTTAATTCAATAAGGTTAAGTCAGCTTTGCGGTTTAGATGCTCAGCAGATCTTAGCTCTTCAGCATCATCACACTGTGCCTTGAAACTGAAGCTTTTTACTAGCCTAATAATGATAAGGGCTATATAGGATTTGCATGAGTGATGAGAGTCCAAAATGCACAGCAGAGATCAGAGTTCATAGTGGGTGTCAGGCATTGTGCAAATCTGAAAGCTACATGCATTTTTATGGGTAACAAATACTACAGTCATTAGGAAAATTTCTTACAAACAAAGGAGATGGAAATCTTGAATTAGTAATTTACATAACAGCCTTCCTTAAGTATAAAGGTTATACTTTTAATTATATTCTTGGGGGTCTCAAAAAGAAAAAATCTCAACCAACCTATCGCTTTCATCTTCACATAATAAAAAGCTATGAAACAGGCTGTTAACTGAATTAAGAGCCACAAGGTCATGAAATAAAAGATCTATTTTCTTCTTTCTCTCTTTTTTTTTTTTTTAGGAGAGAAAACAGTTTACAAAACAGAAAAAGACTTGTTCAATGAAACAATCAGCTTTAGTTACAAGTGCAAAAGTCAGCCATGTGTACTAATTCACAGTAATTATGATGCAAAGCGAACTCCTTGGGGACTTAAAAGTCAACGCCTGGCAATGGTTGGGCAAACAGCAGAGTGGAGCTACTCAGGTGATACTGACCCCTTCAAAGCCCTTTGTGTTACTGAACAACCCAAACCATCCAAGTATCTGCTTGTCCTCCATTTCTTCGGTATTATTACTATACCGTATTCACAGGGCTGCTATTTTAAACACTACAAACTAGCATGCATCTCAGCTCTTGCATAAGCAATGAATACACTCCAAGGAAACAGAAGCACTGAAGAAGAAAAATTTAAATCTGTGTTTGTAACACAATCCCAGCTGAGAATTAGACGTGGAAAGCAGAAAGGTGATAGGGCAGGTGTCTCAGAAAATTCATCTTAGTTGGCTTCCCCTTTTTAGACTTTAACACATCATGCCCTCCTGTCTTCTTGCCTCCCACATAAGTGATTACTACATTGTGAAATGAGGTAAAAATCCAAGACTGACAATTTTCGAGTATTCAACACTGTCCGTGCTGCTTCCACAGTGAAATCACAGGTTTCACGATGGCTTAAACGGGGACAAAAAGTTAGGCCAATACAATGCTGAAAGCTATAGGAAAAAGCCTGTCTTTGGCATCTCATATTTTACGCCATGAGAGAAAAATTCACCCCAAAATACCTAGGCACCGCTGGTAATGAGAGTCTCTGTTGCTAGTCTGAATTGGGTTTAAAATTACAAAAGAACCCAAAGACCACCTGCAGAAGAGACAAGTTGCAACCTATCTACCTGGCACCAAACTATGCCCTTAAGTGGAGCACTACAGTTAAAAAGAAAACTCAGGGCATTCTGCCACTGCACGTCTACTGCTACAACTTTATGCAGCATCTCACTGTTAATATAAATTTAGGACAAGCCAACATTTACAGCACATTTAAAATACATCTCAAACCACCTATCTCTTAAAGCAGATCCTTAGTTTACAATGAACTGCTGGCAAAAAAGCTTGCTGCAGCATTCTCATGAATGACAGGTCTCTGTAAAGAGTGCTTTTTGTACTGCATTAAAAAATTCACAGCAGTCTGTAAAATAAAAACCCTAGATCAAATGACATTTTAAATGAAAATTTTGCTGAATTCTCTATGGCTGCTATGTTCATGAGACTTTTTATTAGCGTAAGGGGCAAATACTTTTTACTCTGCAAGCACTTTATTGCATTTTTCCTTCATTTACAGCATGCTTTTTATTTAGGGCTTTAGAGACCCACATTCTTCTCTCCCTCCCCTTCTTTTTTTCTTCCCTGAATGCTCCTAAAGTTACAGAACAAGGGGATCCTACCTGGCAGTCTACAACAGGTCAGTGATCAAACAGAAGGAGCAGTGAGACAGCAGCCAAATCCTGCCCCATCTCCTGAGAATTACAGAAAGCCAGGGCTTCTCAGCCTGCAATGCAACCGAGCCACTGCACCCTGAGGCTCAGATAATCGTAGTTCACTTTCTGCAAGCACATACAGCACAAATCTCTGCACCTACTGAGGTTAAGACGCAAGCATTTTTTATTAAGTTGCTGCTCACTGTAGTTTTCGACACAGGTAGAAGCTGCTTGAAAATGTGACCTAATCTGTCTTATGACAGCAGAAACAAAGATAGATTAAAAATACACCAACATTGCTCTGCCCCAGTGATCAAAGCTGTTTTACATAAACAGTGCTCTTTATCTGTAAAATGCACTGGTCTTTGAACAACTATTCCTTTTACCTAAAGTATTTACGTTTGCTAGAACAAATCAATACACCAGATACAGTAACTTGTAAGATGAACAGACAGAACTAGACCAAATAGTGAAGTATTATCATTTACCCGGTAATATGCCAGTTGTTCATTAAGATACTACTTTGTGCAAGGAAAACACTCTTAAAATCTTAGTGGGTTTTAAATACAGACTACATTCAGGAATGCATTATGCACGGAGTTAACATTACACAGCCTACGTCTGCTATGAACTCAAAGAAGCATGAGCAGTCTTTGCCATTTCAAAAAGCCAGTATCACTGCAAAAAGTGAAAATTAGTGGGTGCAATAACACATCAGGAAAGAAGTGACGTGGTAGAGTGGGTGCCACAAAGTAGTAACTAATTATTAACTTCTGGAAAGGTTAGCATGAATCCTCTTTAGGCCATAAGCTACAGCCAGCATGAATAAAGACACATTCTTTATTGAGGAAACAAACTCTAAGCTGTGAGAATTAGAGAGTGCAGTTAAAAGGCACGATGCACAGAAACATTTACCCTTTCATCAAGAACGGCTGGCCTATCTAGGAAAGAACTGAGATGCTCTAGTAGAGTCTGCTCTTGAACCGGATCTGTGGTTAAACAGAAGCCTTAGTCCACACAGTTAATCTTATAAACTGCACTTTCATGAATCTCATATCAAGGAAATTAAAGATACTTACGCAGCCACCAGCAAGAATTTCTGCAGCCAGTGGGACAGATCCATCTTTAGTCCTAAACTTATCTCTCACAAAATCATTAACCTTAAAAGACAAACATTTATGCAAGTTGGTAAATTAAAAGGTCAGAGAAAACACTCATCAGCTGTAAACTCTCTGCAAATGAAAATGCAAAAACATCCACTAAGCTACTAAACTACAAGGTGTCAAAGAAAAAAGTCTAAGATTTTATATTAAATATTCTAAAGCTATGTTTTTCTAACAAAAATTTGCAGCATAATTCAAATACTTATTACTGAAAAAATACATAATCATTAAGTAATTTTAAAAATCAGAAAATTATAAAATACTTTAATATTTTAGAAGTGCTCACTATATTTAAAAATTTAAATATGTCAAATTAATATCAGAATGTTCAATACTAAGCTTTAACATGATGGCAATTCAATTAGTAGCATTAAGTGCCCTTTTTTTTTTTTAATGCATACTACTAGCTTTGGTGAATATTACCTTATCAGTGAATAAACAATATATTATGATTGGGTGATAACAAGAAATTCTTAGGTGCCTTACAAACACTCAAGAAATAGCAAAATTATGGAAGTAAAACATTTAGAAAAAAACATCACGCAAACAAGCTCCTTTCTTACCAACAATTCACTACATGCTCATATTATCTATCTCCTGTTGCACTAGAATCATACATGCAGGAACCACGTGGAGATACAAAAACAAAAGCCTTCCAATAAGTAGCTATTCTGATTTGCTAAGAAGTGAAACCAAAGGTTTCTATGCTACTTACAAACCAGCAGATGAGCTGAACAAGTTGAATGAGCTTGTTACATTTTGGAGTGAGTCCAAAAATAAGTTTTCAATGAGATTCTTAAAATGTACAGGTACACCTCTGGATGAGACTTGTATGCCGCTTGTACTGCTCACAAGTCAGATATTAACGGTTGCTAATTGTAATTTGTTGCATTTTACAATGTGGAGAAAAGTGAAAACAATCAATTTATAAACTTACAGTAAGTTTTATGGCCTTCTCTGGTGCTACTCCTAATAGCTGTGGTAACAGACCTGTAACATGGAAATAGAGAATTCAAGGCATTGAGTAACTTGGTATTAAATAAACAAATCAACAAACATACGTAGAGACCAGCACCTAGAAACAGGCAGTTTTTACAGCAATTTTGTGTTATTATATATAATGAGAGTACTTAAACATTCAATTTTGAGAACAAACTTTGTGCTATGATTTCAAGTGCCACCACTGTCTATACGTATTTGTTTCTTTCTCTTTTTAATTCATACTAGATCATTTTATGCTTAAACACTAATACAGATTTGCCAAATATGTTTCAGTACTGTCCTAAACTAACACCTGTTTTCTGCATCTCCACACAAAAATCAAGACTTTCTAATTAATTTTGTGAGATACACAATGCATCCACTTCAAAAGTCAAAATCTCAGTACCTTTTTCTAGCAAAAACAATGGCATTAGATGGAAGGACCAAAAGGGATAGGAATCAAAATAATGCAAAACATTCAAACATGTATGATTGCATTCTCGAGCTCTTTACCCAGCTAAATCATGTGTTCTTATAACAAAGGAAATTATGTTGCTTTCTTCCCAGGTACTGAATTTTTTATATTTTTTTGTTGGAAGTGATGTGCTACAGAACTGGAAGTGTGAATTTCTGACTGTCAGCTTCACTTGTTTGAAGTGAATGGTCCATATTTTGTAAACATTTGCATGACAGCCTAAAAATAGGCAAAACTTACCAACAAAGCCTGAAGCTAGACTGGTGTTGCAAGCGTTCATCAGCATAATGCAATTAGGACCCCATTCAGAAATGTGAGAAAATCACCCCAGCCAGAGCTCCTGGTGCAGAGCCCTTTGTTTTAGCAGCTCAGGCAGCACCTTTGGGTACTTTTTACAAAGCCTGACATTTTCACCTCTCCATGGTTTTATTTTGTTAAAAAAAAAACCAATTAAGTTTCCACCTCTAAAAGTCAACCTGATGAAAAGCATTTTCCCAAAGAGCTAAATGTCAGAATAACACAGAGAAAAATGTATGTGTACTGGTTTAGTATATTCTTCCATCGTGCTACCATCCATCAGCTTCACTGGCTCCCACTGATGCTCTTAATAAGGAATTGACATTGAAAAAAAGCACCACTTGGTTTGCGGTAGCAGGAGACCCAACCATATTTATATACTGATGTCTTTACACAGCTGACGTACATATGCACCTAACATTTACCCAAGACAGCTATGCTGCATTATGATCCTATGACTGATTATTCAAATTAAAAAATACAGTAGCACTAAGTTCATATACAGCTGCTCAAAACCAAGAGATTCTGCAGAGTAAGTTAAATTTCAGAATCTGAGTTTCTTAAAAAGTTTTACTTGCACAGGTGACTTGAAACCAGACCTCAATGAAAAACCATTTAGCCACTCAGAATTATGTAATTAAATATTACATTATCTGCAGCACTATGGGGGAAACACAGTAATATAAAATGAACAGGATTTCTTTCATTATAAAATTATCTTCATAATTGCTATAATATTTACATCTTGCTATAAGACATGTGTGGCCTTATATAACCATTATGGCAAATGAATTTATATCTTCAGAGATTAAAAAAATGCTCCATATACTTTAAAAGCACAATACCTAATCTTAAACCTAATCCAGTCAAATTAGAGCAGGTCTGATACAGCAGATACAATTTTAAACACAAAGGTCATTAATTTTAAAATCACATATACGTATATTATTATACCCAAGCTATATATACCATGACTTTCAAGTCATATTTTATCAAATAAATCATAGAAAAAGACATGCTAAAATATCAAGATATGAAAATTATAAAAGTAGTCCAGTTGGTGATCTGTATAAACCTCCAGTTTTAGAAACAATGTTAGCAGGACAAATCAAATTCATTTTCACTGAACTGATCAAAGATGGCCTTTTAACCATTTTTCAGCTCCCAAAACTTTGCATTTGTAAAAGTACTTGTAAAGTCATAGGGAAAACAGGTTTATCTTGGCACAAGTTATCTTTTTTTCCATCTGGCTCATTCCTTTTGTACTCAAATCTGAATGGGACTGTTACAATTCAAAGCTTTCCATAAAACTTCAAGGTAGAGAAGAGAAAGATTAAATAGAATAGACAGCAGTTAAAAAAATCCCCAACACCAGAAAAACCCAACTGAACAACCAAAACCCAGAGCATTTTTCTCTTTTCCTGCCTCTACTTCACATGATTTTATAGTATAAAAGTGCTCTTTAAGTTTAATTACAGATAATGCCGCATATATATCTACTGCAAGATAGCACAGTATTGTATAAAAGGTAGCATGAATTTTAAGACTACGTTTTATAGCCTTAGCAGGTACCAGCTAGGCCTACTGTCTCCAGCATCTTAGGAAGGTAGAGGGACCCTTCATCTGACCTCATACCTATGCAATAAAGCCATCTCTAAGTGGTACCTGCACATTCTATATGCTATGACCATCAAAATTCAATTTTCTTTTCTTTATTGTTTTGATGGGAGCCCTGAAACACTGTTGAACATTTTCTAAACATGATAAAGATGCTAGGTTTTGAAAGAAAGGAAGTATATCGAGAGCCCCATATGAAAATGTCATGTTTCTGTCGGGGCTATCCTGACACGGTGGGAATTTCTCAGTGTTACTATGCATTAGCAGATCAGCAATATGACATAAACACAGATGGAGAACAGGCTTAGAAATGTCTAACAGTGCCTTAAAAATACATGCCTTTTATAACATCAGAGCATAGTATCTTGCACACAGGCAGCCTGCTAGTATAGTACATAGCAAACACATTATTCAATGCATTTTTTATATCCAAGCTTTTTAGCAGCAATTACAATGTACCACTTCATATTTGACACACTGTCATAGTGGGACTCTCAGGGAAGGTGAAGGTGTGTGCAAGAGAGAGCACCAAGAGCTGCATTCAGTTTCTGACACTGTACAAGTTATTTTCTGAAAGGAGTCTAAATACATTGTGACTATACACACAACAGCTCATCCAGCCCAGCTGTACTGATGGCACTGAGAAAAAAAAAGTCTTACTTGGCCAAAGTATTTTTTTAGATGTCTAACAGGAATGCTTCAGTTTCACACTGTGTAACAGATGTGATTTTCCCTTCATATTAGAAAAAAACAAGTGAGTGAAGGTTTTGTTGCTCAGTCTAGATAAAATATTTGAAACCATTAGGGTGTCTTACAGGAACGCAGTAATGAAATACTGCCAAATTTTTTCATTACAGGATTCACACAATAAGCTGGACAATTAATCACCAGCTGCCATTCAAATATAGCTCCCTCAGACTGGAAATGGGGTATTTCCTGAAAATTTTGTGCTTTGACAGAACTTGGGGTACAAGTAGGCTTGTAGTTCCAGTCTATATAAATGGTATTCCATTGCATAACTTGGAAGGAAAGCTTCTGCCACAGTCTTATTGCATCATTAGCATGGGAGTCCATCAGTAATAATGAAGCTGGATGATGAACAAATCATTAAAATCTAAATTAGATGGCATTTGGAGTGACTGCAGGGCTAGAAGCACCATCAACAGAAATAAAACTAACAAACAAGCTCCTGAACAGTTAATGATCACAGATGACAACAGCATTGCCTGTCTTCAACAGCATTTCCTGTCTTTTCCATCCTCTAGGCAAAGTGCCATTAGTAGCATGGCTACCAAACATCTTCCTAAACTACATTTTATCTCTGGTACTTATATTTCCCACGACACTTCTATCAAGTATGGGTGAAATAATCTCTACTGGATGCACTGCTCAAGTCTGGGAAGCATTCTGTGACTCATCAGGTGGATTTCTGATAAAAATTCTATTATTACGTGTAGGTGACCTAATCAGTTGGAAGAGATCTTGACAAATCACAGCTTTCAAAATTTTCTTAAATTTGCATACATAAAAATACCTGTGAGTTTCTAAATTGCATTTCAGGTATAAATGTAGACCCAACAGTAAATTACAGGTATATGAGATGAGCATTCTTCTCAGCCATGCTGAGAGACAGATGAAAAGTTTATCTCCAATATAAAGTCTTAAAAAAATGCTAACAACACAGCATTCCTATAATGCATATTATAAAGACTCTACAGAGGTTTATATCATGTTTGGTTTTGTTTTTTTTTTTAATCCAAGTGTCTTCTCAGTGGAAACATTGATTATACTTAGAACCAAACTGACATCAAACCAAATTTAGTGATCTCTATATATCCACAAGATGGTGTAATTTATCCTTATCTGAGATGGTGGTTTGAAGCATGGTTTCCAAGTTTGGAAAAAAACAGTGATACAAAAAAAGAAAAATCAGTTCACTTTGTTGGATGGAAATACGAGCCTTGTATTAAAAATATCATCTGAAACGGCTGAGTTCAGAGTGGGGCTTATAATTATTGCTTGCTTTCTTGAAGTGCATCATGACAGAGACCACTGCTCTAAATGTTTCTAGTACAATTTTTTAAAAGCTTTCACATATATTCAGCTAAGGAGAAAGTCTACCAATGATTACTCCCTCCTTCAGTGAGCACAAAACCACCCACATTGACTTAACCCTGAACAAATCACAGCTGAAGAAAGAATTGCAGTGACCGGTGAGTAGCAAAAAGTAATGTACTCTGTAGTGTGTCCTACCTAGCACAGGATTCAAGACTAGAACGAGGTGACTCTTGCTATACATCTACTGCATTACATTGGGTAATTACACTAATCTATAAAACGCTCCTTTCAAATTTTCTTGTCCTCTCAAGCTTAACAGGAAACTTCGTTCTACACTCAGCTCCTAAACTTTCTTCAACATCATCTCCTTGGAAAGTAAGCAACGGTCCAAATTTACAGAACTGCACAGAGGTAGCTCCAGATTTTTAAGCAGTTTTCTCTATTTGTCTCTTTAAAAAGAGCTAAGGCAGGGTGCTCTTTAAGGAGAGAATTTGTAGAAACTGAGGTCTCAATTTGCCTCTAAAATGATGGTGTTCTACTGTATAATCCAGAAATTAGATTATTGGCCTGGTCTTAGAAGTTCAGCTCCACCAAACTGTCTGAGATTTCACTGTTCAGTATTCCTTGGAAAACTGAAAAGTAGTAAAGACGATGGGGGATGGAAGGACAAGGTATACCAATGAAGTTTCCTAAGGTTCCCTAAACTTGGCAATGAAAAAAATCACTCCAAATTCAGGACAAGCAAATGGAGTTAAGAACATGCATGTATGACATTTCTGAGCTTTTGGCTGGTTTTTTTTTTTCCCAGGTGAAAAAAAAACCACTGTCCTTCGGAATTTCAATGAGACAGAAGGAGGCAATAGTGGAATTCTGAATATTTATTCTTTCAGGATGCTGGAAGAAGCAGACAAAAATCTGCAAGGAATACATTTGGTTCTTTAGCTAATAACTGGGACTTTTGAAAGATTTTGATTGCTGTAAATCCTTACAAAATAGAGACCATGTCAGTACTCTTTATTAAATTATTATGTCTACTCCAAAAATTGCCTCAAACTCAGTCAGTAATAACAGAGCCTTCCCATCTCCAATTGTGCTGAAATAATTACAGAGTCTGTATTTTGCAGAAGAGCTACTTAGCCAACCTCCAGTAACTCAGGTCATATGTTACAGTGTGCACACCTATCATACCACCTAGTTTTAATGTTGTTTCCCACATTGTTTTATGAACTGTTACTTTTTTTTAAGGTGCACATAACTTTCCCAGTTCATAACAATACTTACCAAAATCCTCTGTTCTTCATTCCTTATTCAACTGCTTTTAACAAGTAATTTCTTTCATTAAAATATTCTTATTTTCAAAAATGAAAAGAAGATTCTAAGCAAGCTGGCTAAAAATTAAGTAATGCAAATTTCAAATTCTCCCTTATAAGTACAGCAGAGAGGGATAAAAGATCTCAACAACTGTGACACCAGAAACATAATTTACTTTAACTCTGTGACAGAGAACAAATGGAAACTCATGCTGAGCTTCCTGATTCTTTATGACTTCTTCTGGGTTACCTGAACTGACACCACTGATGCCACAACTGGGACAAGGATAAAACAAAAAAAAGCGCCACCATTTAACTGCAGGCACTTATCTAAGATAGCCAAAGTAAGGATGATTTACATCCTGAACAGAATCCATAGCTTTTGGAGCTTTCTCCATTGACTACAAAGGCAGTTTGGAACAGGTAACTTCTTAACTTGGGTGTATGGGTTACATATATAAAGCTAAGCGGGCTGAAACCCAGCAAATCACTCTGGCTGACTCCACAGTGACAACCTAAGAAAAGGTATACATAAAGCTTGATAAAGATGACTACTTCCCATGATTACTAAAATAAATACAACTGGTTCACAGAGACCTTTTTGTCTCAAAAGAAGCACAACAAAAAGTATTCCAAAAAACAAAAACCCACAGATGATCTAACTTCTTATCAAACAGGACAAAACACTCCCGGCACTAAGGACTGCTAAGGAAATGAAAACTTTACTAACAATATATATTTGCTGTAGGAAATTGCTAATGTTGCCCTATGGCAGATGAGGAGGGAAAGGACAGAGAGGTCCTACAGAAATATTCTCATCACAGTGAAATTTTAATTATCAAGAAGTTTGCAAATCCTTCCCCTGTAACAGAGAAGAAGCAAAACTGAAGTCTGAGCTAAAAAGACTTAAAAATCCAGTCACACAAAACTCTTAGTAGTATCTTTTCATTAGTATACAACACCTTTTAAACTTACCTCGATAAAGCCCAAAGAAACCTTCATAACGTAGCACTTTCTTGAAGCAATCAAAGCTGTTTTTATACATAAGTTCTCCCACAAAAGAGCCTGTAGAACGCTGGTTTTGCATGCGAGTTTTCACTAAATCAATTGGGTAGACAGCAGTGGCTCCAACAGCTGCAAATAAAATTCAATATAGAAGAAAACATGATTTTGCATTTGCACTGTTCAACTGCTACTGTCGAAGAGTTACATACATTACATCTAATATATCAGTTATATCTTTTTCTTCATGTTACATTCTGGATACATTAAACTACCTCCCACAGTTTTAACCAAATGCACTTTCCAGTCCTACCTCATTATTAATTTGATTTTCCTGAAATTTGTTTGGGGACAAATCAGACAGCAACACCACCTGGAAACTCCAACGGCTCATAAATTCCAAAATTCTTGTAGACCAGATGATCCTTTCCCCTTCAATCTTACAGTCATCCCATCCCTTAGACACAGCTCCAAGGGAAAGTCTGAGAAGCCTTCCACACTTAAATGAGAGGCAGAAGGGGACGAAGGGCAAAAGAAAAGAAGAAAAAACCCAAACAGTGAAGATGAATATTCTTTTGCTCAGCCATGACTAACCTCCAGCAACTGAACCAAGGGCAAACCTGTACGCTGATTCTGCAATCTGGATGAGAACAGGTCGAGACACATCGCCTGAAGCTTTCTGTCAAGGCAGGATTTAAAACAAAAGGAAAGACAAGAAAAATAATCAGAACATCTCATTTCCCGAGAGAACATTTCATGATCAGACAGATGTAAGTATACGGATACCTGGAAAAAATCTCACAATACACTAGAGATTTTGTTCTCAATTATAATTTCTTTTCCACTGATTTCTAAGTGTCATATAAGGCAGCCTCTTCAGATTGGAATAGCAAAGAAAATAGACTGACACTACAACAAAACTATACAACTCGAAAATCAATGGTCTAAATGTAGTCTAAATGAGGGCTTACATATTGCCTCTTAAGTCATTAATTTTCTACAGCTAAAAGCAACTCCAGCTTGGAATTTCTTTCTACTGTCGCCAAAACCAGGTACACCTATTACTTCCCAGGCTACCAAAACAAGTATGCAAGCATTGTTCACACATATTACATAAAGGAAAATAAGATTCCATAAAGCACCCCCACAATTTCATTCTGCTCACAGTCTATGAGTGCTAGATTGAACCCAATGAAAAATAAATTTCAAAAGTGCTCCAGATTTAAAATTGCTATCTAATGAAAGAAAATAATAAAGAAAACTAAAGTTCTGCAGGGGCATTAAGTCTTCCATACTTACTATCACTTTTTGCAATATGTTCTTTTTAGGATACTACAAGTAAAGGAACAAAATAAAAATATGGATACATTTTCCTGTCTTTACGCTTTAGTTTATTCCCATACAAGTGGAGTTGACTAGAAAATAAATTGAAGATATCAGTGTAGCTGAAAATCTTTTCAGTCTCAGCATCAAGCAGCTGACATTAAAAAGGAATTGGGTGGAAAAAAATGAAAAGGTAGGACACATATACAGAAGAAATTGTAAGATTTAAGCAGGTTCATATGTCCTCGCCTCTTAGAACAATGTAAATCATGGTAGCAGAGACAGTGGCCCCAGAGCAAAAACTGAAGAAGCTGCTACTTTCATCACACATTTTTGGCTACCTTTTACTGCCACCTATTGTAACTTACGTTACTTGATATTCAGCCCAATGAAAATACTTTTAACTCCTTTAGGAGTCTTCTAGGAATAGATGGTGAGCTTTTGGGAGCCAAATCATATGAATTCATCCCAGCATCATCACCATTTAGTCACTGCTCAAACAAACAGCAAACCACCACCCCAGATACTGTCTTGGAGCGGTGGTGGGGGTGTTCACATGTAGGGGAGGCAGGAGAAGAAAAAAGAGAAGCAAAAGAGACGCATGTGTACACACACACACACAGAGGCCTGGCTTATGGCCTGGCAGTCCTAAAAATGTAGCCTGGATCAACTCATTGTGGTCAAACTGGCGTCTCCGCACAGACCCAGAGCAGGAAAAAAGAAAACCAACAAAAAACCCTTAGTCTCACAAGACACAAAGTTAAGACTGCCTTAAAATAGAGACAGAGAGAAACAGAAAGGTTAGTTTTAAATCTATCTGTATAGAAACTTGTGTCAATGAAAATACAAAATATGATAAAATAATACGAAAACTAAAAGATCAACAGGTTTGACATTTAAAGAACACTCCTATGTCTTTTTGCCTCAAAACCAAAAAAAAGTCCATTTGCAGTTACACCACTGAAAGTAAATACCCTTTAGGTTTTGGACATGCAGAGAATATTAATACTTTTACTGAAACTGTGATGTTAGTCTATATATAAGCGCTCCTATTTTGATATTCAGCAGAGCATAAAGCAAAGCAGAGAACACTGTGAAGCCAGGAACATGCATGTGTGTTCAGAACAAGGGCTGTCATTTCATAGGCTAGATGCTGAATTTTACCATCCCTATTTGAAGCAGGAAGTCTCTTTTCCTCATTAAAAAGAACACAGAGCAATGGAATCACAAAACATAAACACCTTAATTAGGTATACATCTAATATTTACTGAATGGCTGGATGACACTCCTATACATTTTATCTTTCCAAAGTAAATTACATTCGACCCATCAAAATGCAGCCCAAGAAGAAGGGACATAGAGAAGAGATGGAGCAAACACGACATAGGTTAAAAAAATAAAATCTAAAAAGACATTACCCCTCACAGTTATAACAGAACACAAGAGAAAAGCAACTTAGATGACAACACAGGAAGAGGTTGGCTGTCTATCTACCTGGCACTGGAAACAAATAATAGCATTGCACTGGCTTCTGTTCTTACCTGCCTCTGAGCCTCAGCCAGGTTGTAGGGCAATGTCCCTTCCTCCAGAGGAGCGATTCTTTCAATATCAGCTAACGTCATGCGCCTAAGAAAATTAATTCACATTAGTGTTTGCTTAGAGGTTGGTTTTCAGATCACTAAAAGTGATCTGCACGTGGCCACTACACTACACTCTCCTGTTCCCCAACACCACCTCCCACTCCTTCCAAGAAGTAGAGAAGAGGAAAGGAAAGAGAGAAGGATAGATAATTCTCCACTTACCCCCGTGGCTCATAAAGATCTGCTAATTGAAACAAGATGTCAACTTCCATGGGTGTAACCTGACCAAATTTCTGGGCTGCCAGAACAAACTCCTCTGAAACAGAATAAAAATACAGAAAAGAAAATGCAATCAAACAAGAAGAAATAATCTAGAGCACCACAAAGTTGCTCTGTATTTTAGTATAAAGTAGAAGATGCTGGTTGGAGGGGGTGAAAGGGGAGTAAGTTACCCAACATAGAAGTGTTCCTGTCACTACATAAATGTGTGCTTTAAATGGTCTGTCCTTCATGCAAGTAAGTACAACTCTCTGGTCTTAAAGCTTAGTGCTACCAGCAGGATTTAGGATATTTGACATACGGTACCAATCAGCTGCAGGTCAGAGGGAAAAATATAAAATAAAAAGCAAACAAAGAAAAACCCCCAAAACAGGAGTCAAGAGATGTGGAACTTTTCATGCATAGTCCCAGTAGGCCACATTAATGAAACTCTGGTGTTGCACAGGGAATTCTCTATAAAAGTGGTTAGATATAGCAGATAACATCTTGTTCCAAGCTTGTAGATCAGCTTACTGTGCCGCCAATACAAGTTTATGGAATTCTTCAACTACCCTTGAAGGTCACTTTAATAGGCTGCCAATTTGGCAGGGGTCCTAGGAAGTTTTTTAAACTTTTAAATATCTTTACATACTTTCCTCACCCTGCCCCCACCACCAGTTTACTAGGACCTTTTTCTGATTGAAACAAAATGAAAAAGCTGGAGGGTGGACTCCGACAGGACTGTACAAAACCGAGTGGCAAACCAAGGAATGCTAACGAGGCAGGCTTCCCCCCGCCCCCAATTGATTTAAAAGCATACAGATGAGGTCTTTCCCTCCATTCAAATGCCCAAGGAAACTTCCAGACTGCAAACATTTCTACCAACCCTTAGTGACTTCCACATCTTTTCTATTTCCAGCCAGAGTACTGTAGATCTTTCTAATGAGCTCCATGTTGTTAAGGAGAGAATTAAATCCATTAAAATAGGAAAAGCTGACCTGATGGGAAGTGGTACCTCCAGCAGCCTAGAGTACAGACAGTAAAAGAAGAAAAGAGAAAGGAGATTGTTACAAAAAACCCTTGAAATAAAAGTTTTTAAACAATGTTATTTTACAAGAGTGACAGTAGCACAGGCTTGCTTTTTAAAAAAACCTGCAAAATAAAGAACTTTAAACTATGAAAGATTCTTATGTTACTGAAACTAATCATGACCAGAATATAAAACTCTCCCCACCCTACAAACCTAAACAAATACATATGCAGGATTATAACAACATAACCAGTAGTAATTTACAAAGTTCAAGTTTCAGTACTGCTTCAGTTGGAAATGTTTCATAAGTTGGCTTATTTCTAGTAATGAGGAAATCTACTTCTACATGTACAGAAAACTTCAACAAAACCAAAACATATTCTGAAAAAGGTCAACTGAAACCTTTAAATTCACAGGCATTTCAAGTCACGGAAAACCAGCAGTAAGCTCTCAGGCTTGTATCAGGCAGCCAAACATAATGAGAACAATAAGGTTCAAACAGTTACTCATTTTCAAATGAGAACTGAGCCTAAACCTTTGCTTTAAAGTAGTGTTGGGTCTGCACACAGAAAAATTATTGGGTCAATTCTCTATTTAAATTATAAGATCAGTGATCAAGCAAATTTCTGAAAAAAATATGCATAAGCTTGCCAAAATTTAAGGCATAATCAAAAATCTTATTTGATGTTTTATGACAGAGCATATGACCCAGGAAGGCTGTTAACAAGACTGTGAGGGAACCATGGAACAAAGTACCAGATCTCACTGTCAGTCCCTAAGTCTTCTGGCTATGCTTTTTGCTGCATGCATCTTCTAATATTCTGGTCAGAGTTTGGAGTTCTCACCACTTCACATATCCCTCTGAAACTCTCCCTTGCAAGTCAAAGCAGAACAGATCTTTAAGCAGATCTTTAAACCTGAATATGGCCAAGCTTTGGATTACTTGGAATGTGCTGCTACAAGTTCCCAAAATTAGAAACTCTGGTCAAAACCAAATGTACCTCTTTTCTTTCTTCAGTGAAATTGCAGAATTGCAGTATTTAACCCAGTTTATGCACTCCTAACTGTGACAGAATATATGGTCAAGTGTAACAACTATCAGTCAATATACAGTGAATGTCCTTGGTTGATGTTCCAGTTCATACATTGTCCCAGGTACTTGGAAATTACACTCAGGAGCTTAGAATTTACATTACAATGCAAGTTCTTTGAGGACGATGTCCTAAGTGGGATGTAATGGCATTGTGAAATATTTGACACAGTCTACTATGATGGAATGGCTCGAAAAAGGCAAACTCCTGCATCTGTAGGCCATAACTAAGGTCCATCTACATGTTTTACCTTTTGTCTCTGGAGACCAAGAACATTGAGGATATATATTCTGCAATCAGGGTTAATTTTGATATGAGTAGATAATAACCACTAGACTTCAAAACATGGATCCACAAGCTGGATTAGGTCTCATATAGTGGTCAAGGTACATAAAAAAAAGAATCCCACAGCTGTATACCAGGTCTGCCAGCTGGGATACCAGAACTACTCACAGCTACTAGACATTCTTCTACGAATGGTGTCAGCATGTGTGGCCGGATAGTGACCATAATGTCCCTAAAGTCCATAGCTGTGACTCTTCCAGACTGAGCATTGTCTCTCTGTACAAAAGCCTGTTTTGCATGTTCTAGTTGTATCTCCTGCAAACATATGGGGGAAAAAAAACAGTTAAGTTCAAAATCATCACGTTAACAGTTAAATTTAATATAAGTAATGCAATCCTACAGGACCTCTCATTCCTAACAAAACTCGACTACATGTAATCTAACTTTAAGTGGCTATTGTATGTACATAGTATGCAAATTTCAGCCTTTTCTATCAGGAGCATATATGGTCTCTATCATTGACCTCAATACCTAGGACAACATCATGATTTCTTTGCTGCCTGGACATTATGTCATGCAATTCATTTAAATGAGAAATGGAGAACACATACCAACACACCAGTGCAAGTAATCTCCCACTCATGAACATTAAAGTGTTCCATGATGTGCATTATCCAGTTTATTGCATGTGTCACAGCAGGTCAAAATACTTTCTGTAAAAGCACTCACTACTCCTCGAATGAGGACAATGAAATCATCAGAGATTTACATGTAGACACCTACTAATCTGGAAAAGATTCCCTCAAAAAACATCTTCATTTAAAACATAAAGTTATTTGTCTACAAAAGACACCAGCAGTTTAATTTAGAACTCCTTGTATTATGACTGATTAAGGATCAGTTCTCAGTATTTCAGCAGTAGTAACAGGCATAAGCATTATCTGATACAACCACCTGATAATCTCATTTTGTGATTCAAATGTACTACTGAGAGAAAAAAGGAGAAAAAAAGGTATATAATCTCTCAGAGCTGTATCTTTTCCTACTGTGACCTTTCCCCTTTCTTCTTAAATTACTGTGACTACATTCTTTTTTTTCATTTGAAAGGAACAATCCTGCACAGATAGTAACTTGATATTACATATGAATTTTTGTTCAGTTCTACAGGTTTGTAAAAATAAGAAATACCTTTGGTGATGTAGTTAGATTTTCCAACCTGTATTTTTTAGCTGAATGAAGGAACACAAATCATTGCCATGTCTTCCCTTCAAATTTCAAGGATTATAAAAACTTCTTCACTGGTAATACAGTGCTTATTCTGAATACATATTCATAATCAGTTATTCAGAAAATGAAATCAGAGCAAAATTATGTCAGCAATACTAAGCAAGTCTTGAAGTGGATCATGACACTATCCAACTCTTTCCATTATATTTGCAATACGTGCCTTAAAATACATATTAATCCAAGACTCAAGCTGGTCAAGAGCCACCATCATGATGTATTCTCAGTAAATATGATCTCCTGTAAGCTGATATTTGTCTCACATCAATATTCAAGGAAATAAAGAGTGAAGGGCGAAAGGCAAATTCGGATGGAGTAAGATCAGACCTGCCAGAGGCTTACAGATGCCATCCCTCCCTCCTTCTATTCACTCAGTTCACGCTGCAATTCAAACCACGCTTGTCTTTTTATTTCAACCTTCTGACTTCGCCAATTTTGGTCCTAATTTCTAATTACAACACTGTACCCTGACCTGAAAGGTATGATGAAAACCTCCTAACATATTAGGCAGAGGGAGGAAAGGGGTGGGGGGGAAAAGACTGGTCAATGTTTCACTCCCAGAATTAATCTGAAATTTCTTCTTTTGATGGGAAATGCTTGTGGGGGTTATAATTTGAAGTGGTACAATTTCAGTTTGGCCACATTTTCTTTACATTACAGACCCCCATGTTGAGGTGTTACAATTCAGCAATAATACTCACTCTGGCTGGATTCAGCCATGCAAGTTCTTACTTCACTCCAACTGAGACTATAATTTCAACAGAAATTTGGAAGGAAGCAATTTTGGAAGGTTTATGGTGAGATGAGCACAAAAACACAAAAAGACTTACTCAGCTTGAGGCAGGCAACTACTTGGGAGGCAGAGAGCTCTGCAGAGGAGTTCAGTATAATAACGCTTGTATCCTAAATACTCATCACTTAGCAGGTAGAAACATATGAACAAATGAATGAAAATGTTTGTCATTAAATGGAAGCACCACCAGAGAAAAAATAAATCGTATTTAGCAGAAGGATTACATGGGAAACCGTGAATATTGCTTTTTTCTTCTTCCCTCATTCAATTTATTTTAACCACTGAAACTGCTGGCAGTGTTTCGTTGGCAGAATCCGGCACTAAAATGCGGTAAAAAACCTGGACACCACTTGCAGAAGTCCAATCTGTTCCCATCTGTGTACACCCATCAGTGAGTCTGGAGGTATTATAGCATTGGTGGGACCTTGGCTGACAGTGATGTCTTAGCCACAGAACAAAGCAGGGCTCGTGCTCCGAAGAGGTGCCTCAAGTGCGTGTTTCTTGTCATCGCCCAGCTAACTGCAAAAAGGCTGCTAGTACTACAGCTGAGAACAAGCCAAAACACCCTATCCTCTCCTTGCTAACACGGTTCTTTCCAATCTTCTTGGTAAACTGGAACCCACTAGAGAGAATTATCCCACTTGGTTAAACACTTTGTCAAGGTCTTGGCACTGCCATTTACCCACCTTCTTGTCAGACAGAAAAGAGCCATTTAGCTGTAGACAGAGAGCAAGACAAAACTGTGAATGCGATGACGTCAGTCTTCTGAAACTCCCTATTCATACCTCCTCTTTAGTTAAGAAACTAAGTTCCAGTTCAAAATGGTTTACGCATACTGCACATAGATAGACAAGACTGACCTCAGAAAGGTAGAGACTTTTTAGGCTACAGTTATTTTGGGCAGTGCTACACATTTTCCAGTTACACCAAGAAGAAAGAAGCACAGGGATCTTCAGCCACATGACATTCCCAAACCATGACCATGGATGGCAGCAGTATGGCACACAAGAACACGCAGACAATCACAAGGTAACAAACAGTCTCAAATCTAAATTTCAGACAGACCTATAAAGTCTGTTACAAACAAACCAGACATATGTCACTTTTCTAATCACTGCACAATGCATATCAATGCAATAAACTCCTTAAAGTGTTTACCTCAAAAGAAAGGCTATCCATTCCCTCAGCCTCCATGCCTGAAAGCTGAGACAACTCACAGCCTAACTATGTTTCAAAATGAGTTTCAAAATGGCTACTATCAATTTATCAGGGAATTCTTTATGAGATGTTTGTAACATCACCTTTGTTGTGTATACGCAGCTAATATAAAAAATATCACCTTAAAAATAAACTGAGAAACAATAAAGCAAAGCTGTAGTCTTCAGAGATGCTGACCTGCAATAATTTTATTGTTTCACCTATTTCAGTCCCATATCGTTTACCTAGACAGACTAAGGTTTAAAGAAATACAATCCTCGTTACTTTCCAACACAAATTACACATCCTAAAGAACCTTCTCCAACTAGACTTTCTGTAAACTTAGATATACATAGAAAACAAGCATCTTCCTTGATGCTGGAAGTCCAGAATTCCCCCAGGTAGCATAAGACTTTGTGAAAAATTAATTTGTACATCATGGCAGGCATGCTGGCACCAGAATTCTAATGAAATTATTTCCTATCTAGAGATTTTACCTCAGCTTTCACTTACAGCTCATTAAAAGCTTCTTTACATTCCACTTAGATAGAAATTTATGTTTGCATTCCATCCCAATGGATCTACAAGTCATCATATACAACACAATCTTTGCCACTGGAGTAGATCCCAAGGTTCAATTATAGAGACTACTACTTCATCAACTAATATGCTGGGCGTAAGTAAATTCCCAGACAATGCAGAAATGGATTTACCAGGCCCACATATGTTAAAATTAATCATGTGGAATAGATTTTACATGCTGAGAAAGGGGCTGATGTTGCTCTTCACAAGGCAGACTTGCCACTTAAGTGATGATGGAACATGACCATATGCAAACAGATAGAGATATGATGGGTATACAGTATAGGTAGATGAGCTAATTTTAAGCCAGCAAATGAGCAGGGTAAAACAACACACCTTGAGCTCTAGGTTGATGCAAATAGATTGTTAACTGTATTAGAGCCAAGGAGTTTGGAGGCTATACTTTCAGGCATCTCTGTTACTGCAGACAGAAGAAGTGCTGGCAGGATATAAATATTCAGAATCTCATATAAACACTTCTTATTTAAAGCCAGAAGAGATCTATCTTGTGCATGGATAAAATATACTAATGTTATTTTCCAAATACCTTGAGCTTTGCCAGAAGTGATGATTAGTCCAAATGCTGCAACAGATAATGATCATGGAACAAGTTTATGTGACATAATAGGACCCAATGTAAAGGAATTTGAATCTAGCTAGATTATTCCATTAGAAGTTGCAAATTGCATTGTACTTACAAAGCAGTACCTGAAGCGCCTTACAGAACCATCTGGTCCATGTTAAGTGCAATGTAAAGTGCATTCACACATCAGGAATGCAGAAAGGTAATTTGGTATTCACTGTGGTCTCCTGCTGTCTAAGGTCCAAGGTCTAGACATCAGACCAAGAAGACTGACTCATGCACAGGCAGAATGTCAGAAGGAAAGGCTGAGTACCAAAGGTTACAGAGCTTAAAGGAACATTTCCATGCCTGTGAACAGTAACTCTCCACTTTGTGCTGAGAGCCATTTCTGTGCCCAAACTTCAGCATCTGTAATAAAATGCTGCAAGGCAAGAATCAGCAGGGAAACTTATGTGATTCAAAGACTTACAGTTCTAGAAAGTGGGTAAACAGATGTGATTACTGCGATTGACTCAGCATCCTAATAGACTCTACTGATAACAGGCAGATTCACAAGTCTTAGGACAAATAATTTATTTGAAAATCCTTGCTGCCTGCACCAATGCTGAGGGCATCTTTATTAGCAGCGTTAGAACTTTTCCTGAGTGCATCTCACCTCTCCAGAGACACCCAGAACTGTCACCCTTATTCTCCTGGCTTACGCTCTTCCTCCTGTGTTTCTGACCTATATGGATCGTCACCAGAAGGGCTGGCTGGTTCATGAGGACCACTGACATCTTCCAACACAACTAATTATCCCCACAGTATCATCTCATCCAAGAGAAGTCCTTTCATATAAGTAAAGAGGAGCATCCCTCCACAGGATGAGAAAGCCTAGTAGTCAGGACTAATCTCCAAAGTTAGAAAACTCCTGCCTCAGTGCTTGCTTTTCCTACTTCAAGTTAAAAACACAAAAGAACCCAAAGAAAGAACTCAAATATTCCAAACACCCAGCCTTAAGATTACAAGCTCCTTTAGGTCTGTGACTCTAACCTCTCTTAACCTCTCTCACAACCCTTACACACACACCTTTTTTTTTTTTTTTTTAAATGGTGAAAAAGTGTCCTGTCTTTATTCTGAGTTTTTCTACAGGTTTTCCTCAGATCTCTAAGCAAATAGATAAATGAGACAAATAGGACTGGTAGTTTGTTAAAACTATGACTTTAAACCACCAAAATCAGGATACATATCTGAGGCTTATTCTGTAGTTGGAAGCAGATACCAGAACACATTGCCAGAGGCATTTTTTCCCAATAAAGTAGAACACTTGCTTTTTCGTTCAAAAGAGGTTCTGATTCCTATTTCTGTCACAAAACTGGTTTATGTCTTAGCTACTTAGGAGTTACAATAGTCAATACAAAGCCTAAGGGAATACAATTTAATCATGTGATACCTGACGTCCTCTTCATACAAAGTTAATTAGGCTCTGTTCTACAAAGTCAATTTGAAACATTTGTCTCAATAGCATTATCTTAATTATTCCTCATCAAAATGATACCACCTCCTACTGTGAACTAACATACTTGTGTAAACAAGAAAAAAAGAAACCTTGCAGTCTTGAAGCAGGTTCCCATTTTAAAACTCTCTAGTGTAGACACTAATACAGGCATTAAGTATTCAGGAGGAATACAAATAAGAAACTCACGTGTTTCACCTCTTTTCCTACTGAAGACTATTTTAACAGTACTGCTGAAATACAGATAATCAGTTTATTTTTTTTATTAGCATAATATTTTACTTCCTGTAACAAAGTACCTGAAAGTAAGAATAGCCAAGAATTCCTTGCAAAATAGTGTTTTATTCTTTATATACGACAAGTAAATTTTCCCTAAGATAATCCTAATTCAAAAAAGATCAAAAGTAAAGTGTGTGGAAATGGCTTGTAACAAATAGTATTGGATATCAGCTCTGAATTAAATATTTGTTTGGTAAACATGCTGCTTACAGACAAAAGTACTTCTTAATACCAGTCTGGCAAGTTGAGTCCAAAATGCTCAATACTGTTATTTAACATTCTTTGACGTGGAGATTTAAAAATACAGGAGATTTTCAGACATCGAAGTCTAGGTTTTGAATTTCATGTCTATGTCTACACAAAAGTGTAGAAATAATCACCTTCTGCATACAGGTGCAAAAACAAAGGAAAAGGAAAGAAAAATCAGTTAGCTTGAATCAGCAGTTTTACCAACATCCTGTTAATCAACATACTATACCAGTCCAGCACTCTGACTGTAAAAGCCTACACTTGGTATATACTTCAGCTTTGCTACCAGCATGGTATTTGGCAAGTTTGCAAATACTTTGATTCTTGCATCTTTCTTATTACTCTTGACAAACCATACTGTATTAGACCCACCAGTAAAAACTGAGTGAACTCTGCGTATGTTAGGTGTCTTTTTCTATCCTTTCCAAAATGCAGCTGTACGAACTCTGAATTCCAGTTAAAAGGAATGTGCTGATGAATCGTGGTCTGGCCAAAAACTTGTTTAGCATCCTCTGGGAAGAAAAGAAAAATGTTCATTTAGTAATAAAATAAAATAACAATAGAGACAAACATATAAACAAGTACGATCTTTTGTAACAGGAAAGCAATACTGTTCATATAAATTAGTAACATATTGTAAAGCAAACCTAATGTTTTTGTTTACCCAAATCATCACCCTCACAAATAGGTTCTGAATAATATTTTTATTCGTGAAGTTTTTTATCCACAGCATTTAATTAGAAGAGACTCAGATATTTCAAGTTTCAAATTCAAACAAGGAAAGATTAAAATTAAAAGACAATTTATAAAAAGATGACTAAAGCTAACTGATTTTCAGCATAATCTTTTCAAGCTGCTAACAATGAAAGTTTTGTGTCACTATAATTCAGGCTTTAGAATTTTTCCCAGGGTTCTCCACATTCAAACAAATCAACTACAAAAATACCATTATTTCAAGATCCACTTTTCTGGAGTTACTGACAGAGCAGTGACAAACAGGACAGAGGATGTGGGGAGATATGGTAGGCAGGAACAAAACTTATCACTAGCACTATGAAGACTTTAAGCCTAAATCTCTTCTGCAAGGAGGGGGGCAGCGTGACAAGTATGATCACACCTAAATACAAGCTTCATAGTTAGTAGTCACAACTGGGTAACAGTTTACTATATGCTTGGCAGACTGGTAATACACAGCAGTTTCCGTGAAGAAGCAACTATTTGATACACACCAAATCATACAGTAGTAAGGACCATACGTTTCTGCAACTAGACTGCATATACTGTAACTAATGAAAACAGCAATGAGATCTGAGCAAGTACTTGTCTCAAAGGACAGTGCCCACTTCAATGTGATAGTTTTGTCTCAGCCAAAAAAACAGGGCAAAGATATCCTATGAAGACAAGCTGAAGGCCAGAGGTTCCCAGCTGCTATATGCCTTCCTAATTGCTGTATGACTCCTCCAGCAACTCAAGGCAACAGCCAGTTCTTGGCTCCTGCGAGTTCCTGTGAGCATGGAGAGATGGTTCCCAGGAGTCACTCCCTACCCACAGGCTGGGCCAGGAGCTGGTCTGCTCCCTTCACGCTTTGTGGAAGAAAGACCAGGAGTCCAAACCACGAGCTCCTGTCTGTCTCTGTGAGCAGCAGAGCTGTAAGCCAGTTCCCAAGCATGGCTGGTGCCTGGGGTTGAGGAAATCAGCACAGCTTAGTGCTTGCCTGTGTTCAGAACAAGCTGGGAGCCACCTCACTGGAGCCAGCCTCTGCCTGCCAGGCAGGACTGGGAGCCACCTTCCAGCTCATTCCAGTGCCACAAGCAAAGGTGGGAGCTGACTCCTTGGGGCGATGAGGTCGCGTCTCCCGTGCATGTTGAGTTCTGGCTTCTGGTTCAGTCCCTGCCAGGCAGGCACAGCAGCTCTGTTGACTCGGGGAAATCCAACCAGGGTGGAATCCCCACTTTTAGGCAAGGAAGCATGAAAAAGTGAGAGCGAAGTGGCCCAGCTGAGAGCCAGGAAGATGTCAGGAAGAGCCCAAATAAATGAAGAATAAAGACATAGAAAAATATGGTCACAAGAAGATGAAAGGGGCAGGTGTCTACTGCACCGACCCAAAAGCCCTGCAGATGGTATTACCCACAAGAATAGCTTGTTCTAAAGCAAGAAGGCTTCACAGAGAGAACAGAAATGAAACTGCAGTCCTCTTCCCATCTCACAACCCAGTCAGTAGTTTCAGCTTTAAAAACACAGCACCCACTGATCCCAGGGAATCAGTGGTGAAAGAGCAAGTTGGATTTAACTTACAAACACAAAGACTAACCCCAGTTAACCTCAAATTCATAAAATTCATAACTCCAAGTCCTAATGTACTATGAGAATTTTCTCCAAGCAAAGTCAATGCCCCCAGGACAGCCTCATTGTTCATTCACGTCTTAAGCTCCATCACAGCCAGCTCAGATCTTGTCTGCCAGCATTCTCCAGGAGCAAAATTCTGCTCCTGGAGAGCAGAATGCGAGAGAAAGTCTATTAGTTCAGGGTGAGGTCCTATCCCTCTACTTGAAGTCTCTCATTTAGGGTACTTCCTACTGACACAGCTCGAGGCACCTTGCCACATGTCACTGGAGATCACATCTATAAAGTTCCTGCTTTCTGCCAGACTTTCTTCAAAGAAGGCAACCAGCATGAAAAAGTCAGCCTGTCTTGCCTGCATACAAGAGGAAATAAAGGTTGTCTCTCTCTGGCAGTAACCACTGCCTTTACAGAGAAATAAAGACATTCTCAGAACACCTGTCAGCTATCTCTTATCTCTTGCACAGAAATCAGATGTTCATCTGCTTCCTCTTTCCCTCTCATCCCACCTCCAGAATTTCCCCAGAGCAAGGCACTGATACTGTGTGGATGAGATTAGGAACAAATAGTGATTTACCAAAAACTATGTTTGGTTGGACTCCAGACTTGCCTTTGTCATCTTATCTGATACAAGGTAAGAGACAGCAGAAACTTAGCTAGTACAAAAGCAGTCTCAAATTTGTTTTGATGGGGCAAGGCTCCACACAGTTCTCACTTCAACTTGTTAACATATGAAAGCTGCAGACTCTCCTTTGAATATGCCACTGTAATTTTATTTTAATTCATTATCATACATTAGCCACCTTGAAGGAACAATGTATCCTGCTCTGTGTCCTGTAAACCTCCTTGGCTAAAGCCCAAATAAAAATTCCATCTCAAGAAAATGAAACATACAATCATAAAATACTTTAGGTTGAAAGAGACCTTAAAGATCATCTAGCTTCAACCATCCTGCCATGGGCAGGGACACCCTTCACTAGACCGTGTTTCTCAAAGCCTCCAGGGATGGGGCATTCACAACTTCTCTGGGCAACCTGTTACAGTGTCTCACCACCCTCATAGTAAAGAATTTCTTCCATATATCTAACCTAAACCTACTCTCTTTCAGTTTAAAACCATTCCCCCTTGTCCTATCTTGTAGACTCCCTTCAGGTACCGGAAGGCTGCAATTAGGTCACCTCAAAGCCTTCTCTTCAGGATGAACAATCCCAATTGTATCCACTTTTCATCAGAGGAGAGGTGTTCCATCCCTTTAATCATCTTGGTTTGCCTCCTCTGGACTCGCTCCGACAGGTCCATGTCCTTCCTGTGCTGGGGGTCCCAGAGCTGGATGCAGTGTCCCAGGTGGGATCTCTCTCACCAGAGCAGAGCAGAGGGGCAGAATCCCCTCCCTTGCCCAGCTGCCCACACTGCTTTTGATGCAGCCCAGGACATGTTTGGCTTTCTGGGCTGCGAGTGCACATTACCAAGACATGTCCAAACATCAAGAAGTGAAAAGAATGGTAACTTCAGACTAAATACAATGTTTAATTATTGGCATTATAAAAGGCAAAGGAACGCACAGCAATGAAACTGAAAACCTCATCAAGCCAATTAGGAATATAATAAGGTCTCTATCCAGACCATTTGCATTCCCTTGTCTGTTTCAGAGATTAAAGGCCACAAGCATGCCTCAGAAGTTCATGTAAGTACAAATATCACTCTAAACAGCTCAAGCTAAAGATGTGCACTTAATTTTTGCTATGACTTGGAAAACACAGACTACCACATTAGTGTAGATACAGTAAGAGAACCCACACAACTTGATCTTTTCACAATCATACTGTATATTGCTGTCAATATGCTTTGGCAACTGCTACCAGATGCTTTTCTGACAAAATGCATGTTGGGTTACACAGTGCAGGGAGCTGACTGGAAGACTGCCTACTGTGCTTCTACTGATTCTTCGATGGCATGAGACATGGTATCTTCTTTGCCACTGCCTTTTTACACATACCCTGTACTTTCTTTTTGCAACTATGGTATACAAATTCCTATGCTCAGTGAACAATGTTTTTCTTCTTCCCTTGCTAGGTCTCATCACCCATTCATCTACCACATCACTGACTCAAGTCTCATCTGTAGTCAGATTACTCAATTCAGACATTAAAAACCATTCATACTACAAGAAAAATTTGAAGTGTTTTAACTTGTGATTTAACCATCAAAAGGTATCCAATTATGTACCAGAACTCACTCCAAGTTATTATTCAGTTCTAACAGTATTATCTCCTAATCATCTAAGTCCAGTATTAAAATAAAAAATGGACAATGAAAAAAATGTGGTTTTGCACTAAACCTGCAGTTGGAAGTTCCACAGCTATCCACAAGCCACTTAACCGAACACAGCAAAACACAGAGAAGCTGAGGTGGGCTTCAGTAGCCAGGAGTTACTATATCTGCTTAGACTTTTTTTTAAAAGGAACCTGTTTCAGAGCTACAGAGTAATTTGTAATGGAAAGGACATCTGGATTTCATGGAGTCCAGCCACCAGTCAAAGAAGGTCCAACCAAAACAGGTAGCACAGGGCCATGGCCAGATGAGGTTTGAATACTCCCTCATGAATTTCCAGCTCAGGACACCAGGATAAGGGAATGCTGAAATCCCAGAGGGTCATAATCAGTGGCACAGGGTCTAGTTGGAGGCCTGTCACTAGTGGCATTCCCCAAGGTTCAATACTGGCCCAGCATTGTTTAACTTATTCATCAATGACCTGGACAAAGAGGCAGATGCCTCCTTAGTGAGTTCACTGAGGACACAAAGCTGGGAGCACTCAAATACTCTGAGTGCTGTGCAGCCCCTTCAGAAGGACCTCGACAGGTTGGAGAGATGTGCAGAGAAGAGTATGAAATTCAGCAAAAGCAACTGTGGGGTCCTGCACCTGGGGAGGAATAACCCCATACACCAGCACAGGCAGGGGCTGACTTGCTGAGATGCAGGTCTAAGAAGGACCTGGGGGTCCTAGTGGACAAAAAGCTGCCCGAGATCTAGCAGTGTGTCCTTGTGGCGAAGAAGGCCAAGAGTATCCTGGGGATATGAGGAAGAACATTGCCAATAGGTCAAGTGAATTGATCCTGCCCCTCTTCTCAGCCCAGTTACGCCACACATGGAATACTTTGTCCAGTTCTGGGTTCCTCAGTTCAAGAAAGATATAGAGCTCCTGGAGCAGGTCCAGTGGAGGTCTACAAGGAGGGTTAGGGGACTAGAGCATCTCTTTTACGAGGAAAGGCTGAGGGAGCTGGGCCTGTTCAACCTCCAGAAGAGATAACTGAGAGGGGAACTCATTATTGTATATAAAAACCTAAAGAGGGCATGCCAAGAGGATGGACCAGGCTCTTCTCAGTGGTGCCAAGCAACAGCACAAGAGGCAACGGGCAGAAACCGATGCACAGGAAGTTCCACATGAATATAAGGAAGGCCTTCTTTACTGTGTGGGTGTCTCAGCACTGAAGCAGATTGCCCAGAGAGGCTGTGGAGTCACTCTCACTGGAGATACTCAAAAACCACCTGGACACAATCCTGTGCCATGTGCTCTGGGATGACCCTGCTTGAGCCGGAAGGTTGGACCAGATGACCCACTGTGGTCCCTTCCAACCTGACCCAACCTGTGATTCTGTGAGTACCTCCAACAACAGAGATTCCACAACCTCTCTGGGCAACTGTGCTTTGATCCTAAACAAGTATTTAATCAAAATATCTGATAAATGGAAGCTTTAAAATCCATTTCAGAACACTGTTTAATTGCTTTAGTTTTAAAAAGGCAAAATGTTAATGTTTCACTGTCAAGAGCCGTAACAGCACAAAATAAATCTAAAGCTAGCAAAAGATACAACCATCTGTGTGTTTGCATTGTTTGAATCACAGCTGTCAGAAAGCAAAACAAACAACAGGTTGAAGATTTTAAATACTCATTTTCAGAAATCCATGCTGTCACTTTTATCAATCTTTAAAAAAATTCAACTTTGAAACTCAATTTTAAAATAAACTGTAAGGTTCTAAAACAAATAATTGTTTGTCCCTGCACAGTCTCTAACTAAAAAATAGCTACCTTGCCATTTGTTTCTGATCACTGCATGAAACAGTTGTTTTATTTTCCCTCCAGGTGAACTGCCTGCTGATTTACAGTGGGGGTTTTTGGTCCTTTAAGTCCTGGGGACCTTCTTCTCTGCAGTGTACTGATGTGTATGTTTAAATGCTTATTGTACAAACAAGCATGCAGCATTCACATTTTCATTCCTGTGATTCCATTCCATTTTCATTCCTATGACATTCCATTTCCTGTGATTAAGAAGTAAAATAGAAATAAAGCATCCTTTGGAATAACTACAGACACTCTTGACACAACAAGGACCACCAATATTCCCCAAGTGAAATTTGGATTTATAAATTTTAGATTTTAAAAGGAAAAAACTGAAAGTCATTATTCCACTGTATTTTACAACTAAGAAGAGTCACTTAACAGAACAAGCTACTAAAATCTTTACTGTGTATAGTCCATAAGTATCTGATATATTAAATCTGGAATTCTTTCAAACTATTTATTTTGCAAGTGTATTTTTCAAATTTATTTTGCAAATATATTTTTCACACGCTGTCATCATTAAGCCCAGTAAAGTTAACACAGTCTCAAGAATTTAATGATCATCTACAAAAATCCACTGATCTTACAAAATAGTCACAACATTTTTGCAGAAAACCTGTCATCTTCAGCTCTACTTTATATAAAATCTGTACATTTTATGTATGTTATTCCTTTATACAAATTATTTGAACATAGTATAGAAAATCTGTACCAAAGTCGTGGGCCTTGAGAAAAAATGAGATTACCCCGATGATACTTGTAATAGCAACTTCTGTAAAGAACATGGACTACCTACCTCCAGCAAAGAAGAAAACAATTTTGTTTTGATGAGAGTAGCTGTTTCAATATCATGACTAGGAAACCCCAGCACCGTACCAACCACCTGGCCTAAAGTTCAGAGGAGATGAGGATAGAATGATTTCCACATGCTTTGGTCCTCACTGACCACTCAAAACAATTCCACATTTTCCATTAGCTTCATGATCCTGAGTACACCACCAGGTTCTGCAACTTCTTCCCCATGACCCATGCACAAGCATGAGGGATATGTGTCCAGGCATAGCAGTGCAGGAGAAAGAGCTGGGAGAAGCCTCATCTCAGGTCTTAATCTCTCTTGATGAGGCTTGCTGTAGGGATGCTTGCACCTCAGTGACCCCAACTCCCTGACTTAAGTTCCCAGCCTTATCTTGGACATCTCATCCCTATGGACATGTCTGCCTGACCCTAGTCACTGTCACCAGACCTGCTTTTCTGTCCGAGCTCAGGTGCATGGGACTACACCCCTTGTCAGTGAGAGCTGTGCCCAGGTCCCAGCCTCTTGGCACTCTCACTCACATCAGGGCTGTCTGTCTGGTGGAGCAGCCAGCTCCTGCTCCTCCTGGACACAGAAAAATCACAGAAGAGTAGAATATCCCGAGTTGGATGGGACTCACAATGATCACTGAAGTCCATCTCCTAGCCCTGCACAGAGAAACCCCAAGAGTCCCACCATGTGCCTGAGAACATCGTTCAAATGCTTCATGAACTCTGTCAGCCTTGGTGCTGTGACCACTTCCCTGGGGAGCCTGTTCCAGTGCCCAGCTACCCTCTGGGTGAAGAACTTTTTTCTATTATCTAACCTAAATCTCTTCTGACACAGTTTCATGCCATTCCCTCAGGTCCTATGGTTCTCCAGCTCAGGGCACTGAGACCCCCTTCGCCCATCATCCATGTTGAAGACAACAGCAAAGTAAGTGTTAAACATCTCTGTCTTGACTATGTCCCTGTTTGTGAGCTGACCATTCTCATCATGTAATGAGACAATGTTATTTCTGGACTGTGTTTTGCTACTACTACATTTAAAAAAATTTTTTTAAATTTTTTTTGTCCCCCATGTTTCTGGCCAGCTTCAACTCCAGTTGAGCTTGGGCCACATTTTTTTTTGCCTGAGCTCCAAAGCAGATCCTTGCTCTGCCAAGCCAGCCTTCTGCCAGGATTGCTTTACTTATGACATTTTGGAAGAACAATAAACTTGTGTAAAAGGATATGTATACAGAGACAGGTACATACATACATATATATATATACATATACACACACATATATATATATATATACACATATATATATATCTGTGTGCGTGTATATATATATGTATGTCAGAAATAATCAAGTAATAATTCTTTGTATTATCTTGTTTTACTGGAATTGTTCGGATTTATCCAAGGTTTGGGTTGGCTTATTTTTGCAGGGTTTTTTTGTTTTCTTGTGTTTTTATTTACTGTTGTGAACTTCAAATTCACAGCTAGTTAGAATTTATTTCCATCCTTGATAATGATGACCTTTATTTTGGAAAATGTATGTTGACATCACATCTGTTCAGATAAGATGTGGAATGATAGGTAGTCCAAGTACTTGGCTGGGTTTTCCATTTATCCCCATTTATGTAGAAGAGGAACAACACTCTGGAAATACAAGCATTACAATCACCTCCTTCATCTCCCCGCTGCTTTGTTAGAGAAATAGTTGAAATAGTTTTATGGTGGCCATGCAGTAAATTGAGTAACACGCTGGAATAGTTTGATTACTAAGGACAGCAAAGGAAAGATACTTACCCCTCCAACTTCTCTCAACAAAGCATTAAGAGCAGGAAGGGCTGTTACAGCCACCTTTTCCCACAGGTTAAAAGCCCTGAAACAATAAACTAATGCTGTATTTTCACTTCCTCTTAATTCCTCACAAAACATGGACCACAATCTATTTTGCAATTGTGAATTAAAAAAAAAAAAAAAGAAATTAAATTAGGTTATTTCTTCCTTAAAATATTACAAAGAAAGTATCTGGTAGAACACTCAAAGTGAAGCTGGCAGAGTAGAAATGGAGCACATAATTTGAAGATAATGGGAGTGTATTACACGAATCAAGAAGGGGGGGTGGTCTGAAAAAGCAGCTCAGGTCAGCACAATTTATTTGTGCTCCATCATGTGGTATCACTACCATTCTAAAAAAGATTCATTCAAAAGAGTGCAAAAACCTGCCTTAGTGCACCTGACCCATTTAGACTAAGATCAGTTTCACCTGCACCTGAAAAATGTGGCTGCACATATATACTTGCATTTAAACACCTGAAAAGCCCCAGAATTCACTTCTTTTAGAAAGTGTAAGTGGCAGTTCATTTTTTTCATAGGACTAGTTCCTCCAAATCCAGAGAAAATTCCCAAAGACAAAATTTAACTCAAAAAATAAAAAATGTAATTTTAACCAATTTAATTATGTTGAGGCAGTCCGAGTGTGGACTAGTGCTGAATCATAATGGACAAGTAGGAGTTTTGGCTGCTTAACGTAAGCCAGTGTTGGTTGCCTGTAACCAAAGCTGAATATCAAATTCAATGCCCCATGTGGGCAAATGAAATCATCATTTGGACCCATTTCTGTTATCCCTATCATGGAGATACAAAAACACAGGACTTTCAGAATCCAGACTGAATCAACACCTTTTGTTTTACACTGGCAGGGGCTAATTTCACTGTAGCTGTCCAGAAATAAAAAATTTACTTCAGAATTCACATCTTTGTTTCCTACAGCAATTTAATATACCAACCAAAGTGATAAAAGCAAACTCCTGGCTCAAAGAAACAATCCTGAACTTTACACTTTACTTTCCAGCATATACTTGAGAGCTCTATGTCTTTAACAGCTATTTTGCTTAGATAGATGATATAAAAAAAAAAAAAAAATCACTTTCTTGCAAAGCATTAACATACATTTTCCCTCACTTAAATACTTCAATTTCAAATACACCACAAAATGTACTCCCACAACAGTACTGTATTACAATAAAACTATTTTAGTTCAATTAAAATGTCTAACTATCTACCCTCAAACCTATCTAAACTGCAATTTTCACTTTGAGCACTTCCAACATGTTCTCAGTTTTGTTTTCTTTTATCAGCTTATCAAATCAGGTCCTGAATTCCAAATGTTAGGAAAAAATAGTCATTAACTCCTAGGTAACAGCAGATTTTCCAATTTAGAAAACTAAACTACACACACCACAAAAATATCTGTATTTTGCTATCTGAAATTTCATATTAAAATCTGTAATAACAAAACACTTTTCTGGCTCTTAGGGCCTGCTGAAGTTTTTACTTCCTAATCTGCAATTCCAGGCCAATTTGAAAACACGATAGGGAAAAATCTAAATAAAAAACAAGCTTAAAGTGATATACACAGTTTACACTGTGATAAACACAGTGACACAGTTTAAAATATATTCTGGTGTGGAAGCTTTTGGTTCCTCCCCAAATGCTGCCTAGTAATCATGTTGGACTTTTTTTTCCAACAGAATACACAGATGGCTAACCCTCAGCTTACCGAAGAGCTACTCCATTAACCAAAGAGTGACCTCATACAGTTGAAATTGACTCTCAATTTGGCATGTTCCCACCTTTTCCACACCTATTTTTTTTCTTTTCAAGTAGCATGAAGCAGCAGCAGAAAGCACAATATTTTAGCCATCTGAGCATGTAGTATTCTTGAACTATCCCACCAACTGGAAGCGCTCTCTGTTACCTCTATCTTTTGAAATTGGAGCCATTATAGTCAATTGTGCAAATCTACAGCTGGTCGTTCGTAAAAAGGTTTTTAGCCCACTAAACTGGAACATCTTCTGAGCAGTTCTTCAGATCTCTGACAAGATACCATACAGCACACACATGCCAATCTGATATTCCCATGTATCTGCATTCAGTTGTTCAGAAAACACTGCCCATATGTCACTTTAAAAGTTCTAAAAATCGGGGTAGTTCTTTTTGTAATAAAAGCTGATCATTAAAGAAGTGCAATAAAGCTCCACATATATAAAAAAATTGATGCCCTCAAAAATGTTTTTTCACCTCCAGACAACATACCAACATCTGGAGCCCATCAATGAGAAGCAAAAGCTTATGATACTTGTTGGGTTGCTCTTAGAAAATGCATTGGTTAACTCAGCACACCCTCAGGCATTAAAAAAAGACTGTACTGCAACAGCCCCAGTGGAGTGCCAGCATCCTTAGAGGCAGCCACAGCAGGGCAGAGAAGCAGGAGGCTGGAGTCTCCCACTAAAACTGGTCACTTCTGTTCAGATATGAACCACATTCATTTTGTGGTTGGAAGAAGTAACAAAGGCTGTACAGCACCTGTTGTACACGGAGGTGAGATGAAGACCAGTATTGGTAAATAAATGTCTATCAAATGTTGTAAGTAGACTTTAAAGATGACAACAACCAAACAGATCCCCCAAAATGCCTGCAGCCAACCATAAAGTCCAGGAGAAATCCTAAAAAATGTTCAGCATGCATTCTCTGTCAGGCGAGAGACACTAGTTACTGAACATAATTCATTGCCCTAGCCAAACTTTTCAACAAGGACAGAGCAGTCTCACAGATTAATTTTACATTAATGAAAACATTTTCACAGACAACATGCTTGTGCCTTTATGATTTTTCCCAACCAAAAAGATCCATGATAAACTTCAACTTCACAAATCTGCTGAAATTGCTCTTTTTTTAATCCTCTTACCTTCCCATGCTCTCATTGTTTGTGCTCTTGTCCCTTCTAAAAACTACTAATTCACTTTCTCATGACATATCCATACAGCATCCTGTTCAACTTGGCCCTAGTTTTTGACCGAGATACTTGTGTACTTCTCTTACCTGTGCTATACACTGCAAATACCACAAAAAAAAAAAAAAAGAAGCAGGCTCTTTTCACAAATACCATCACCCTCAGCAAGTGAGACTCTGGATTCAAACTTGTCTGCACCTTCTGTCTCCGCGGTATGTAAGGGCTAACAACATGAATTTACACACAGACTATTACATAATTTGCTTACTTAAAATGTTTTCAGAAATTTTCCAGAACCCAATCCCTTAAAAATATTTCTACTTAAACTGCGGCTATCCATAATTTCAGTTCACTGGCAACAACCTTACATTTCCTTATTACCTTTCCTGGCCTCATTAGAAGTCAGCAACAAACTGCCAGCACCCTAAGACCTCAATTTCGAAAAGCACTAGGCCCCCTGTGGGCATAAAAAAGAAATTTGCTCCTCTTGCCCTGAGTAATAATAATAATAAAAAAAATCAGATCACTTTCACCAAGGTAAACAGCACAACCTGCTAAGAAAAACAGTTTATCACTTCTATTTTCTCCATACAAGGCAGGTGGGGGATGATGCATGTGACATGCATAGAGAGGCTGATGGAATGAGGTTTTCTTAGCCTGGAGAAGGGAGATCTAAAGGAGGACCTCATTGTTGTCTATAGCCCCAACAAGATGGCGAAGTGAAGACAGACGTGCACAGTGCAAGGACAAGAGGCAATGGATGCAAGCTGGAACATTGCAATGTTGGCAATCCCAACTAGGCCTCAGGAATTTAGTTTTCCACTATAATAGTGATCAAACACTGGCAGATGCTTGCTCATAGAGGCTGCAGAGTCTCCAGCCTCAGAGATTATTTAAAATGTTGATTAGAAATAGCCCCTCAAGCAACTGGTCTTGATGGTGGTGCTGCAAGGGTTTGAACCAGATGGCTGCCACCGTCCCTTCCAATCTGAATTGTTTGATGATTCGCTGACCATGCCCAACAAAACAACAGAACAGAACCAACAACAAAGAACAAACTGAAGCACTGAATTTCAGTTCTGGATGATTTAGAAAACTCAATTGCGTTTTCTAGACCAAATGAAACCAAACAGCGTAATAGGACAAAGCTTCTCCTAATATTTAGAATGACAGATTCACTTTGTATCTAAACAGGCTCTCTTTTATTTAAGATGCCTGCATCAAAGTCTGCCTGGTTACATAACATTTTAGTTAAAAGAAAAAAACACAACAAAAACTTGCCAAGTTGACATATGTCTAGAAATGAAATTCTCATAAAATAGTCTGAGAAGATTTCAAAAATTGTTTTGAAGAAAATAAATATACTAACAAGCCTACTTTACATCCTCTTGTAATTAAAACTGGCAATTATTTTGCAAAATCCAATATTGCACAAATAACAAAAAACATCAGAGAGTAAACAGATTTTGCATTTGTAATGTTGCCACTGGGGCCATCATATCTATGCAGCTGTCATTTATAAACCAGTGTTTCACTGTATAGGTGAAGCTGTGATGTGTAAGCTAACACATCACTAGCTACAACTGGTTTCAAGGCAATTTGAACCAGCAGTGGAAGTATCACTGATAAATACCCAATACTGCAGTTTATCAAGAGATCAAAGCTTACAGCTCCAGCAATTTATTTTGTTGGTCCAGATTTAGCTTTTCATTGCTTTACATGGTATTCAGTGTACCAGGCTGGGCATCACTAAGCTAGGTGCTGTGCAAGAGAGAAAAAGAATTACAGATGCTGTAAGAAGAACCAAGTCATACCAGCAATTACAGAGCAAAGTATAAAACAAGTAATCCTCTGAAACAAAAGCAAGAGCTATGTCACACAACCAGAACCTAATTCTTTGGTCATGAAAGCAATTATGAAACTTCCGTAATAATTTTTCGTGTATTAAAAAAATATCAGAGCACTATCATAGAGGAAAAAACACTGAAGCTCATCACAATAGCTGTGTAGCTATTTAAACCTCTGTTAAGAGCTATGTCCTTTTAGAAAGTTTACAAACAAGTATTCAGGCAATTCAAGTATCAGGTATCAGCAAACAGGAGTGCTTAGTAAGATGTATCCTTAATTAATGTGTTTATCTAAGAACTGTACTGATATAATTAATAACAGAAGCAGAGACCCACAATAGCTGCCGTCTGCATGCCAATAAAGTCTTGTTTAGAGACAAAAGCAAAACACAGTGCTCGAATTTGCAGTTGTTACGCTTAACAAACAAAAATTTGGGGGTTGGGTTCCCAATTTCCTCCATGTTCTTGCTGGCTTTGGGGGGGGTTGTTTTTTGGGTTTTTTTTTTAATTAAAGGACTGACATTTTACAGCAGACTTGTATTCCTCAAAGCAGCACAACACAGCATCCATTTTGAAACAGCTTCAGATTGAATTAGAGTACCTCTAAAAAAGAAAACCAAACTATAAAAACACACACTATACCACAGCTCCATTTCATTAAGTACAAGAGCAAGAATTTCTGTCTAGTGGGTAACTCTAATACAAATCAGAATTAAAATCTTTAAAGCAGGTTCAACAATGGTTGGCAGCACAGACTCAGGCAACCACAGTTCTTATTGTGCCTTTCCTTGCTCTCTTAGCAAAATCAACATGGACAATATTTATTTTGCCCTGCACTAGGGCTTGTGAGAACTGGTATCAGAAAAGGAAAGTTCCAGTTCCTGGGTATCACTGCTGTGTTATTCACAGCTCAGAACTGTTAGGTCCCATGATTTAATTTACTCATCCAAAATTAAAGATGAAGATTACAACAACTTAGTTTTTAAACACTTTTTTACCCAACCATCTCACCTTTTTTTAAATGCCATCTAGTAAAGAATTTCAAAGGGCTCTGCTTCTTTAATGAGGCATTAAAATACAGTCATACGACAAAAAAGCAACTCTACTAAGTCTCTTAAACCCCTGGACTTACATTATCAGCTTTTATGTGCCTGTCAACACTCAACAGTAAGAAGCAATGGTTTGCTCTTTGCCTCGAATTTAAAAGCCAGCTAAACTTCCTCTCACTTTCCTGCTGAGAGCTTTAACTCCTTACAAACTGTCAAAGCTTTGACACTTCAGCAGAAAGTAAATCTACAACATGATGCAACAGCCAGGTGTAGTCTCAATCAGCCACTAGCCACTAATTTACTAGTGGCCATTTAATTCACCTCAAAAAGCAATAAACTAGAAGTACCTCCCTCCCCCCCCTCCCCCATGTACCCACACTGCTTGCACATCAGCCCTTTTAAATAGGTAATAGCTCTGTCAAAGAACCAGGTACAGTTAACTTGCAACTTGAAAGAAATGAAACATTTAAAATTGTAGAGATGTCAACATACAGCTAAAATGCAAATACATTTCCAACCCAGAAGCTAAGTGAGAGTGCAGCACTTTTCAAGAAAACTAAGTGCAAAGTGTTAAATTGGAACTTCTTTACCCAGAACATTTCTCTGAATATCCACAGCCTGGATCTCACATTCAGAGTAAAAGTTCATTGACATAAAGCTCATTATTAATTCGTTTAACAAAGATGCTGAGCCAAGTGCACCTGTGGAAGAGTAAGATTTGGATGGATTTGCAGGGTAGAAAATGTGAAGTTCACTGCTGGGAATTATTCTGTTTGATATAAGCTAAAATATTTATATCATTATTTTAGTGTACAGAAAAACAATGACTGCACAGATAAGCCATGCTGTTTCTTTACAACAATAAAATGAGATACAGACTTAAAATGAGAGCCTTGAGATACAACACCTGACAGCAGTACACTGAAAAATCATCCTTTCCCTTTTCTTCTGTTCCTTTCACACTGTAATTCCACAGTATACAAAACCCCTATTTAAGTCTCCTAGCCTTCATAAGGACTTGATACCACTCTCATTCAAGGGAATGGAAAAAGATCTCATAATTAACCTCAAAGACGCATGACTGAGGCACTGAGTGGCAAAGTTACAGGACAGTATTTTAATAAGGTATTTATGAAAATACTAGGGTTGTTTCATAACAGCAGGAAAATAAAACTTTTTTTTCTCCTCATGATAGAAAATAAGGAACTAGCTTTGTCTGAAAGTCAATCATTTCCACTGAGAATGCACAACACTGAGACAGCTCTTCCATCCTCCCCAGTCCAGGCATTTGCTGGGGTAGTAGCCACAAGGTACTATACAGAAGTTACAAACACATTTATGGTTTCAAAAGGGGAGATGAAGGAATTAAACGAAAGCTATCTGAGGTTCTGCCAATGTTGGCATGTCTCCTCTTTCAAATACCTTAAATACAGTCTGGTATGGGATTTTCTCTCATCACTAGAAGGACTTCAATGGACTTCAAATGCCAAACAAATCCTTTGACTCACTGTGTCAAACCCCAAGGGAAGCATTTGACAGCAGGAAAAATAGGAACAAGAATGCCAAGAGTTAAGAAGCTGGACGCGTTCAGATCAAACGATTACAGTTCTTCCTAGATTATTAATGAGTGCTCCAAGCAACCAGAGGCTCTGATGCAGACAAGAACCTGCACATCACAGGCATTCCAGGAACTCTCGTCTGCCTTCACTAGAACAAAACCCTAGCAAAATATGCATTCTCTCCTGTTTTAGAAGCATGGCATCTCTCACTGCTTCTCCATCCATATACATACACGAAAATGTTAGGCACAAAATACTTCCTTCATCAAGGTTATGATCTGCAGAAATTTTTTTCTGAAATTCTTGCTAATCTTTCAGCATCTATAGTAACTTCTAAAATATTGCACACAAAAAGCACATCTTTCACAGCCTCAACAGACTACCAAAATAATAAAAAACCAAAACAGACACAAGCAAGTCTTCTCACCAGCTGCAACTTCAAATACAGATTTTTGGAGATGGTAGAAGGAATACAGAGATGCTTCAAGCAATGAAGCAATTACAGAATCTTATTAGTTCAAATGGAAAGAGAAGGGCTTTTCTAACTGAGCATAAGACGTGTGGGAAATACTAGTAAAAGGCAATGGATGTGTGAACCACATATTTCAGAAAGACAAAGAGTCACTGTCATCAAATTTTCCATTCACTTAGAACTGTTTAACAACATATCAATAAAACTTAATATATACGAATAACCATGTCCAAATGTAGCAGATTAGAAATAGCAGTTTTATCCAGTGAAGGTACTCAGCAAAAAAATTCCCCATACTTTTTGAAGTGCAAGCTCAATATCAGAAATTAGTCCAAACTGCTAAATTCTAAATCCTTCTTTCAGATGGAATTGGCCTTATCATTAGGCAGATTCCAGATAGTCCTGCAGATATCAAAAGCTATCTCTAGGATATCTAGAAATAAACAGTCCCCTTAATCAAGTTTTAAACTGGCCTGAGTGTATCTCAGTATCAGTGCAAACATCACGCCTCCAATGCACAGCTGAACTTTCCGGGGGAGGGGATGGCAGAGGGCACGTAATAATTAATCTATCACTGTAAAATCTCACAGAATACAGTTTTAAGCCTTAGAAGTCAGCCAGCTTGAAATATAGCAAATTTAAACAAAAAATAATCCAGGGTAATAATTTCAAACCCAATATTCACCCAGGTCTGCTGGCAACTTTCTTGCAGTTTTACAATCATTTCCTATAGTCACCTTTCACTGCTGCTCTGGACCTGCACAAGCATGTTGGGGAAGAGAGAAAGAGAAGTGACCAGCTCTCCAGAGAAACCTATGATGATGACCATGGCTTCATACTGTGCACACATAAATGATTTAAAAAGTTCAGACAAAGTTGCTTGGCATTAGTGCAGTTCTGCTACCAATCACCGTCTCCTACAGTAACAGAAGGTGAAACAGAGTTTGGCATAGGTAGGGATTTTTACATTAAGAATGCACATTTAAGAATGTCTTACCAAAAGTAACTTCTCCTTTGCCAGTCTTGTCAAACAGCTGAAAGGCTACTATGAACAATGCATCTGGAGCACACAGGACTGATTCAAATGCCACAAACTCTTGAAAGGATATCAACCTAAGGGATGAAGGAAAAAGCAATAGCTATGAAACCAACTTGCTCGCAGAAAACTGAAATACAACATAATATTGATTATACAAAAGAAGTAAGATCATAACCAAAATGCGTTCAAAATGTATTCAAAATGTATTCAGTAGGGATTAAAATTTGTCCTAAAATGCCCTATCTCCAATGTTGTCAGGAAGCCTTTATATCACTAAATGGAAATGTCTGTTGAACAAGGAATTACTCCTCTCAGCAAGTCACAACAGAACATGAAATAAGCAAAACACTCAGCATGGCTACTCACCTCAGCTTTAATGTCTAAGTGAACTGCCCTCTGGGGGAGCCTACCTCCCCCTCCACTGGCAAGACAGAGCCAATAAAGACATGAGTAACTTCCCTCAAGACTCAGTACTTAGCACTTTTGGAAAGCAAAACCATTCAAGACCTACATGCTGCCACTCACTTCAGAAGGAGTGATCAGAATGTGTTAACCGTTTGCTAGCAACTTATTAGTCATCCATCACAGCCCTCCAGTCCTGCGTGTTGAGTCACAAATTTCAATCAGTAGTCTGGCTGTTCTTCCTCAGCCCAAGAGCAGTTTATTCAAATTCATCATTACAGCCAGGTTCCTAATGTGCTAGCACAGTAGTAGGGCATAGATAAAAGCAGAGCTGTCCTTCCAGAAGTTCATAAGCAGAAATACATAATTAGACAACTTGGCGTTGTTTCCAGCAGTAGGTTTGATACAGCAAAGACCTTGAGCATTCTAATTTCTCTGTCTCACACCCAAAAGTTGAAATGGATATCAAACTCCTATTCTTAAAGAGGCAGAGGCCAACTATTCTTCTGTTTTGCTGCTTCTTTAATGTCTAGGTTGCAGAGTTTAAAATCGTCTTCAAATATGTGGTGGCAGGGCCTGCTGGCAGTCTGGGATACTTAAGATTGCTGTCTCTCAGGCTGCTTTATGTCAGTGTAGTACGCACGTAGCTTTAATGGGTTCATTCATGTGGCAGCAGCTGGGAACAAGGATTATTTCCGAAAACCACAAAATTCAGTGTATCCAGTGACAAGAAACACACATAAACCCACGGGATTTTTAATGGAAACTAACTATATCCTTAGGACTTTGATTCAAAATGACACTGCAGCCAGGTCAATGAAAACTTCTACTCAGGATGCAATAACAGTGAAGAACTAAGAGTCAGAATTAAGTTGGAAAAGATAATTTTTCCATCAAGTTATGGTGACCCATGACTATAGAGCAATTTCCAGTCACCTGTTTTATGGGAATTCAGAGAATATGCTGAGTTGGAAGGGGCCCATCAGGATCATGGAATCTAGCTCCTGGCCCTGCACAGGTCCAACCCCAAGACTCACAGCATGTACCTGAGAGCATTGTCCTTCCTGAACTCAGTCAGGCTTGGTGCTGTGATACTTCCCTAGGAAGCCTGTTCCAGTACCCAACCCCACTCTGAGTGAAAAACCTTTTCCTAATATCTAACTTAAACCTCCCCCAACTCAGCTTCATGCTGTTTCCTCCAATTCTGACACCGGTCACGGGAGTGAAGAGTTTAGTACTTGCCCCTCCTCTTCCCCTCATGAGGAAGTTGTAACTGCAGTGAGGTCTCCCTTCAGTCTTCTCTTCTCCAGGCTGAACAGACCAAGTGACCTCAGCTATTCCCCATACGGTTTCCTCTCTAGACCCTTCACCATCTTTGTTGCCCTCCAGTGGGCACTCTCTAACAGCTTAGGGTCTTTCTCATATTGTGGCACCCAAAACTGCACACAATATTCAAGGTGAGGCCACCCCAGTGCAGAGCAGAGCGGGACAATCCTCTCCCTTGCCCGGCTGGCGATGCTGTGCCTGATGCCCCCCAGGACACGGTTGGCTCTCCTGGCTGCCAGGACACTGCTGACTCATTTTCAACCTTCTGTCGACCAGGACCCCCAGGTCCCTTTTCACAACACTTCTATTCAGCCTCTCATTCCCCAGTATGTCTGTACATCCAAGGTTGCCCCATCCCAGGTGCAGAATCTGACCCTTTCCCTTGTTAAACTTCATACAGCTGGTGATTTCCCATCTCTCTAAATTGTTGAGCTATCTCTGCAGGGCCTCTCTGCCTTTGAGGGAGTCAGCAGTTGGCAAACTTACTTAGTATCCCTATTAGTCCTGCATCAAGGTTGCTTATGAAGATGCTGAAGAGCACAGGGCCGAGGATGGAGCCCTGCAGAACCCCCGTAGNTTTCAACCTTCTGTCGACCAGGACCCCCAGGTCCCTTTTCACAACACTTCTATTCAGCCTCTCATTCCCCAGTATGTCTGTACATCCAAGGTTGCCCCATCCCAGGTGCAGAATCTGACCCTTTCCCTTGTTAAACTTCATACAGCTGGTGATTGCCCATCTCTCTAAATTGTTGAGCTATCTCTGCAGGGCCTCTCTGCCTTTGAGGGAGTCAGCAGTTGGCAAACTTACTTAGTATCCCTATTAGTCCTGCATCAAGGTTGCTTATGAAGATGCTGAAGAGCACAGGGCCGAGGATGGAGCCCTGCAGAACCCCCGTAGTGACAGGTCACCTGCCTGATGTCACCCCGTTCACTGTAACCCTTTGTGCCTGACCCCTGAGCCAGTTGCTCACCCATCACGTAACATGGCTATTAAGCTGTGTGCTGGACATTTTGTCCAGAAGGACTCTATGAGAGACAGTATCAACAGCTTTGCTGAAGTCTAAAAAAGATTACATCTACTGGCTTTCCTAGATCAACACCTGAAGTGTGCTTGCTGCACATCAGCAGCCAAACATCCACAGGGTAACAAGCCGACTTCCACGAGGAACATAAAAACATGAGAAGATGAATAAAAGAGGACATTTTTTTAAAAAAGCACAGCATAGAGATGGCCTAAAAGCTGTTCTATGCCACCTCCCTCAACATACATGCAATAAATAAAAGAAATGTAGAGTATGAAATGGTCTAACAAATAATAAACTCTGGGAGCTTGCCACCTTAAGTTACAACATAGTGCAAGAAGTAAATAAAAGGAAACCTCCTCAGGTATTCTTAAGATTAAACTCACAACTGATGATGGCAGCAAACATGTAAGAATGCCTTAAGGTTTACTGGCAAAGAAGCCCGTGCCTTGTTACATATGCACATGTTAGCACACGAGCAATCTATCAGTCTTTTAAACTCCTTGGGAGCTCTTGGTACTCCCTGCTGTTAGATACAGACTACACAGATACTCAGTCTTTCAAAGGAAGAAAACTTCCAACCCTTCTAAGTCAAAAAAAATTTTTTCAAAAGTAACATTTCCTTCAATTTTAAACTAACATATCGCAACCTACTCAGTTTTGCATTTATGCATATTTACTGTTACAATGTGACTTATGGACTATAAAAGGCCATTATTATTTATTATTATTGGATACGTACCTGACAGAACAGTAAACAGATCCAAAGCACTGAGTTCTGTCCCAAAGATTATAATACATGCACACAGAAAGAACAAAAAAGACAGCAGGTGACGAGACTCTAAAATAGGATTGTTTGGAATTATAAATGCAAAATCTGCCAACACCATTTTGGTAAAGCCGCTTTTTGTGTGAAACAGCAACCTGCACATGTCCTTACCAACAAATCACAATACAGTGATGACAGCACAGAACAGAAATACAGCACCTATCCCAGCAGAATCCCAGTACCATGTTAAGAACATATTCTATGTTACTAGGCCTGGGTTTGATTAAAACTCCCATGTATTAACACTGCTACGAGATTTTATACTGGTAGAAGTATTCTTTTTCAGTACTTGGAAGCAACAACCCCCCTAATAAGTCACAGAAAGATGCTTAAAATAACCCTATATCCATTTTTTAAAACAATTATTCATAGAACTAGGAAGATTAAAAGTGTACAAATTGTGTGGTTCTAGCCAGATTGTTAAAGAAGAGACATTAATATCTGCTGTGCCAGCTGAATTCAAATTAACCCAATTTTTACATGTTAATTAAACCAGCTATTTTCTTCTTATTGTATTTTTGCTCCCTAAGTAGACTAGCCTGCTAGTGATTCCCAACAGATCTATTCTAACGACGACGTATTCATTTACTTCTATTATGACCATACAATACAGTAACTGAGCAGTAATTTTTCAGTCAATTACACGTGTGATTCTTAATGCTTAAAGATGCTGAAATAATGTGTACTACATAGCCATATGCTCACTTCTCTATACTGCACGAGGGTAGTTGCCTGGGTAACACGTTTTCTCTCTGGTTTAGCATCACCCTTTTGGGTTTAGCATAACCCTTCAGTGAATATCATTAGGTGTCATTAAACAGCACAGATTAACATGGACTTCAATATACTACTTAAGAGTTATTTTATATACCTAAACAAGTAGTCATTTATGTAACAAAAACAGAGAAAAACCTAGTGATTTTAACAGCACAAGGAGAGGAAGCTGAAACGTTTACAAAATTTTATTTCAGTTTTGAAGATATTCCACCCAAATAAGTCGAAGTTTTCCTTCACCTTCACATCCTCATTATCAGTTCCAATACTGCACGATTTATTCAGGAAGGCTCAAATCTTGATATTTCAAAAGCACCCACATACAAGAGCACCAGTCCAAACAGAACAACTGGATATGGTGCAGTAAAACCACTATTTACTACTCCCTCCTTTCTTCCATGCTCATGCCCATGGTATCTGGACACCCCATAGACACGACATTCCCACCAGAGAAAGTCTGCATGTAGCCATGCAAAGAAAAGAAGCCATTACCTGCTGTAATAATACATACAAATGCAATGATGAAGAGGTTTTCTTCAGAAATCAATGCAGATGTTTTTACTGTATCAGCAATTTAAACATGGTAACATAATGGGACACAAATTGAAGCTACATCTATTATTTTACACTGCAAGCTAGGTAAACTAAGTACAGTGTAAATTGGTGCATTAGAGGATAAATTTATATCCAATAACAATGGAAAATGCTGGCATTTCCAAGTGTTATTTTTGAATACTTTGTCCTTTCTAAAAATAAAGCATATGGTATTTCTCAGTAAAGTGTTAGTTACTACAGTCCAAACAGAGACGTGCAGTAAATACTTATTTTGTTAGGCAGATATTTAAAAGTACAACAAAAATCTGAAAAACGATATTACAGTAGGCAGGATGGAAAATGCTTGGCCTGTTGCTGATAAGCCTTGAGAAAGGTACTGTATTTTGAGGAAATTTCTGATCTGGCTGAGGCTGTATGAAGCCGCCTTTTTTTTTTTTTAATCAAGATTAGGAGTGAGAGGCTTAAGGCCAGGAACCAGGCTCTTCAATTGGTTTCATACAAACAACAACCACGCAATATAACACTTATTAAAATCTGTGTTATTACCAGTCAGCTACTTTGAAAGGTTTGTCTGGCCATCAGCAAGGAAAAGTATTTCCTTTTCTTAAAGGAAACCTTAAAAACATGCCTCCATAAGAGAACAGCAGGAAAGCCCACCGTCAAATAAACCTCTGCCCTGGCTTAAGATGGAGGCAAAACTTGCTCCCATGGCAACGGATATTCATTGAACAGAGTATGCCTTAAGAGGTCTCCTACCCTTGTCACAACAGTAGCTCATGTAGACCCTCAAATCCCTAACCTCTGGCAATGCAGGAATTGGGCTAGGCTTACATGAGATTTTGTCGACAGTAACCACTGTGAGATTGTATGTAAGAGCTACGGTTCTTTCCATTTCACGCTCAGAACTTCTTCAGCTCTTGGGTAAGAAACTCTTTGCCCATCATGTATGCCCTGCTCATGAGACAGAAGTTCTTGTGTTGTCTGCCCTTCACCTGTGTACTTACCCAGTTTAGTATTTCACACTGATTACACTTGGTACGTATACCTAACTTGTCACCACAATCAGAAAGAATTAAAAAGCATTCTAAAGAGTGCTAGGAACAACCCTGGGGGAGGCTCGCACACTTTTAGTGACAAGTGGTCATGTTCACCAGTCACGAACAACAGCTGCTTCTTCAGAGCAAAAGTGGGATCCAAGACAGTGGATAAATGCTTCTGGAAATATCCTAGCAGTATTTTCAGAACTGCAGTACAGTTGCTAACACAGTAACAAAATTAGCTTGTCATTGCTTTTGCAAGATACCTTCTATTTTATAATAGAAATAATGCTAAATTACTGAACGGACTCTCATGACCTTAAACATGTGAAAGTCTCTAAACACTGACAAGCGTATTAAAAATGAACACTAACAAAAGCTGGTTTGTGCTTCACTGTAAAAAAGGGAGCTCTGGACTGCCAAGTTGGCAGTATTCAATAGGAGAAGACCAACAGTCCTGCTGCTGTCTCTAGATTTCATGACAGCAACCAAAAAGCAGCTGACGCTTGCCTCAGATGATCACTCTGCAAATTACTTTAAACACCAGGAAAACAAGGTACAAATGCTGAGCCACATGGCAAAAAATGCTACAATGCCACGTCAGAGAGATGGATGCTAATCACTTTCCGAACTTTCTCCGTTCTTTCACATACTAGCTAAACAGGAAGACAGCCTGAACACCAGAAGAGACTCTCCACGGACACGTTACAAACTGTCACTGCGCAGTGTGGATTATACAAACAATCCTTACCCACGGCAGAAAGCAGCAATTAGAAGCCTCAATACTACACCGCAAAACTCTTACAAGATCACGCCAAGTTATGAAATCCCAACTTGTCAACAAGTTCACATAGGCTACAGTTTTACATTTTGTTCTTCCTGACACCAGCTTCTGTTTGTGAGGCAGATCCAAATCACAAGGTATGGATTATGTTCTCAATCTTCTTATTACAAAACGGATTTGAAGCCATGTAATTTGGAAAATGCTGTTTTTGCAGGCATCAAACCAAGGGAAGAAATCTGAGAAATGTTTAACGTCTTCAGTCAAACGCTATCTGAAGCCATGGCTTTCTTGATGCCATCAATGTTAACAACACAACCTTTAACAGAATTCTTTTACTGGGGCAGCAATCATCACATTAACTCATCTTCAAGGTTTAAGGTGCCCAGCTGCCAAATACATGAGACTGGCTGAACAGAAAAGAGAGCACAGAAAGTACTGCAAAACTTCTCAGTTATGCCTGCATCTGTTCCCTAGGAAGACTGCATTCTCTAGTCATGCTTTGTTTATCTCACATTTTACTCTCTGCAACCACTGATATGAGTCATGCCTGAAGTTTTCTGGTTTCTAAAAATGCCACAACTACACACTTTAAGTCCATAGCTAATTATTCTCAAGTTTCTCTAAAGACACTTTAAAGGGAGGGTTCAACAAATGCATTCATATGGGTGAAGAGACAGCTTGCCTGGGCAAGTACCAAAAGCAAAAGCTAGGATTTCATTAAAGTAGGGAGAAGGAAGATGGAAGGGTAGCTAATCTTGCCTATTGGCAAAGTCAGCCTTTCAAATGCAAACCATGTGCAACCAACTTCACTGCTGTCTTCCCAAGATTGCAGAGTGGCTCCCTAAATACCTCAGGTGCTCCTCCTCCCTCTTGAAAGAAAAACACAGCAGCAAAAAACCTTTCACAGTGCCATGGCAAAACAAAGTGGGGGCACTTTTTTCTAGGATCTCTTCCTAAACCATCTAAACTTATTTTGGATTTCTATTTGAATGTGTTTGTGACAGATACATAAAGTAAACAGAGACAGAAAGACTCAAGGAAGGAAAGAAAAGCAGGAGTTAGGGGAGCCAGCCAACAAACACGAAAGGTTCCATGAATTAAAAATACATAGTAGACAGAAAATGGTTTGCACCACTAGATGGAACGTGCAGTTGAAAACAGTGTTTCTACTCTTTCCATTTAAAAGATACTGTATTCCTTTATGGATCTGTAGGGGAAAACAAAACAAAACAAAACAAAACAACCCCCCACTACTCTTCCAAGGATCAGACTGTTTTGAAAAAATAGTTTTGTATTTTTTAAATGAACAACAGAAAAAGAAAAAAATAAACCATTCAAATACAAATCCCCCCCCTCCCCAAACCAAAAACAAAACCACAAAAAACCACTTACCCATCTTTTGTCTGATCCACCACACCTGCAAGGAGCTGTACAGTGCTTGCATTAGGCAAACCATCTCCAATTATCTTCAGGTACCGTGTGACAAAGTCATTAGGAGACATGAAGAATTCTCCATTCTTCTCCACACTTGCATACTGTTAAATGAATACAATATTTAGTGCCTCAACACACCCTTCTCCAGACATTTATTACCACCACCCACAGTTTCCAGTCACGAGCAGGCCTCTGTTACAGCAGATGACAGTTCTGCTCCAGTGAACCTACAGCCTAGACCCGAACAGGAAAGAGTAAGAGGGGAGTACTCAAGCAGCTGAACGCCTGGCTCCCCAGGCAACGAATGGCAGACACGTGATTCTTGGCTTATCATGTCAATGATTTCTCCACAGTAGTCTAGAAATGCTCCATACCTAATACGTTTTTGAAGCAGAAAAAGAAGCACAAGCACATTTGCAAGCAGGTATGCGGCATCTCAGGCCCACTGAAACTTTGACAGCAGTAGGGTACTGCAGCTTATCTGATTTATTTGAAATGACTTCGTTTAGCCATTCTACTTCAGGATGAGAAGGCAGGGTTGGTTACACCCGCAAAATGCCAGTGGAGAAAATGATCCCGCAGGAATGTCCACCTGGGGGTGCTGTTTTGAAGAACTCTACTGCACCACCTCCAGCCATGGCTGGTCCTTAAGGAAAGGAGAACCTACAGGCAACTCTTCCTCGGTTGAAGTGCTGAAAGGAGGCCAAAGAATAGCATTTGCCGAAAAATGTAACATCAAAACACAAACTTTGACAGTTCAACACACTCCAGAAATAAGAAAAGAGTTCTGACACCTGCCATACATTATCCCTGCTTTACACACAGTTGCTGGCATACTACTCCAGAAAACAGCTATTGACAGACCCAAGCGTATTTGCTCCCAGGGGAAGAAGCCTCCAGTAATATGTTATAAATAACAGTAATATTAACATTTTTGAAGATGATATGTAAATCAATAAATCAAATTCCCTTTGTTACCACCCCTACCCTCATTCCTAGGTGATCCCTCAAATTTTAAAGTCCTCATTTTCTGCAGAAGGTCAAATTTGAAATCAACCCTGAAGAACGTATTTTAAGAAAAGAAAAAGGATGAGGACAATCATTAAGAGGAAAAGAAATCCCCGGCAACATTTGCAGAACCATGTCTTAGCTTTCAGGGAAACAAGGCTAGCATGGGATAACAAATGTGCACTGAGAACAGGAAAGAAACTGCTAATTTCTCTTTTTTTTTTTTTAAGGCAAGGTGGGATGATAAACTATTGTTGCAGTTCCCCACAGAGCATTATCCACACTAAAGTAATAAATAAATTAGATGCCTATCGCTATTTTGTAGTGTACTTCAAACACACGTTTTCTTTCACATTACTGTGGCTCTGCTGAGGGACGAAAACTGCCAGTTTTCATTTCATACTGGTGCCTGCAGCGTACTGTTATACCTGCTGTAGGCATATAACTCTCAGAGGGATGCCAAAGTGTTACAGTAAGTAGATTATTTTCTTCTAGTGCTATATAAATACTGTTTTCAGGTACAGCAATATCTTCAAGAAACAAGGCTTCAGAGAAGCAAGCCCAAACAAAACATAACTTGCTTTGGCATCTATATATTACTTAGTGCTAAAGGATTCCTGTCTCAATAGACACTGTAACACAAGCTTTCTAGCTGCTACACTGCAAGGAATTTTGAATTGTATACTTTTATTAGAACTAACAGATCAATTGATTCCAATGTAATCATTTGCAGAAAGACAGAATCCTTCAGAATCCCAGCCTCAGAAACTTTTTACACAGCTGCTATTGAGAAACAAATCAAATAAGTCAGACAGCCTATGCTTCTATATTTCTTTTTTTTCATCCAGGCTAACCCCCTGCCAGGGCACTCAATAACAGAAAACAGCACAAGGTTTCAGTGTCCCCCTGTTTCTTGTCATTGTGATTTACTCAAGTGTATTTGAAATCCAATCACGTTCTCTATACTACATATAGAAAATGACCTTGAAAAATGTCAGCTTGATCACTTTGACTAAAATCTAATCTCTTAGGGGTTCTGTTACAAGACTTAGAAGAAGTACTCTTGGAAATTATCATCACAAAAAGAAAAAAACATCAATTCTATTCATTTTGGAGGAGCAACATTTAAAAATTGGTTCTTTACAATTTTATTTCCCCCCACTTTGACAATTATATCCACAGAAAATTTGATATTATACAATAGTACTTAATGGCTTTTTGGTAACTTATTTACATACATTTTAGATAGTCAAGTAATAACAAGTTTAACCCCATTTTACATAAGATTTGCAAACATTCTACTGGGGATTTGACATATTAAATATGCTAGAAGTTGACTGCAATCAACTGCATTTAAACTGATAGTTTCATATTTATTTCTATACTGTGGGTACCATTCCTACATGGCAATCGTATTTTTTAATTCTTAATTGAAGTAGGAAAGAATGGTTGTCAAATTATTTTTTAAGTGAACATTCCACAATCGGCAGAAGCAACTGTATTGGCTTCACCACTTAAAATAGTCTGGAGAAGCTTAATTAACACTCTGGCTATCACTTATCTGTAGAGTATGGAACAACATAACACATTCACTCATCATTTTTCCTTCTTGGGAGTAAGCAGCACGACAATCCTGCATTACACTGAACAAAACACTTAGCTCATACTTAATTACTCCACTTTACTGGGATCCCTTCTTTTTAGTGGAAGGGGAAGCAAAAGAGGAAGAAAAAGAAGTCAGAGGTAACATTTAGTGTGCTCAGCTACGACCCATTCAATCCACCAAATCAGAAAGTTGTCAGGAGCTACAATCTTCAGAAATGCAAGAGAGATGAATACCCACAGGCAGGCAGGAAACAATTTTCACATTATTCTCAGCAAACCAACTAACCAACCTCCCCACTCTCCAACTGAGGATCACCTCATAGTTCAGAAGGGACCAGGCTTTTCTCTAGTATGTCTATTTCCTTCCTCAATGCTACTATCTTCTCAGGTCAGTGTTCTACGGCCTGTCTGCCTTTTCTGCTGCTATGCTCCTGCTCTTCAAGTATTTTCCTCTGTAAACCACACAAACCCTTCTTTTTCAAGACTCTTTTTGCTCTCCTGACAGATACAAGCTCCAGGACTTAATAAGTTAAATCCTGGCTTTCTCAACTGAAAATCTGATTTCAGAGCTATAAATACTGACAGTATATGATAAAACTATAAATACTGGCAATATACATTGTGACACCTACACATATTGTTAATAATAGCTCCCAAGGGACCATGGAAAAAATACCAAGAACTACACAGAGAGTGGGGCATGATGCTGGAGAGAGCAAAGGTGGAGGGAAGAAACTGGAATGGTATAAGCTCTCTTAGGCCCTCAACACCTCCACAAAAGTAATTCAGATACAACAGACAGCTCTCTAATAGCACTGTGGCATCTACCTCATACTACTTCTTCAGAACCACAAATTTTTGTACTCTTTTTTTTTAACACCAGAATACCAAACTTACCCAGACACTGTACTAATAAATCTTAGGAAGGCTAGAAATAGTTATTTAAATTTAGGAAATGGGTCAAGAAAGCCAGTTTCACAAAATCACAGAATAGTTTGGGCTGGAAAAGACTTTAAAGATCATCTAGTTCCAACCTCCCTGCCATAGGTACATACATGTTCCATTAGACCAGGTTACTCAAAGCCCCATCCAACCTGGCCTTGAACACTTCCAGGGATGGGGCATTCACAACTTCTCTGGGCAAGCTATTCTGCGGTTTCACCACCCTCACAGTAAGCTTCTCCCTTACTTCCTTAATCTAAACCTACTCTCTTTCAGTTTAAAGTCATTCCCCCTTGTCCTATCACCACACCTTCTCGCAAAATGTCCCTCTCCAGATTACTTGTGGGCTCCCCTGAGGTACTGAAAGGCTGCAGTAAGATCTCCCTGGAGCCATCTCTTCTCCAGGCTGAACAATCCCAACTCTCAGTCTGTCTTCACAGCAAAGGTGCTCCAGCACTCTGATTGTCTTTGTGACCCTCCCCTGGACTAGCTCCAACAGGTTCACATCATTCTCATGTTGGGAGCCCCAAAGCTGGATGCAGCACTGCAGGTGGGGTCTCACAGGAAAGGAGTAGGGTTGGAGAACCACCTCCCATTTTCCAGCAAAACACTAAAGCACACTTCTCTCAAGTATATAAGCAAGTATGTGAGTCATTTCTTTACGTGCATGCTTTCCACAGCAGGCCAACAGAGAAGGAATTTCAGTCAAATAATAAATATGGCCAGCACTTCACAAGGTGATCTTCCCGACACTTCTACAAATTAGAGAAGCAGAGATAACCCTAAAGGAAGAAAGGATGCAAGAATGGAAGAAGAAAGTTTACCAAATCATCTAACAGTAAGATGTCTACATGAACATTTTACCACATGCAGGAACAATACTGAAACTCCCACCACATTCTCTGAACAATGTGGGTTTTTTCTAAGATAGCAATACTTCTTCTGAGTCAATACAATAATCACTCAGGAATATATCTGACTTCTTGGTGAGCATTGTTCAATTCTGATAATGGTATTTAAGTCTAACATGGTAATAATACGGTGAATGATTAATGGTTGGAAAAAACTATCAAGAGTTGAATGTAGCAATAATAGAGCAAAAGATATGAAAAATTTAAGCAGAAACAGTAAAATATTTACTTTACACATACCTTCAAAAATATTGTTTTCAACTCAGCTGGATCAGCTCTTTTGGTTAGAGCCACCTACAAGTAAATACAATTACATTAATATGTATAACTTATACAAAAGATGTCAAAGTGTCATTTAAAAACAAGAACACAAACAACAGAATGAGTGATGAAAAAAAGTTCACCTTAGATAAATTAGGTACTGCTTTAGCTGGCCATGCTTATTTTATCCATTTCACACTTACATAAGGTTATTCAACATTTTTGTTCTGCTTTCCTTATGCAGCACTGCAACTCTTAAACAAGCACACATTAACAAGTCATAAAGACATTCAAGAATCAAATCTTTAAAACATACCTCTCTGCTGGGATTCAGCATTGTACCATCTCTACCATAGACTTTTACACTTCCAGCACCTTTCACCTAAGGATTTCAGAGTACCATACACAGTTCACAACTGATAAATGGCAAGAATGATACACTCAGACTCACAAACCTGTTTAAGAAAGCAGCTCCATAAAAGACTGAATTTCAATGTAATTATTTGGTTTATTACTTACACCATTTTAAACTTACAGTGTAGATCCTTTTAATGAGCTGAATTCAAAAAGCAGAGTATCTAGATTTTTCTGCAGATCAAATTAAGCAGTTCCAACTAAAATCTAAGTTACATTTATCACCACAAGCCCAAAGTAATTAGATTTTTTTTTCAAAACACTGAATCAAAAATTTTTCAACCCACTATGGAGTAAGTCCATCAGTATCATCCTGGTTGATATACCATACAATCCTTTTGCTGCTTTTGGCAGTAAGTAGATTTGTCCCCTATAGTTTTCCCTTCCTTCTTTGGGATACTTAGATAAAATCTTGTTTGCTAACATAATAACCCTCATTTGATAAGTCAATTCACCAAACTATTCCAAACTAAAAAAACAAATACTTTGCTGGCAAACCTGGATTTTCAAAAAACTTGTGAAAGTATCTCTGTAATGGGGAATAAACAGCCAAAGGACAAGACATACAATCTTACCCTCATTTAAGAATTAAACATCAGAAATGTTATCAATAAAACACTACTTTACTTTCCTGACTCTTAACAGCAATGGTAGACTATAAAGGCAAACATGACCTCAAGTGCATTTCTAGTAGCACACTGGGCTACTGCAGAAAATGGAAGGAGTCTGTGCTGCACAACAGCATTATATCTTCACATGTACACTTAATGACAAATCTTCAGTAACTTTGTCCTTACCCTAAATGGGTCATTGAAAAACTAAAAAAGACAACAAAAAACCCCACAAAAAACACATTTAAAAAGTCCCAAAAACCAAATTAAAACCCAGAACATTTTAAGAAAAGTGTATATTAAGGTTTTTTATAAAATTCTAGAAGTTTTTTCTAAAAGAGAAAAACCACCCCTATGCTAGGACTCAACTGACAAAGCCCACAGTTGGAGTCCCAATTCTGTGTCTGCACAAAAATTTGTGTGAAAGCAGTTGCAAAAAATCAAAGTGTAATTGTGAAGCTAAGAATATAAAAATGTGTGTTTTCTAAAATGCAAGCTGTCCTAAATATAATCACTGTGAGCAGAGATTTAATTTAACCCCTTCTGTAAAAATCTGATAGTCTAGAGCAACTGAGAACTTTGTGGAAAGAAAGAAACCAGTATTTCTATGCTGCTTCAATCTAGAACCATGCCACTACATAGGCAAAGGAAAGACAGTTCAAACACCTGCAGCCATCAAATATAAATCAGTAACATACTTTATCTGTCTTTAAGCTTAAATTTCATACTGTCACAGAAAGCTAAGAAAGAAACCAGGGGAGAAAAAACCAAAGGAAAATGCACATGAACTTACACTCATTTTCCTTTAGTTTCACTGATATTAACAATCTTGAGAAACTTGGGAGATGTGCTTGGGAGGCCAGCTGCAATTTTTCATCTCCCTTTTGATTATGGGAGAATTTGAGTGGTGTTTTTTACTGTAAATTTCTTCAAACCATATACTGAAAGACAAGTTGAAGTTGGTCAGGCCAATGAGTGCACAGAAGGACTGCAGACTGGCAGCCCAAGCAATGGCTGCATACCACAGCTTTTCTCCATTTCCCACAGTCTACTTCCACATTTTTCTATTTCCTGGCAAACAGGAGAGGAAATGTATGGTTAACACTGTGTTAATTGGCGTATCCATGTGACATCCACCAATGTCCATTCTAAAATGTGTATCTGATGCCAGTTAAGGAATAGAGCCTCAATTAGATTACATGAGAACTTCAGGAAGACGGATGCTAATGCAGCCATACCAGTGCTAAAAGAAGTATTTAATTCAGGTTTTCATCCACACCCAGCTATGGGCAAGGCTGAAGCTGCACACACAGCCATAAAAACTGATCCTGATGACAGGTGTTACTAGAAGATTCCCACTCTAGAAAAGGTCAAAATATCACTTTCCATACCATTCTGTAAATTGTTATGTCAGCAGATGCCAACAAGACTGCAAGCTGACAGGTAGCATGCTCGATGAAAAGTGACCCACAGATGAAAGCTGCTTCTCCTCCAGTCAGCTCAGGTGGTATTTACTGACTCTCACATAACTGGGTTTAGGTGATGTGTTTCGTTACTGGTGAGACCTCTACATTTTACTTCCATCTTCTCTCCATAAAGATAAAACCAGCTATGAGATGGCAGGCCTAACACCTCCCAAGTGGCATGAGAAGGCATTGGATAAAGGAGATCTAAGGGAAATAGTGTTTGTTATTGCTCTTTACAAAGAAATACTATGTAACAGACACTAACACTTAAAATAAAACAGCAACTTCTATTGAGTAAGGTTCGGTGAAGAAAGCTCTCCAACAAACAACATTTATTATTACAAAAACCCAGGAGAAAACAGGGAGTACAGCAACTGAAATGCAGGATTATAATCAAGTTTGAACATTCACAGGAAAGACTGGGATAATGTATAGCAAATATCAGCAGGGATTTTCACCCCTAAGGTAGACACCTGAAAGTCTTTACCAACATGCTGTGTGTACGTGTGTGTTACAATACATATGAAGAATGAGACAGAACAGGCAATATAAGAACTGCACTTAAAAATCCTCAGTCCCTCCCATTAGCAATAACATTCAACAAAGGGTGCACAGAGAAAGGCAAAGCTCTGTGAGAGACAGTAACACAGATTGATTTGCATGCTGAAGCTCTTCAAATCTTTAGACTCCCTTGCACCTTGACCTTAATTTCAGCCCATTTTCTCCAGCAGACCCCTTTTCTCCTCGTTGACTTATGCTCAACTTACAGAGACATGCATTTTCAGTCTCACTTCCATACTCAAAATTAAATGCAGAGTCTTTCCAGAAAAATGTAACTGTACAACACAAGAAAACAGAATCCATTCAGAATCAAAGAAAATTATATTATATTTCCAACCAACTCTATTAATATATTGTCATACACAAGGTAGAAGAAACAGTTTGTCAAAGAGTGCATGGTTTTAAAAGACACAAAAAGACTAATAACATAGTGAGTGTGTTCCATCCAGTAAAGAACAACAACATGGGTGGGCAAGAAAGAAAAAGGGCAGTAGGAAAATCAGAATTAATGCCAATATAGCATTAATCTAATGGCAAAAATAGTATATCTGATCTTCTCACGTTTATGGCAAAGATCACTTTAGCAGCCACAGTCTGGATAGAGTAGAAAGGTGATTTGGATCCAGAATACTTGGGAATTGCTACAATATTCCAGAAAGTTTATTGCAACAACAGCAAGTCCTAACCAAAGATAAAGACATAAACATCTCATATTGTTTCTTTCTCTTGGTTTAATCTGAATACAACTCAGATGTGAAGGAGAAAGTTGACAGAGGCAAGGTTCCCACCTCCGTATCTTTAAAACCTCCTGACACCAAGCACGTAAGATGCTGGACAGCAGTCCTTCTCCAAGCAGAGAGCCAGAGCTGTGGCAGGGCTGACAGTGGTGAGCTCAGTCTGTTTAGTTTTAGAGAACACCATCTACAGACACATACAGAGAAAAGATGCTTGATGAAAGCCTTAGCAAGAGATCACAAGATCTTGTAACTTGTGTTGAAATTAGGATCATTTTTCAGAAGTTCATCTATTCTTAAACACAACTAAAGAATGCAATGTATTTCACACCACTGAAAGACCTCAAATTAAAATTGAAACCTTATGTCTTATAGGGGTATTCTTTAATTTCATCACAAGTTATTGAGTCCACCTGTAAGACTCAAACACATGTGGCCCAGTTTGTGTAAGAGGTCAGATTAGATCATCATAATGTTTCCTTCTGGCTCAAAGTACACATATACACATCAAATGTGCAACTCCAAAGGACTTCAAACTGGGGTTTGACCTTACATTCTTTTTAAACAAGTGACTGGAGTATCAGAAACCAGTTAAAGCACAGTTACTGGCCAAGTTTGAATTCAGACCAGAAACCCATTAATACTGCTCAAGTGTTATGCTAAAACAACACTCCCGTTTTTATTTTAATACAAGTAACTTGTTTACATAGATGAGAATCATCTTTCTTCCATATTTAGACTAATACTACCACAAAAATATATAAACACTCTTCTAACCTAGCAACTCTCCTTGGTCACTTTTCATCATCACACCCATATCCTAAGTTACAAGTGCTCTGCATCAGCATCTGTGCAGGGCACTGTCTCCTGTTTCAGCTGCCTCAATAAGCATTTTCTGTCAGTCCAACATGCATATTCTCACCTCAGCAAAAGAACTGCCACTCCTTCTGCAGTAAAAGAACTTGACTGTGATCTACAATGGAAAGCGAACTATGCAGAACTTCAAATTACAAGGAAGATTTCAAGCAAGATGTGGACCAGCCCATCAAGCAGAGAATCAGACAACTGCAAGGAGAGCTGGCACTGAATGCAGATCAAAAACCTTCTCAACAGACCTCCCTAACAGTAGGCCAAGTATTTTTCCTAGAAAAATACAGTTCAGATGGCATTTGGTATATCTGCCCAAAGGCTTAGGGTAGGAAGACCTACAAGAGAAGTTGATAACTACTAAGCAGGTAGGTACATTCAGTCTGAGCACAATCAGCCTTAAGACAAAAACTTTTCTCTTCTAAAAACAGTTCTGATCCCCACAGTCAAGCATTACAACTTCACTTTGCAAAAGTCTAACCCCACACTAAGTAGCAGTTATTGTATTCCTTTATCTAATAACACCCAGCAAAGCTAAGATAAATGAATGCTATTAACAATAATTAGCAATCTTCTGTAGGATCTTTTCAGACCCTACAGACTGATTCAGCATGGAGATACAGAATAAACACTATTGCAACTAGACAGTTGTGCTGAGTCTACCCCACACACTGGTGAAGCAAAATGAATTTGGTAGCTAACGGAGACATCAAATCTCAAGCAAAACTATTCACATCCATCTTCACTCCATCATAATCATAAATCTCCGGGCAATTCCCAGTCTTCTGCACCATGGTAGGTGGAAGCCTCACTTCCCCCAAGTGCATCAAAGCTAACAAACCTACTTTATTGTGCAATTACCGTCTAGCTTTGATCCCACTTTCGAAGACCCAGAGCAAATGCAGATGGCTTGTTCATAAGATGGTTCTCACACAAGGAGATTCCCATTGAACCACAGTATTTTTGCACACAAACTGATCAGGGACCAACACACAGTTATCAATTATATACACACCGGAAAATCCTTGTCCAGTTTGTCCAATATTTCCAAGTAGGTACAGAAACCAAGGTGGGAGTAGTACATATCTTAAGAAAAACTGGTACAAGAATTTCCAAGATTAGCTCTATGTAAAAATACATTTAGACTGTGTATTTCTACAATTTTCGTATTTAAAGATCTGGAAAACAGAAGGACAATAAAACTACCCCAATACAATAGTAAAAATAGCTTGGCATTGCCATTGCTCAGCAAAATCATTTAACTAACGGGAAAAGCACCACACTGTGGCCAACACAAACCACTCCAAACTCTAAGCACTTATCAGAAAATGGAGTTAGGAACAAACTGGACTATTTGTAGTCAGCCTTCAGACTAGGACAAGGATACAATTGCTGTCATTCCTGCAACAAAAATCGAGGCACAACAGTACAGCAGGAAACTGAACCTGAAAACCAAAACTTTGTTAAAAAGGAATTTCTTTCACTTTTCATGTTACTACTAGAAAAAGCTCAGTTCTCCAATCACTCTACCTATCCATCATAAAGTTCTACCATACTCTGACTTTATCTTCTCCCCCAAAGTAATATTCCCTATCATCTCATAGCTCTTCTACAACACATTTTTACTCAGATGATCTTCAGGACAGTGATCCAAAGATAAACAAGCCAGCTACGTTGTGACGGTCATTATGAAATGTTAACACGTTCCAATGTATCTCAGCAAACCAGAGCTCCAGGCTTACTTGAAGAAGGTAATAATTATACGTAAGATACATAACAGGTCCCCCAATAAAAAAAAGTTTCTTTTCAAATGAGCTACTGAGAATGGTCAAATGACCTTTTCAACCAGTCATGGGTATTTTTCAAAAATACCCAATCCCACTCACCATAGCTGGATGAGATTTTAGATGCTAATTCTGCTCTCCACTTTGCTTCCTTAGATCTTTCAGAAACAGAGTGATATCTAAGAACTATGAACCTGATAAAACCTATTTGATGGCTACCTCCGCCCAGATTACAGACTTTCCCTTTCGTTTCTCCCAGGGCATGTTTTGTTACACCAACAATACTACTGTACAACCCGTGCATTGACCATAAGCCCAAGAGATCAACTGCCTCATGTTCATCTTTCAAAAGCAGTCACCCCAGTTCCAGCAATTTGTCTTCTAGAGGCTTACATCTAGCAGAAAAACATTCATCTCACTCAAAGAAGCAAAGGATAGGAAAATTCTCCAGTGTTACAACTGCAGAACTGAAAGCAGTTTCTGAAGAAAGCACAATTAAGATATTGAATGATACTGTTATCATTCAAAAATTGTAAGGGAGAAGTGGCAGACTATAAGGGCAGCATGAATCTTACCGGGCACTCAATGTTATTAGCATAAAATACGTATTTGAACCAGGATAAAGCATCCATCTCTGAATGCAACATACAAGTTAATAACAAGCCTCTCCAAGGTATCCATGCTCACAGTGCTCAAGGTTCCCAACAGTTCACAGCTTAATGGAGACAATCACTCCTGGTTTCACCTTGCTTCAAGCTTCAGAGTCCAACCACCACCCAAACACTCACTCTTTCCCTGCCATAGCACAAAGAAGCTTTAACAGCCTAAAGAGGTGCTTCCATCAAGAGAAGTCACAATCCAAAGATTCAAAATAATGGTATGATGCTGCACTCTCAGGGAACTTCTTCAGTCCTCAACTGAACCTGACATCATGCAGTACCCACAGAGACCTAAAAAGAAGTGTCCCATGCTTTATCTGACACCTTCATGAATTACAGAACCAAGATAGCAAACAACAGCAAGAACAGACACCCTGAATAATGTTACAAAAGGTTTCTGCATAATTTTCCCTCCCTTGTCAACACAAGGTTCCAGTGAGCGAGCAAGATCATTTGCAGCAACAAACAAAAACCTGCTGCCTTTTGAAGAAAGCAAACCTGGAGCAGTGCCATACAGGAGTATCATAACCACAATGATCTGCTCTTAAATAACTACTAATTCTATAATAAGAAAAAAATCATATATGGGTGTGCAATCAGTCCCCATAAACTTGTGGAAAGTTTATAGCAGCATCTTAAATTGCTGCTAGAGTAATTTGTTATTTGTGACTTCATGCTTGTGAATGAGCAAGTAAAAGAAATGTGCTGGAGAGAAGTTCCTATACATTACATGTCTTGACTAATAATTGCATGACAAGAATTATGTAGGAACAACTGACAGGTAAATGTGTTTTGTTTCAGTGTTGTGTTTTCTCCTTTGAAGACAGAAGTTCACTTTTCAAGATCCTATTTATAATCAATTCCATGTACTCAACTCTATTCAAAATGCTACACCTCAGCTGCTCAGAGAACTGGAAAGGGTGTGGGAGTGGGCATGAATCCTTATGTGTGTATGGATCCAATCTACAACCTTAAAAAGAACAAATGACACCTGCACAAAGGAAGCAACATCACACACACCAAGTAAAATTATTAAAAGGCTATAAATGGTGTGACTGAAAGAAAAGCTAAAGTCCAGTGGTCAGGAACCCTTACGCACAGCTAACAAAAAAACCAGGAGCATTCCAGCACATACTTGGGCAAATGATAACACTGTGCTACTTGAAACAAAAAAAAAAATAGGTTATTTGTTTTTATTTTTTCTCTCCCTACAGCACTCACCACAGTGGTATACTGGTCATAGGAAGCCTGGCCATGGTCTGTGAAAGCCGAGTCACAGTAACTATCCACCTTTCCCACGTAAACATGGGAAAACAGCCTCTGACTACGGAAAACCTGGACTTTCACATTACAAAGTATCTCTCTCCCTTCAAGATTTTTACCTGTCATCTCAAAATACATATGCCAAAATATGTGTGTGCAAACACTCTCTTTTGCCTGTAAGCAAGGGTATCACTGCTTGTTCAACTCGCATCCATATGGGTTTTAGTTTAAAATTATTACATAATCTCCCTAAAGACAGGGAGTACAAAGTAAAGCCAGTTTAACATTTTATTTCACAATTCTTACTTTCAATATTAACAACAAACAACTGCTTGATGTTTAAATATTAGCAGATTACACAGTTGCCACAGGACACTGTGGTTGTGTGACCTTCATTCTTGCTAAAGATTTGAACTGAAAGGTGAAGCTATCAAAGAGGGTACTTGGAAATAATTTACAGTTTCATGTAGTAATATAAAATAATCCAGTGAAGACCTATATCGTTTATGCAAGGCAGTCACCTAGGGGTTTATCTGCCATTGACTTGCCACACCTCAGTAAAAATTGTTACAGAGTTCACAGTAACTCTCCATAATTCACCTAAGTTGTAAGATACCTGACAACAATAATTAAAATCTTCTCATCTCCTTAAGAAACTGCAGAAACATTTTCAGCATTTTAATTACAAACTATTCTGATTTTAGCTTGAATGATTTTGGCTTCTCATCTGTGAGTCTATTTTATCATAGATATTGGCATAAAGCAATAACTGTTTCATTAAAACATTAAATTTACTTCTGCTGCATTGCCCTCAGAATGTTTTTGTGAGATCCCTTGGTTGCAGTGGAAATAATGATGATGATGATGTCAAATTGAACACTTTGATTTAAATACAGGAATTTAAAGATAATATCCTTAAAATTACTTTCAGGAAAGCATTTTTAGCAGAGGGGAAAACAGCATCAAACAATTTTTATTACAAGAAAGACATTCTCATTTTCTTTGAGGGCATTGCAGTCAAACTAAACTCTAAAAACACCAGATTAACAAACATGGAGCAGTGTTTAAGACACTAGAGAAAATCTAGCACTATTCCTTCAATGTCTCAGTAACTAGGAGCTCTTCCATTTCGTTCCTTGGACACTCAGGTTGATGTCAGCAACCTGACATCACCAAATGAATTTAGAACACCATGTCCACTATCCCATAGTACCATACTTTTTATCACCAACTGCCAAAATTGTAGCAGAATTCCAAAAAACCTCTTTCTGACCAGTTGATCCAGCACTTTGAAACACAAAAAATTAATGCTTTACCTCAAAAAAACCGCTGGGTGATCAATCCGTGACTACACAGCTTTCACAACCTACACTGCCCCAGAAAGTCTGCAGTGAACAGAAAAGCCAGGAGATTGCACACTAGTTTTCATTATATACCCCTTTGATCAAATTGTGGGTCATACACAACACAAAGTAGCCCCAGGTTTTCAAAGCTACAAAAGAATTGTAGGCAGATATTCTGTATAAAACTTCCTAAAAATACTGAAGGAAAACAAGTGTATTTGGCAGTCTTTCTGTGCATATTTTGCTAAGGTATTTCCATCATTTTCAAAAGTTCAGTGCCCTCTTTACTTCCTTCTCTCCCCACACATCCACAAGAAAAGGGAAAAAGCTGGTTTATTAACTTGTCAAAGGCACACAGAATAAGGAACTATTAACTGCTATTTCGATTATACTGGATTTGAATGTTTGCACACTTGAGAATTAAGTATTCTGGTTTGGGATATTCTCATACGTGACATACTGAATCTATATGTTACATGTAATGGAAAACCAAAAGTAAATTGCAAGAGTTTTACAGTCATTAAGAGTTTTACACCACTATTTTCTTTAGGGAGAGAAAAGAGGCTCAAAACTTCTACACTATAATGTTCACAATGCAGAAAAGACTGAACCTGCTGCTTCACACCAGTTAGTCTTGAAAAAAAGATGCAGACCAAGTGACTGGTCTAGGTCTTTGAACAGAGTAAAAGCAATTGTATAAAGTTTGTTGTTGCCATGTTTTTCTTTCTTTTGAACAGCATCAACATGGGACTAATTCATGATCTTTAGAAAATAGTTTCCAGTTAGACTGACACACAATGGCAAGCAGTCTTAGGTGAAGTGACAGGAAGGAGGAAGGCTGACTTGATGTCAGTGACAAAAACTATTTTAATGGAAATGTGAAATTATTCAAAAATTTCTTCTCCTAAACACGTGAAGATTTCTCTAGTCAGATTCAGACTGCACAATGGGTTGAGAGCAGGAATCAGGCAGACACAGTATTTTTACATACCATGTTTTTCTAATGGCTTTTCATACTCAGTGCCTCACTTAGAGGTTTCTTCTGTCAAAGATCTGTTAAATCAGTGTTGTTTCATCAAATAGTAGTTGTCAAACACGATAAAGAACTACAATAATAAAATACGTGACCAAGAGGTTTTAGTAGCCAAAGATCCAGGGAAGAGTGGCAATAGGTTGTATTTCCAAGGCACAGAAAAATGACAATAGTAATGAACAGTCTGCTGTTTGTATTCAGTAATACTAATTTTCAGACCACTTCTATCCTAAAATAATACCTACACACCAGGTCATGCGATGGATGAATATGACAGGAAAGTCACATAAAAAAGGACAGATGATAATGCTTGACTGCTACCGCAGAACATCTTTCAATTAAGTCCTTTAAGCAGGGAGACTCCTGCCCTGCTACTGATATGAGGCAACATACTAGTCTCTCTCCCACACTAAGAGCACACACACCAGACCCCAAACTTGACTAAGCAGATGTAGACAGCACCTGACGTAAAAGAATTGCAAAAAAAAAAATGCAAAACCACGCCATAAACACACACTACTGAGAGGCATTAAGACAGGAGATTTTATTTCTCAGTAGAGGAAACCATGTGTCTGCACATTTGAACACAGACCTTTAAACCAGAGTTGCATGTACAGACATAGAATCGTTGTGTCGTGATCCTGCTGATGGCCTTTCATGTTTCAGAGATGTTACCTGCATTTTGATTAAAACCCATCAACCTTTGACGAAAGATGTAGTCAGATGCCGCTCAAGCTACTCCAACAATGAATAATTTGCTCTAATTTATTCCTTTAAAACTACTCTAATTTACTGCTTTACTTTGATGAAGTGGGCACTTTTGATAACTTCCCAGAATTAAATATCCACCGGCTGAGGCAAAAACCCAAAACTACCCGAAAATGATGATTCTACTGGCTGAGACAGTTCAGGAAAGTTGGGATAAGAAACAGCAACTAAAATATAAAGACAATTCGAATTTTTTCCTCCTACTAGCTGGATGATTGGCATTTGGTTTAGGATCATCCTCGTGAAAGCATCCTCCCATGTTGACTAAGAGCGTTTTTAGGCAGTAGGCAAACATCATCAGGAGGAAGGCAGAAAAATGTGTCCTTCCATATTCTGAAATTCAGGCATTTTTCCCTGTACACAATGTCAGAATGCAAAACAAAGCACAGGAAGTGCTAGTTAATTTTTTCTCCTCATCTCCTTGCAAAGCTAGCTCTAAAAAAAGACTCCAACCTGCCACGGCACCTTCTTTGAACCTTCCATTTCCTATTAAGTTTAAACTTATCTTTTCAGACAGAAATTAAGCTTGGCTCCAGGAAAGAATATTTTTAAATCCTCAGTGAATAAAGATCAGGTAGTATTCACCTACAGAAACTGAAAAATGTGAAAAGGTAAATACAAAACAGTGCATGGAGCTGGAAAAATCACTGGTCAATGGCATTTTACGTAACAATTTGAATTCCAGTGAATCAATTTCAATTACAAAGGGAGTACCAACAAGATCATAGTGTCACAAACAGAGAAAGAATAAACTCTATTGGGGAAATGACAAGTGAAAATCAAATATATCAAATCACTGTTCTCATCCTTTTCTTAAAGTTTTCAGTCTAAGAAATTTGTTCAACTATATAGGAAATACTCAGACTTTGACTCCCCACACTTCCCTCCCTGTGCAGTTCCATAACTGCTCAGGAATAACGTATTTTAGATTTGCTCCACAGCTGTTTAGCTCAACACCCATGTTTTTGATACTTCAGAATACTAATTACATAAAAACATCTGAATCACAGAATCCCAGAATAAGCTAAATTGGAAGGGACCCACAAAGATAATCGAGTCCAATCCCTGTCCCTGCACAGGACCATCCCCAAGAGCCACACCAAGTGCCCAAGAGCATTGCCCAAACGCTTCCTGAACTCTGCCAGGCTTGGTGCTGTGACCACTTCCCTGGGGAGCCTGTTCCAGTGCCCAGCCACCCTATGGCTGAAGAACCTTTTCCTAATACCCAACCTAAACCTCCCCTGACACAACTTCAGGTCATTCCCTTGGGTCCTATCACTGGTCACCAGAGTAAAGAGATCAGTGTCTGCCCCTCCTCTTCCCCTCATGAGGAAGTTGTAGACTGTGATGAGGTCTCCCCTCAGTTCTCCTCTTCTGAAGGAGGAAGGAAAACAAGGTCTGCTTCTACATATTTATAAGGCTGGCTAATAACTATGGTCATCTAGCTACAAAACATCTTCTTCTGGATTTTAGCTTTGAAATTAAGTTTACTCTTTGCAATCCTTCAATTACCCCAATCATCAAGGCCATAACAATCATAGTTGTAAAAAGCACATGTATTACTCTTCTGATAGGTCCCCATAATTGCAAAAATAGCCTCTAAAAGCCTTGAAATTTTTAAATGGATGGAATTTTTTAAAAAAAAAAACAACTTTAAGAGTTACAGGGTCTATTATCCTCACATGGGATTGATTCACAGTGGGACCTGAAGACTGGAAAATAATTTAAAGACTACACCCTTCAAGTGTAATGCTAATACCCTTCAAATAAAACTATTCTTTGATATTTCTGTTTTGAAAAGAAGACACAATCAAGTTCCAGCTATATAATTTGTGGCTAATCTCAATATAATCTAACAATAGTTCTGCATGTAACTATAACTCTAGGACTATCATTGCTGGCTCACCAAAACTTGGACCTTAGCAGGTGAATTTAATTCTGTATTCTGGCAACTTCTAGCAAATAATATATGCTGTTCAAAAGCATTTAATGAGCTTTAAAATGCTCAGTTTCTAAAAGATTCTTCTTCAAATTACAACATATCATTAACTATTTGCCTCCCCGATCAGTCTGTTTTGCTACCAGACAATCCTGTCCCAGATACCCAAAAGAGGTGCTGGAGTACATTCTTTATCAGCTTTCTGCAAAGCACTGTACTTCACAGAAAGGTGATCTTACAGGTCTGAATAAATATACATCTGTGTTTCTCTCCACGTTACATCCAATTTAATTAATCTAGTAGCATGCAATAAGATGCAGTGTTAATATCTTTTTCATTATTTGTACCTGGTTTTAATCAAAGAGAAGTAGTAATAATTCAAACAGCACTATTACGGCTGGGAAGTGTTCACCTCTCATAAGGACAGTTGTTGGACCAAGAATTAACAGTTTCAAGAGTGGTTACCTGTCCTATTCATTGCAATCACAACCACCTAAAATATTAACAGTATGAATGCCAAAAATGTGAAAAGACTAAGGAGATGTGCAGAGTAAAGAAAATTTGTCACTTAAGAATGGGAGCATATCTTAGAGTAATTAAAACAAGTTGCAATAGTACTATTTACTAGAATAAACTTAGATTGACTAAGTTTTCCAAATATGATATCTGGGTTAAAAAAAACAACACAAAACAAAAACAAAATCCATGGAAAAGCTTCCCTTCCATGAAAAGGCAGCGAATTCCCTCTGGTAGCGAAGAGGTGGCAGAAAAAGTGGGAATTTTCCAGGCTAGCACAGCGGGAAGAGCCTCTGGAGCTGCTTTTCCAGGTGGGAATATCCAGCTTGGGGGCTCCTGACTGCCAAGGTTTGATTCCCGGTGGGAATTCCCACTGCTTGAGGGCTCCCAGGAAACGAGGAGGGCTCGGAATTCCAGCGGGAAAATTCTAGAGTGGTTCTTGCGGCCGAATCCGATCAGGAAATCATGGATTTGGAGACTGCTCCGGAATTCCCTGAGGGGAAACTCCCGTCCTTTGGGAAGGAGGAATTCCGGGATATCCCAGGGATCTCTCTCCCTCGACCACAGCTCTTTCCGTGCCTTTGGGATTGGGAAAAAGTGGGAATATTCCTGCTGATCCCAAATTTTTTCCCAGCCTAAAGGCACCTGTGCCTTAAGGATTTCCAAAGCCGGGTTTAAATCCGGGATTAAAATCCCGATCCAGCCTAATCCAGAGGTTTGGGATGAAATTCCAGCCTTTCCCTTGCCACAAACTTCCCTTTTCCAGGTTTTTCCAGGTTCAGTTCCCTGGTTTAGCCCAGTTTTTTGGGGGGGGATTTTCCAGCTGAGTTCTCCCAGAAATCTGGGAATGGGGAGTCCCAGGAAAAAGACGGAAGTTTTTCCAGGATCCCAGCAGTGCCTGGGGTGGAATAAAGCTCTTTTTCCCTGTTGGAATTTCTCCAGATTTCTGGGAAAAGGGGAGGGAAGAGGAATCTGGAATTCCTGGAGAGAGGAAAACCGAACCCCTCGAACTTCCAGAGTTTTTTGGGAATCTTTAATCCCAGCTGGATTTGGAAGAAACCTTAAAATTCCCTCATTCCAGTCGTTTTTCCTTCCCAAATCCCATCCTTTTTTCCAGAGCAGCTCACAGGGAATTTTTTCCACCCAAATCCCTCCATTTTTCCCTCTGGAAGTCATTTCAGGGACTGAGGTTTTTTTGGCCTGTTCCCAAAAAATTGGATTTTTCCGGGTCTTTTCCATGGAAATCCTGGTCCCAAAGCTCCTCCTGGAAAACTCCAAAGGACCTGGATATCCCTGGAATTTTTTGGGGATCGAGGACTGGGAGTTTTTTAGTCAGGATTGGGATTTTTCCTTGGGATTAAGGTGCTGTTGGAACTCAAAAAAACTGGGAAGAAATCCCAAAGAGATCCCCAAATCCAGGGATTTTCCAGCCTCCTGCTGTGGCTGCGCCCTGAATCCAGGCCTGGAATTCCCATGGGAGCTTCCAGAGGTTTCCAGTTTCCCTGGATCCCCATTTTTTTGGGGATATTTGGGATCCCGCTGGGACAGAGCCATCCCAGGAGTTGCGGGATCCCTGGATTTTGATCAGGAATGTTGATCCCCACGGGGAATTGGGGGAGTTTTCCCTGGTTTTGGGTTTGTTGGGAAGCAGATTCCCACTTTTTCTTCCTTCTGGGAGCCACTGGGGTGCAACAATTCCGATTTTAAACCTTGGAATGTTTTTCCTTGGAATTTTCCTGGGCTGGGAAAGGCTGAAATTCCCAAATCCCACTTAGGAGATCCAAACTTTCCCTTCCCATCCAGGAAGGGCTGTTGGGTCCCTTCCAACTCCGGAATATCCTGGAATTTCAACCCAAATCAGCTCCTGCTTGAAATTTTGGGATCAGATTCCCAGATTTTGGGCTGGAAAATGCCTCGGGATCATCCCAATCCCACGGGCAGGGACACTTCCACTATCCCAGGCTGCTCCCAGCTGGATTTGGGCACTTCCAGGGCGGCCCCATCCTGAAAATTTTGGGCAAATCCAGGCAAAAAACTTGGGAAAAATCCCAATTCTGGAGAGCTGCGGTCGGGGCTGAGCTTTGAGAATTCTCCAGGGAGTTTTCCAGGGAATTCTCCAGCAGTCCCTGTGAGCCAGGAGCCTTTCCCAACCCCCTGGAGCTGGCGTGGAAAGAGCAGAATTCCCAAAAATTCCCAATTTTCCACCTTCAATCTGGCTCAGGTGGGAGCGAGATCCATAAAAGCGGTGAAACATCGGGAAAATCCCCCTGGAATTGCCAGCTTGGAGCTCTCTGAGCTGGATCCCCCAACTCCAGAGCACTCTTCCTGCTGCCAGAATTCCCGAATTCCCGGCAGCAATTGGAATTCTCTCCCTGCGATCCCGTGTGTACATTAGGGACAATGTACAGAGCTTTTTACCACTTGTATATTAAATTATTTAATAGGTTTTTTTCCGGGAGCTTTTCCTTCTTTTTTTTTTTTTT
>VWZW01004143.1:0-33844 GCA_013397115.1 Edolisoma coerulescens
GGCTGGGCCAGAGGAGGGTCAGGATGGAAGAATTCTCCATGAAAAAGGTTGGAATGGGCTGGTGGAGTCCCCATCCCCGGAGGTGCCCAGGGAAGGCCTGGAGGTGGCACTCAGGGCTCTGGGGACACGGTGGGCATCGGGCACAGCTTGGACTCTGTGATCTCAGGAGGCTTTTCCAACCCCGATGGCTCTGGAATTCTGAGGCTCCAGGGAGAGCCCCAGAGCAGGAAGATGAGCAGAACACGGCCTTGGTCCTCTCCTCGAGCACGAGGGGCTCCTGCAGCCTCCCCACGCTGGGGGAGCCCCCAAAATCAGGCAGCAGAGCCGTCCCTGCCTGCGCACCACCCCGAGCTCGGAGCAGGGCAGAGCCCTCCGGGAGCATCCCAGGAGCTTCCCGGGATCCAGCCCTGGTCCCACGGCCCTGCCAGGCGCTCCTCCCCCTGCCACGGCAGCACAAAGGGAAAGGCTGTGCACTCACACCTCGCTAATTGTTATTTGTGATACACCAGTAACATTTTAATTAATCCAAAGTCTTCAGCATAACAGGCACCCAAGGTACAAAGCTAAACCAGAATAAACAGGGCTTGATTAAATCCATAATTAATGTTCCACTCAAGCCGGCATATATGAATATTAATTAGCAGGAAGAGGCTGCAGTTTGGCATCTCCTGTCATTATCAATTTATCCTTTCCATTGGCATTCCCAGCTTTGGAACAAATTATCCAACCTTTCCTCCACAAACACAGGGTGGCTGTGGGAGGCTGGGCCGGGGGGTTCCGTTCTCCCCCCTCCTCAAGAAGCTGCTCCCAGCCTGGAAACAAAGCCAGAGGCACTGCCAGGACCAAACCAGCTCGGCCCTAAAAGGGGCTCAAAGTCCATAAAAGAATTCCCTGCTGGCGATACAAGGGGAGCTCATCCCCCACGGGCACGGGAGGAGAGCAGGGATGGAGCTTGGGGCACCAGACAGAGGGGACTGAGGCCAGGTTTGGGGTTGGAGGGAGGATTCAGAGCAGCTCCAGCCCATCAGAGACCCCACAAGGTGAGCGTGGCCCTGCTCCTGCAGCACCTGGAGCATCCCGGCCCTCCCAGGGATGTGGAGCTGTGTGAGCAGCCACAGGAAGGATGGAAAACCCTTGGGAATGACCTGGGCACCTCTGTGGGAGGGCAGAGGGCTCGCAGGGAAGCAGAGGAGGCACCAGAGCCAGGAGCTGCTGCCAGAGGAAGCTGGAGAACAGAAAGCTCTGGAGAGAGCCCACGGAGCCCTTTCAGTACTCTTCAGGCACTCATGAAAGATGATATTCCCCAGAAGAGCTTGGAAAAAAGCTGGAGAGCGGCTTTGCACACAGGCAGCTTGTGACAGGACAAGGGGGAAGGGTTTGAAAGGGGAAGAGGGAAGATTTCGATGAAACGTTGGGAATTAATTGTTCCCTGAGGGGCTGGGATGGATTTCCCAGAAAAGCTGTGGCTGCCCCATCCCTGGCAGTGCCCAAGGCCAGCTTGGAGCACCCTGGCACAGTAGGAGGTGTCCCTGCCCGTGGCAGGGGTGGAATGGGATGAGCTTTAAGGTCCTTTCCCCCACCCAAACCATTCCCTGAGGAGCACGGAGAGGTTTTCCCAGGGCTCAGAGCATTCCCAGCATCTCCCAGCCCAGCAGCTCCCGCCCTCCCCAGCATGAGGAGTCCTCACCCTGCAGGAGCCCGTGCTAATCACAGTGCCAGCCTTTCCTCTGGCAGGGCTGGGACTGAGGCAGGGATTCCCGTGTTTCCAAACCCTGCCTGCAGCAGGAAGCGGCTCCGTCGGTGCTCGTGCTGGGAGAGCAGAAGGAATTCAGAGCCTCAAATTGCTGCTCACCTGATTTAATCACAGCCAGAATTATTTATCCACTGCCTGAATTATTTATCAGGGCAACAAGCGGTGCCATCCTGTGCCCCGTGGGAAGGGCTCTGGAGCAGCGGGGCTCAAGTCCAGCCTCTGGAATTTGGAACCTCGGGGTGACTTTGGATAAACCCCCATGGAAAGGAGGGGGTTGGTCAGGGCTTTGTCACTGCTGAGGGGCCCCAGTGACACCAGCAGCGCCGTGGGGCTGCTGAAAAGCCCCCGGGAAAGGGCAGGAGGGGGATTTTGGGGTTAAAGCTCAGCAGGGACAGAGCCAGCGCTGAGCTGAGCCTCCAGGCAGGGCTGGACTCTCACACCTCGCTGGGGATGAAGCTTTAACATCGAGACCTTCATGATGCAAGAGAGAATTTCCAACCTCTGTCACCAGCTCAGCACCTGGGCCAGGCCAGCATTGACCTCCCATCACGGGTGACCCTTTGGTCACTCCTCTGCAGGGCTTTCCCCCTCGGCTGGTGCCAGACAGGAGTCCCCAGGCCAGGCAGGAGGTGCCACCTTTGCTCCCTGGCACCTCGTCTGAGGGATGAAATCCAACCCCGCTTCACTCAGTGCAGACATTCCCCCTTTTTTTTGGAGCATGTGGTTCATTTCAGGCTCCTTCCTCGCCTCCTCTGCCAGGCCTCTGCCTCCCCCAGCACCACCTGGAGCTGAACTGCAGCACCCAAATCACCCACTCATCATTAATTAGAAAAAGAGGGATGGGGAGGGAGAAATGTTTTGCTGCTGCTGCCAAACCGGAGCAGGTCGATGCCCAGGAGCAGCTCGTGCTGCTGATGCACCGAGGGGCAGCAAATCCTTACCTGCCAGCTTCTTATCAGGACAACCAAACCCAGCCAGCTGCCAGCCCGGGGGTGGCACCAGGGGCACCCAGAGGTGCCCACGACCAGCTGGAAGGAGGCGACTCCCACCCCAGGAGCAGCAGGAGGCTGGAAGGGCCGGAGGAGGGAACAGTCAGGAGCTCTCCGCGTGTTGCCCTGGATTTTGGCAGTCCCAGGGAAACACGGGAGCTGGGATTCCACACCCACCACAGAGCCTTCTCACCCGGGAAGGCCATCCCTGATGGAATTCAGGATGGGTGTCCTGGCACTGGATAAAAGCCACTCTCAGAGTCGCCCAGCACAGGGTGATGTGTGAGGGTCCAAGCGAGCAGAGCCCAGCAGCTCCTCACTGCCAGGACCCAGTGCTGGCTCTTCCCAAAGCACTCCCTGTTTCTTCCCAGATTTACAGATCCAAGCTGTGCAGAGAAGCCTTTCCCTGCCCTCCCTGCACCAATCCAGCCTCCAGCCTGAGCCAGGCACAGGGCAGAGAAGGGAGAAGGGAAAGGCGAGGGAAGGAGAGGAGGAGGAGTGGGGAGAAACCCTGGAAAAAAACCCTGGAAAACACTGCCTGATTTCACTTTCAACATCCTCAAGAACTGCAAAGCAGCCGAACATCCTGAGCTGTCACAAATTGATCCCATCATCTTTGATCACCTCTTTCAGCGCCACAAAGCCCAGCCCGGCAGGACTCAGCCCTCCGGGACCCCGGGCTCCGCAATTTCCCACCCATTGTCCAAACCCACGCCTTGAATACGGAAATAAACCCCGACTGCACATCCTCCTGCAGAGACCCAGCGCTCTGAAACGAACCTCTCGCTGTTCACAGACACAAGAAGGGCTAAAAGGGAGCAGAATTTGTCACCTTTCCCAATATCCCCTCGGGAATTACAATTCCCACCCACGCCGGGCTGGCACGAGCCAGGCTGCAGCTGCTCCAGGCTCCCCCGAGCCCCCTCCCCACGGGGGCTCCGCTGCCAAGGCCTCACGTGGCTCAGCCCCACGGGAGCTGGAACAGGATCCCATCCAAAGGCGCCCACTCAGCGAGTGCCATCTGCGAGGGGGAGAGGGGAGGGGAGGGGGATCCGTGCGATCCGCGCGGGATGAGCTCCCCGGGAGCAGGGACAGGCGCTCGGGGCTCACCTGGGATGTTGTGGATGGTTATTGCCAGGATCATCAGCAGAATCCTTCTCCAGCTGCTGCTCCCGGCCGCGGGGGCTCCGTCCCGGGGCGCCGGGAACGCGGGGGGGCCGTGGGGCAGGGGGGGCCCCGCTCCCCTCCTCCTCTGGTAGGGCTCGCCGTTCTCAGCCTTGTCTGGGCACAGAAAACACCGGGGTCAGCCGAGGCGGGCACAGCTGGGCACAGCTGGGCACAGCTGGGCAGCTCCTGCCTCCCTTCCCAGGAGGGAAAAGCAAAGGAAAGGAACAACACCGAGCAGAGCAGGGGGTGCCCACACCGCAGAGCCCAGGGGGACCCCGAGGCAGAGCCCAATTCCTCCTCTGCCTCCTCCTCCTCTTCCTCCAGGGACCTGCTCCTGCTCCCACCCAGCTCCCACCCAGCAAAGCTCCAGCCTGGCTGGGCCAAGCTCTGGGGCTGGTGAGGAGGATGAGGAGGATGAGGGTGTAAAGGACAGAGCTGCTGAGACCTTTCCCCCCATCCCAAACCTGGCAGAGCTGCAGCTCCATTGCCTTTGCTGATGAAGGAAAACCCCCAACACTTCCCTTTGGATTTCACCCCTTTCCAAAATGGGGATAAAGGGATTGTGGGACAGGCAGAGACAAGAAGTTACCTTCAAGTGACCGAACCCCAGCGTTTCTCCCTTTGGAGAAAGCACCCAGTGACCCATAAAACACCACAACAGCCACGGCGGGTTCTCACAGAATCATGGAATTACAGAATGGTTTGGATGGGAAGGGACCTCAAAGCCCACCCAGCGCCACCCCTGCCAGGGGCAGGGACACCTCCCACTGTCCCTGGGTGCTCCAGCCTGGCCTTGGACNAAAGCCCAGCCCAGCTCTGTTGCCTCACTGCCACCCCCTCAGGTGCTCAGTCCCAGCTCTATCAGATGAACCTTGTTAATCATTATTATACATCTTATGTATTATTTTTAATTATTCTGCTTGCTCCTAATTGGGGGAAAAATGATGAAAATTCGCCTTTTCCAAGGATATCTGAAGCCCCTCCAAGGCCAGTGGTGACAAAGGATGGGGGGATGCCACGGGGGAGGTGAGGAAAACAGGGAGAACCTGTGGAAATGAGAAAGAATTGGTGCAGCTTTTCCAGGGAAAAGGGTGGGGTTGGGAGGGACAATTCGAACACAAAATCCCCTCTCCTCCAAACGATCCCTGCGTTACCCAGGGATAAAGGCAGCAGCACCAAGAGCAGGGAGACAATTCCCAGGAATGCCACACAGAGCCCGGCCAGGGGATGGGCTTCGCTTCCACCTGCTGCTGGGAAAGCTGGCAACGAGGAGGGGATAATGACAGAGCAGCGCTGCCACCGCTGGGACAGCCTCACACCGAGGAGCATTCCCAGCTGGAAACGCCGGGCTGGGGGAACAAAACAGTCATTAGGGATAAGCACGGGCTTGGCTGGGAATCAGGAAAGCCTCAATGGCAAATTGGAGTGGAGATAAGAGCAGAACAAGGGCCGGGCTGGAAAGAAGAGCTGACACCACAGACAGGCTGCTCTCAGATCCGTGCCAAGGCAATTAGGTGGCAAACAGCTCTCCGTGCCACAGACGCTGTTCTAAATCTTGTTCACAAAAAGTCCTTTAGATATCCCACTCCATTTATCATTATTGAATTTCTTAGTAAAGCTGCGGGGCAAAGATTCTGCCAGAAGTTTAATTACATATGTGCAGCCTGCTGCATTTTTCATATCCTCTGCAGCCAGCACTGGGGAGACGATAAATGGCTTTGAGCGTGGCTTAAACTGCTGCTGGAGTGAAAAAACCGACTGGCTCCTTATCAGCATGTGAAATGGCTTTTTATTCCTGATTATTTCTTAATGAAAACTGTTTGCATTAGCCCTGAGCTCGGCCCTGGTGAGCAAACAGACCGAGGCACTGTTGACTCTGGGCTCCCAACCCCTCCTCCAGCTCTCCCTCGGCTCCCAAATCCAAGCCACAGCCCCTGGAGCTCTCCAGGTTTCCACCACACCTCTCCTCCTCCCCACTTAGGCCTGGCTTTAACCTCTCCTAAGCCCTGGAGTTCAGAGTGCTCCGGGCTGCTGGGCTGGGGCTGCTCAAATTCCCCCTGGAAAAGTTCTGGAGCCGGGGCAGCCCCTCTTAATCCCGGTTTTAGTCCCGGTTTAGTCCCGGTTTAGCTGCAAAGCCCCTGCAGCCAGCCCGGGGGGCAGGAGGGGCTGGCACCCCCTGGCACAGGCTCATCCCTCAGGCAGCATCCCAACATCTCCTCTCTCCATGCTGGAACAAACTCCCTGAGGCCAATCTGGAGCTTCCCTTGGCTGGAGGTGCTGGAAGGAAAATCATCCCCAGCTCCAAAATCCTCCTCCACCTTTCCCCCATCGATTTCCCCATCCAATCCTTCCAACCAGGCTCTGCCTCACCAGGAAGCTGCCCACGGTCAGGGCAGGGATCTCCAGGGATTATTCCTCCAGCTGAACTTCCCAGGGCTGAGCTGGTTCCCTGTTTAGATTTGTCAGCTCCCATCGCCGAGGTGTGGGAGAAGGGGAGGAGATGCCAAGCACGGGTGCACTGCAGCCTTATTAAAATCCGTAATTAACTGCTGCTCGCTGGCTGTTGGTGACAATTATTTGGTGTTGATGAATATGGGAAAGGCAGAAAAGCCTCCAACACTCTCCTGCTGGGCCATTCTGACTGCGCCGGCAGCTCGAAGCTCAGGTAACACCTGGAGGGAGCAGCAGAGCAGCACAAAAGCTGCTGCCAAATTCCTCCCCGAGCCCCACAACATCCCCCACCCTCCTCATTCCCAGCACCTGCAGCTGGAAATCCGGGTTTGTGCTGTGCCAGGGAAAGCAGGAGAGCTGAACAGCCCCTGCTCGGGGTGTGGGGAAGGGAGAAGGAACAATTTCCTAAAGGAGATGCCAACAGCAGGAGCTGACAGTCCCTGCCCCAGGAGCACAAAGGAATTGCAGTGAAATCCTCACCCTGAACGGCCGAGACAAATCAGGATCTGGAACCTGATCTGGTTTTGGAAAACCAGGATTTTCCAAATCCGGAAAACCTCCCCGATTCCCAGCGGTTCCCCAGACAATCCCAGCCCCGCTTCTCCTCCCCACGACCCCCGGATGCTCCGCTGGCTTTGGGCAGAGGGGGCAAACGGGGCCCTCGGGATTCACCCACCCGGGCTGCACCTCCTGCTGTGGCACAGAGGGACTGGCACCAGGGAGGGGGAGCTTCTCCATGGATCCAGGAGAGCCTGGATGGGCATCCCAGGGGAAGCAGCCCGGGAAGGAGCATCTCTGGCACACCCCAGGGCTGAGGGAGGCGCGGAGGGCCGGCAGCTCCGGCCCCCTGCACACCCCACACCTGGGCACCCCCCTCTCCCCAGCCTCTCCTTTTCCTGCTTTTTGGGAGCATGAGGAACCCCCAGAAGAGAAACTGGATCAAAATCCAGAGCCTTGGGAGTTGGAGCCCCACAGGATCCTGGGAGTGCTCCACAGCACGCTCTGCTTCCCAAGGACCTCACCTGTGCCTTCCCTCAGCTTTCCCTGTTTTTAAAGGCTTTCTCCAAGGACCAGCCACGTCTTCCTTCAGCTTTCCCTGTTTTTAAAAGCTTTTTCCAAGGATCAGCCATGTTTTCCTTCAGCTTTCCCTGTTTTTAAAAGCTTTTTCCAAGGACCAGCCACATCTTCCCTCAGCTTTCCCTGTGTTTAAAGGCTTTTTCCAAGGACCAGCCATGTCTTCCCTCAGCTTTCCCTGTTTTTAAAGGCTTTTTCCAAGGATTTCTGGCAGCACTGGGGCTGAAGCCCTCAGTGCCACTGCTCTCCAAGTGCCCCTCAGTAACCAAAGCCATTCCCCGCTGGCATCTCCTCCTAAAAACTTCCCCACATCCTTGTTTTCCTCATCCTTTTCCTGGCTGCAGCAGGAATTCCTGGGAACACAGAAGGGCCTGGATGCTGAGGAGCAGATGGGTGTTGGGGAGCATCTGCTGCCACGCAGGAAGCGCTGCTCTTATCTCCCACCTCCAGAAGAGGTTTTAATTACTGCCAGTAATTAAGCACAGCACGTCCTGGGGGATAACTGCCAGCCCCTCGCAGACAGGTACAGGGAAAGCTGCATCCCACGGGCTCCCAGCCAGGTGGAATCCCAGGATCCACACCTCTGTCGGGTCTGACAGCACGGATCCCACCCGACCTGGAAATAAAACTGCCAGGGAAAAGCTGCTCCTGCAAGGAACGAGCCCCCAAAGCTGGGAAGAGCCAGTTCTTGGAAAGCTCACACCCAGAGAACAAAAACCCTGGAAAAGAGGCTCCGTGGAGCTGCCCAACTATGGGCAAAATAAGGATTTCTTTTTAAAAATAGCTTTTATTTACTGCTAGGAAGGCTCAGGGTGCTGGAGCAGAGAGCACGGGCTTCCCATGCTCCAGAGCCCAGGGATGCAGCGGGAACGGGACACTGGGAGAGCCCTGTGCAGGGTGGGTGGCTGCAGCCACGGAACAAATCCATTTCCCAGCGTTTCTGGGGGATCAGAGGGGCCTGACAGTGCTGGGGCTGTCAGAGGAGCAAACCAGAGTCAGGGCTCGGGGTCTGCCCGGGGACAGACGCGCACAGGAGCTCTCAGGAAAGGCTCTTCCATCCAGCGGGAATGAGTCCCCCGTGCTCCCAGAGGCTGGATTGGTGCTGGGATCTGGCTGGAGGTTGGAAGCAGGAGGATGCTGGAGCACCAGCCTGGGCTGTGGCAGCACCAGCAGCTCCCTCCTGCACCAAACCAGGCCATAAGCACCGAACACGGGGAGTTCAGTGCCCAAATTCCTCCTGAACGTCACCGGGAGCACAACACCCAAATGCCAGCTCAAACCTCAGCCAGAGCTCGACCCCCAAATGCCAGCTCAAACCTCAGCCAGAGCTCGACCCCCAAATGCCAGCTCAAACCTCAGCCAGAGCCCAACACCGGAATTCCTCCTCAAACATCACTCAGAGCCCGACACCCAAATTCCTCCTGAATGTCATTTGGAGCACAATACCAAAATCCCAGCTGAAAAAAACCACTCAGAGTTTGACCCCCAAACCCCTTCTCAAACCTCAGCCAGAAGCCAAACACCCAAATTCCAGTTCAAAAAAATCACTCAGAGTTTGACCCCCAAACCCCTTCTCAAACCTCAGCCAGAAGCCAAACACCCAAATTCCAGTTCAAAAAAATCACTCAGAGTTTGACCCCCAAACCCTTCTTCAAACATCACCCAGAGCTCAACACCCGAATTCCAGCTCAAAAAATCACTTGGAGTTTGATCCCCAAATTCCAGCTCAAACCTCAGCCAGAGCCCAACACCCAAATCCCAGCTCAAACACCACACCAGGAACAATCCAGCCCAAAAAGAGCCCCAGAAGCTTCCAGCACCCCCCAACTCCCCCCTGGGTGGGGGAAATTACCCCAGCAGGACCCAGGACCTCACGGTGACGGTGCCACCGGGGTGCTCCCAGCGAAGGGACAAATCCTGGCTCCCAGAGGTGACACAGCACACGGTGCCAACACGTGGCCCTGCCAAGGTGCTGCTGGTCCCAGGGGTGCCAGGGGCTGGCAGCACACGGGAACAATTCCCAAACCCTCCCTGGCCTCACAGCTCCGTGCCTGGAGACGAATTCCCCGGGCAGGAGCGGCGGCAGCACGGTCAGCGTCGTCACACGCAGCAGCTCCTTTTAGGCAAACCAATTCCTGCTCCCTTCCAAGAGCTCCTCCAAGAGCTCCCAGCAGATGAAGGGCTTGGCTGAGTCGTTTGACGCTGGAATTTTACACATCCCAGTTAATTGAATCCCTTCGTTTCCGAGGGCCGGCCCCGGCAGGGAACAGCTCCCGGCGGCAGCGGGATCAGCCACGGAGAAGCTCGGAAGGAACGCAGGAAAAACTCGGTCTCATTATCCACTTGGGATGAAAAGTGGGATTTTATCAGGAGCTGTCAAGGAACCAGGCAGCTCCAGGCTGGGATGGTAACGTTGGAGCCGGGGGGACGGGGTTGGTGCTGCTCCCCCAGAGCTTNATTCCCATGGGATCCTGCCATTCCCATGGGATCCTGCCATTCCTGAGGGATCCTGCCATTCCTGAGGGATCCTGCCATTCCCAAGGGATCCTGCCATTCCCATGGGATCCTGCCATTCCTGAGAGAACCTGCCATTCCCATGGGATCCTGCCATTCCCGAGGGATCCTGCCACCATCCCAGCACCCCCAGGAACACCTGCACACCCCCAGCTGTGCCTCCTGCCCGGGGAGGCTCCAGCACTGCCCCCCACACCCCGGGATTAATCCATTCATTGCCGTGTTATTCCCGGCTCGTCTTCCCCGTGCCCGTCCCTCCCACCTGTCTTTTTTTAATATTCCATCCTGACCTACAGAAATCCACAGAGCAGGAATTGGGGCTGGCACAGGCACCAGGAGCTCTCAGGACAAACACAGATGTTGGAATCCCAGAACAGAGCCGTGGTTATTCCCACATTTCCTTACAGCACTTCCAAGACACCCAACCAGGGACAGGACGAGCAGCTCAATTCTCCTTCTCCACAATCCCTCCCATTCTCTCCCCTCAGCATTCCCAGACTCTCCAGAGTCACCTGCTGCTCCTTTCATTCCGAAAGGACACCGAGGCTTCAGCTGGAAAAACTCTCTTGGCACATTAATTCATTAAAAAATGAAAAGAAATTAATAAAATCATTAGAGCCCAGGGGTTCAGGTAGGGATGGAAGTGGCCGATGGAGCGGCCAAACCATAATTCCAAATTCTGGAATGGTTTAGGTGGGGAGGGACCTCAGAGCTCATCCAGCCACAGGGACAGGGACACCTCCCACTATCCCAGGCTGCTCCAAGCCCTGTCCAGCCTGGCCTTGGACACTCCCAGGGATCCAGGAGCAACCACAGCTTCTCTGGGAATCCCATCCCAGCCAGGAATTCCTTCCCAACATCCCATCCAACCCTGCCCTCTGGCAGTTTAAAACTCTTTCTCCCTGGCTCCCAATTCCTAGAAGGAATTCCTCCACTCCCAGCTCGCATGTGCTGCTCAGCAGCTTCCAGAGCTCTGGGATAAAACCACAGCTGGAGAGACACATCTGGAATTCCCATCCCCATCTCCCAGCACAGGGAAACGGCACCAACTTCCCAGAGCGGGGCTGGCAGGGCTGGGCACACGCCTGGGAAGGGGGGCCGCTCTCAGAGCCGGAAAAATAAAATAGGGAATCGATTTGTGAGGAAAACAAATCAAGTGCTCCTTTGTTCTCAGCCTCTGGGCTCACAAAATCAATCCCAGCTCCCTCTGGAGGGACAAGCAGATTGGATTTTTGCCTGTTCTCCAGGAATAACCAAAGCATCAGGCTGCTTCTGGGAGCACAATCCATCATCCACGGAGGGGGTGGGATTGGGATTGGGATACCCCGGTGGTACCACACCCCCTGAAGGAATCTCACACACCTCCTTGAGCCACAGAAAGGAATCGCAGCAGAACCACGGGATTTTTGCACACAAACTGCATTTCAAAGGGATTGTGGCATGGGAAGAGACTGGGACAGCCCGGAGAGGAGCCGTGGTGGGACCCCCACCTCATCCCCATGGGAGCCTGAGCAGCCACATCCCTGAATCCCCCCCAGAGGGGCTGGATCCCAACAAACCCCATGAGGAGGAGAGCAGGAGATTCCCCATCTCCCACCTCAGAGGAGAAGGAAAAACCCACAGCAGGAAAACCCCGACAGGGAAGGAAATGGATCTGAGGAGAGCCCTGCAGGCTGAGCAGGAGACACTGCCCACATTCCCACCAGGATCCCGGTTTCATTCCGACTGCAGCTCCCTCCAGCCCTGTTCCATGTCTCACGTTCCTATTTTAGGCTGTCCTTGGGATAAAAGCAGCGAAGCGAAGCCGGGGCTGGGAGTGACGTGGCCGAAGGGAGGATTTGGGAACAGGCTCCGGCTCAGGGCCTGGGATTTTTGCTTCCATAAACTCTGATTTATGGATCTGGGATGAAACGGCTCCAAAGGCAGAACTCCTGTCTCTGGCAGAAGGAGAAGCAGGCTGTGGCTCCAGCCCAAAATGCAGGATGGCTCCAGGGGGTCAGGGAGCAGCAGGATTCCCTCGCTCCAGCCCCGTAGGGAGGACACGCCACTGTCCCAGGGGCTGGACAACATCTGTCCCCACAGAGGGGACACAGACCACGCCCAGCATCATCCTCACCCCAATCCCAAATCCCAAATCCCAGATCCAGAGCTGGGAGAGGGCAGCAAACACCAGCCCAAAACCCATTCCATAAAAAACCGGGATCTGAACCACCCCTGGCGTTGGTGGCAGGAGGAGCTGGGCTCGTTGCCCTCCTCAGAATCCGGAGCAAACGGATGTCCCCGAGGCTGAGGAATTCAGCTGGGAAGCACACATGGAAAAAAAAATCCTCCTCTTCCCATTTTCCTGCTGTGTTTCCATAAAGGAGCATTTCCAGCAGCTCCAGCTGCCTTCCCATGGAACAGCTCCCTCAGCATCCCAGGCTGCTCCTGCTCCCAGCTGAGGCACCTCGGATCCCTGGGATGTGGATGTGTCCCACAATCCCAGGCCCGAAGCAGGGAGCAGGAAATGATGGATATTTTGCAGGGATTTGGCACCTCCCTGGGCACGGCCAACACCCCTGAGCCACCTCGCTGCACCCTGGGATCCACCTGGAAAAGGATGGAACCGTGGAACATTCAGGGCTGGAAGACTTTAAGCTCATCCAGTTCCACCCCACAGCCACGGGCAGGGAATTTTTCCCTATCCCAGGTTGCTCTGAGCCCCATTTCAAACAAAAATAAAGGAATTCCCCAAACTCTTCCTGGGTGGGACAGCGGGGACTGCCCCCATTCCCACCCTGGAGAGGATTCCGGGGTGGAAAGAGCCCAGCAAACATTCCCCTGCTTCATTTTAAACCCCAGCATCTCCTGCAGATGCCCCGAATTCCCTCCCAGCTCCTGGGAGCGGGGAAGGCACCAGGGCCCAGCCCCTCGTTCAAAGGGAAGTGACGCCCCTTGGCAGCCAAAGAAATAAATAAGCCCCGTTTTAATTACACTTAATTGGGAATTCAGCGCTGCTTAATTGTGACTTTCAGGCAGTTCACACCATCTGCCGCCACAGAGCCACCCCGGGCCTTTGAAGGGAAGCAATCCCAGCTTGGCTTCCCCTCTCCAGAGGCCCCGGGGTTGGGGTTTGATCGTGGAGCATCACCCGGGAGGGGGAAATGGGGTCCGGGGCGAGCTTGGTGCTGCTGGAGGAGCCCCGAGGGGCAGGGATGGGCTCAGCTCTGGGCCTTGCAGATAACACAGCTCAGAGATAAAGGGGTTTGCTCGACGCTGCCAACAAAACAGATGAGAGAGCAGCAGGTCTTGGGAAACAAATGAAAATTAAAATAAAAATTAAAATAAAAATAAAAGAGGTTTTTCTGCGGAGGGCCCGAGGAGCTGAGCACAAACCCTGCTGGCACCTCCCCCCTGCAGGCACTGGTGCCAGGCCCAGGTGATGGGGACACTCGGGGGACACCTTCCCATCACTGCAGCCCTCCTGCTCTGCCAGCCCGCTGAAAAAGGAGGGTGGAAAAGCCCAATTTGGGGTCTCTGCCGCAGCCATTCCTCATCCAAACCCACGTGTGCAGCCTCAAACACGGGGACAGCTCCACTTCCCTCACCCTGCCCCAGCCAGCAGCCTGTCCCGGGGCAATTCCCATTCCAAGCATTAAATCGAGGGGAAAACAACCAGGAGCCCCAAGGAACCCCACTCAGCCCGGCTGAGCGGTGCTTGCCCCGGGTTGGGCTGAAATAAAACCTCATTTAGGGCCCCCAGAGGGATGAGCTGGGATGGGCAGGAGGCCTGGGCAGCTCAGCCATCCCCCAGGCTCAGCTGGGGAGCAGAACTCATTTTGGAAGGCAGGAAGCTCCTCTCTGATTGGGGTCATTCATCCCACACCTCTCCTGGCGGCTGCACAAACCGGGATTGGAGGTAGGGGTGAGCCACAAACCCGGGCAAGGGGCTCCCCCCACCCCCCATTCCCATATCCCGGCACAAAACCCATCTGATCCGCGTCCCCTGGGATCCCTGGGTGGATTTGGGATGCAGCAGCAGGCGGGCTGCAGGCAGGGGAGGCAGAGCAGCTGCTCCAGAGCCACAAAAATGAAGGAGGATGAAGGGGGGATGATCTGAGCCAGGGTTCCCTCGTCAGGAAGGGCTCCAGCAGGAGCTCCCTCCTTGGCTGGAGAGGCTGGAAATGCAGAGGAGATAAATCCCCTGCATAAAGAAAATAAATGAAATAAATCCACTGAAGAGGCCAACAAAGCCTCACTCACAGCCTCGGTGTTCCCTGGCAGCGAGGACTCTGAGCAGAGCCCTCATTCCCTCTGCCCCTCGCAGATCTTCTGCCTTCCTGCATGGAAAAATCCTCCTGGAACCTCCTGCTCCAGCCCTGGGCACTGGGAACAGCAGCCCTGATCCCCAGGGAGCAGCTGGAAGTCGTGGTCAGCCCAGGGCTGGGAGGGATGGACCAGATCCCGCTGCTCCTGGGGCTCCCAGTGGTGTCCAGAGCCGGGACTGGGGGGCACTGGGAGGAATTTCAGGCTGGGTGGGATCAGGAAGATCTGCACAGCTCAGGAGGGCGCAGACACTGCTGAGCCCCGTGGGCATCACCTTTCCTTGAGCCAGGAGAAAAAGCAGCCTGGGAATTGCAGCCTGGGGTGGGGTACAGAAAAACGATGATTTGGAAGGGCCCTAAAATCCCCATTCTGCACCAGACCCCTCCGTGGCTCAACACCTCCATCCCACACAGCCCCGGGCAGGAGCCACAGCCCACAGGATGCCCGAGAGCAGAGGCTCCTCCAGAATATCATCCGAGCTCGGATGTGCCCTTGGCACATCCCCAAATACCCTCATCCGAGGGGCAGCTCCATCCCAGGGAATGCCCCAGCTCTGCAGGGGTTTAAAGAGGAACTACAGGGCAAACCCCCCAGCCCCACTGAATTAAAGAGGAATTGGAGCACAAATCCACGAGCCCCACTGAATTAAAGAATAATTAGAATGAAAACTCCCCAGCCCCACTGATTTAAAGAGGAATTTCAGGGGAAACCCCCCCAGCCCCACTGATTTAAAGAGGAATTTCAGGGCAAACCCACGAGCCCCACTGAATTAAAGAACATTTTGGAGCATAAATCCACGAGCCCCACTGAATTAAAGAATAATTACCAGTGAAAACCCCCCAGCCCCACTGATTTAAAGAGGAATTGGAGCACAAATCCACGAGCCCCACTGAATTAAAGAATAATCAGACTCCAAACCCCCCAGCCCCACTGATTTAAAGGGCAATTATGATCTAAACATGGCTTTTAGCTCAACAATCAATACTCGTATCTGGGAGAGCTTCCTGGTGGGAGGGGGGAGGAACCGAGCCATTGATTTTTGGGGAGAAGGCATATTCCATCATCCTGTGCCATATACCACGTGCAAGGGGGTAAAGGAGAGGCCTGGGCATGAACAACGGCCTCAGGACACCGGGAAATGTGTGGAAATCCAAATGGGATGGGAAGGAAATCACAGCACAAACCTCAGCAGGGCCAGCCCCTCGGGAAAAGGGAACCTGCTGCTCCCGGGGCAAAAGGATTCCCAGCCCCAGGGAGGATCACTGGTTCAAACTGGAGCCAAACTGGTGCGTGAGAGCAAAACCAGCAGGGAGAGCTGGCCCCAAATTGCAGCCAGGGTGGGAATGGATCCATTTTCCCAGGGCAGAGGGGAATTCATCCGTTTTTCCAGCTCTGCAGAGGGCCCAGGGGTGCCGGTGGGTGCAGCTCAGGAGCCCTCAGTGCAGCCCTGCAAAGACCCCAGGTGCTTTTAGGGAATAAAACCACAGCCCAAGGTGCCCCCAAACCCCTCTCAGCAGCCCGAGAGCAGCTGAGGAAGCAGAAGCAGAGCCAGGGTGAGCCCAGCACCCAAACCAGCACCAGGAACGGGGGGAAGAGTCAAAATCCCAAAGCAGCACAGGCTTTTTTGGCCCTAAATACATCCCTCGGTGTGACATTGCAGGGGAGGAAATGGGGCACTGCAAGGGGGCCAGAACCAGACAGACAATCACTGTATTTTTAAATATTTCTAATTTTGTCTCCATGGTCAAACTGCCCCACAGACCTCAGGGCCTCCTCAGTGCCCTCACAGCTCCATTTTGGGATCGCTGCCATCCCATTTCCCACCCCACACCCTGCACCCACGGCCCATCTGCACTGGCACAGCCGGGCAATGGCTTTTTATTCCCTCCACCGTGCTCACAGTGTTTGTTTCGTTGGAATCTGGGGAATTCCAGCCCCTTTTTGCCTGGCTGCAGCTCCCTCCGCTCCCCTCAGAGCAGGGCTGCCGCTCTCCCCACACCTCCCAGCTGCTGCTGCAGCTCCTGGCTCTCCTTCCAGCTCTCCAAAGCTTCCTTGGGGTGACTTCAAATTGTTCCCCCATCCCCATCCAGCTGAGGAAGCAGCTCCAGCAAATAAATGAATTCCTGTGCTGGCTGAACGGAGCCAAACCAAGCTCCACCCCAGGGGCTGCAGCAAACCAATTGTTGGTTTGGTTTAATAAACCCTGAAATTTCAGGCTTTCCCCAGAGCAGCTGCACTGACTGGAGGGAAGTTTCTCCCAAGGTTTGCTGGTGCTAATCCCTCTCCCAGCCTCTGGAATGGGGTTGAGGTGGGATTTCAGCCCTCCAGCTGCTCCCAAACCACCCTGGGAAGGCTCAGGTTGGATGCAGACACATCCCTGGAGAGGTTCCTCGTCCTGAACTCCTTAATTTAGGAGGGGTTTCTGGAGGGCTGGTGACAGCACCATCATCTGCCTGTCCCTGCCACCACTGTCACCCCTGGGCACCACACAGGAGCCACCAGAGCTGCCAGGGATGGAGAGGATTTCCCAAGGAATTTATTTCATCCAGAATTAAACAGACTGTGAGGTGCAGCCAGGAAATTAAAGCTCCTTGATAACAGCGCAGGGAGCTCCGGCTCCGTTTGGGAAAAGGCTCCTCTGAAGGGCCTCAAACCCCACAAAAAACCTCCCTGCAGCTCCCAGAGTGTGGGGCCTCCCCAGCTCATCACCCAGCAGAGTTTAATCAGGCTCCCGGCTGAACAAATCCCCCTGGAATTAAAGGCTGGCTACAGGACACACAGACCCCACCTCCAGAGCTCCCCCAGGGCCAGGTCTCTGCTGGAAGGCCACAGGTTGGCAATTCCTGAGGGGTCAGGCTGCTGGAGCTGGAAATCCTAAATCTTAGATCCAGAACAAGCTGTCCCAGGGGTGGTTCATTCACTGCGGGCTGCAGGGCTGGGTCCCCTACAAATAAACCCAAGAAGCAAAGGAGAGCAAACTCCAGGTGGCTTTTAGCCCTGCACAGTCAAAATTCCTGATCCCAGGAGCAAGGCAGGGACTGGAACGAGGGGGGGGGGTACAGATCCCTGGCTGAAGCAGGCATTTCATCACTTCAGGAGGAATTATGGGCCCCCATTTCATTTATTTCTTTGGAGCTCTGGGTTCATAAATCCACATTTAGTCCGGGACTATAAAAGCCAAGCACGGAACCCAGGCTGGCAGGGATGGTCAATAACCATTTGAAGCGCTTCAGAAAGGGGCATTAGGATGTTTTTTAATCAATACAGACACTGCCACAGGCATTTATCACCCAGGCTGCCTCGGAAGGCTCCAAACAAATTGATGGCTCGTGAGAGCAGCACTTTTCCGGAAGCAGCACGGTGTGAACGTGTCAAAGTCATCACAGACAGAGCCGGGATCGTGGAAAACCAGGGATCATCCTGTTTTTAAGAAGGATATTTCATGTTATGTAAGCTCCGAGGGCTTAATGAACCTTTTGGATGCACACGGGAGGGCTCTGGCTGAGTGACCCCGATCAATCCCGAGGCTCTGGATCCATCATTTCTCCCTCACGGCCGCTGCTCCTGCTCAGGGAGGGAAGGAATGAGGGGAAAATTCCCAGGCTGAGCAGCAGCAACCTGCCCATGCTCCCTTGAGGGGAGCTGGGCATCGCTGGGCAGGTTTTCCCCTCAGCACAGATCAGGATAAAAAAGCTGGGACAGGGCTGGACTTCCTCAAACCAGGTGCTCCATCCAGAAGGAACAGGGAAAAACAGGAATTTTTTGGCTCTAAGGACAAGCCATGTTGATGTGCTGCCTCAAGCATCAGTGCCCAGCCCAAAATTCAGCTCCTGCTCTCTCCTTGTGTTGGTTCCCAAGGGGTTCTGCCTCCTCTTATCTCCCCAGCTCCTTCCAGCACGCTTCAGTGCTCTGATAAACAGAGATGCTACGTGAGCAGCTTCTGCTTCCTCTCCTGTGCAGCCCCCCCTGGCAGCCCTGGGGCATGGAAACTTCCTTTGGAGGGGAAAAATATGGCAAAAATTGGGAAAAATACAGCAAAAATCGGGAAAAATATGGCCAAAATCAGGAAAAATATGGCCAAAATCGGGAAAAATACGGCCAAAATCGGGAAAAATACGGCCAAAATCGGGAAAAATACGGCCAAAATCGGGAAAAATGAGCTTGGGAGGGTGGTGATGCTGCTGAAAGGGGCCCAGTGGGTCCTGGGGCAGCACAGGAGGGACCCACAGCAGGGCTGGCACTGGGGTGTCCCCAGCCAAATCCCCACCTGGGCCTCAGATTTGATGCAGCAGTTCCAATTTAAAGGGGAAAAAAATACAATTTCTACGCAATGAGGTTTCTGTGTGGTGCCCCGAGACCTCCCGGCTCATTTAAGTAACAAGTTGAACAAAATCTCATTTCTCACAGATGCTGTTGCAAACACAGGCTTCTTTTCCCAGCCAATAAATCCGCCTGGATTGACTCCCTGAGCAACCAGGCGGGGCTGCCAGGGCACCATTTCCTAAATCACGCCCCAGCAAAAGCCAACTGAGTCATGAGAGCAGGGCCTGACTCCCTTTAACAACATCAGTGCCTTCACACTCCTGCAGCCAGAGGCACAGAGACACCGGGAGCAGGGAAAGGGCTGGGTGGGAAGGGAAATTAAAGACGATCCAGGCACGGCCAGGGATGCTTTTCACTATCCCAGCCTGCTCCAACCCGGCCTTGGACACTTCCAGGGATCCAGGGGCAGCCACAGCTCCTCTGGGAATTCCATCCCAGCCCTCTCCACTCACACAGGGAAGGATTTTGTCCTGACAGGGAAGAATTTCTCCCTAACATCGATCCAAACCCACTCCCTGTCCGTTTGAAGCCGTTCCTCCCTGTCCTGTCGCTCCACGCTCCCGTGAGATCTCTCTCCGGGAGACGGACGCGCAGCCCTGCTCTGGGGTGGGTGCTGAGCAGCAGAGATGCTGCTGCCTCTCCTGCTGCTTGCCCGGACATTTCTTGGCACTTTTGGGCCAGCAGCCAGCACAGAAATTCCGGCTGCTCTTCCTCCCTGGAGCCGGGGCTGGGCCGGGCGCCGAGGCCGCTCCCGGCTGGGCACCAAAGGGGCGTTTGGGGTTTTACCCACAGTGCCGTGCCCTGCTCGGCCCCAGCACCTCCCCAGAGCTCTCCCAGCCGCAGGGGAGCAGCGAGGATGCTCCAGGGGAGCGGAGGAGGCTGCTGGGAACAGCATCTCCCGCTCGGCTCCGCTCATCGGCGGCAGGCGGCCGGGCTGAGGCTTCGGCTGTTCCATCCCCAGCTGCCCTGGGCCTCAGCTCGGGTTTCCAGGCGCTCTGCCGCCCGTAAATCCTTTCTGGGAACTGCCCCAGAACACGGCGGGGTCAGGCCCGGCCTCCAGCCCCGCGCTGACCCTGCCCCAGCCGCTTCCCTCTGGATTGAAGGCCTGGAAAAGGCAGCAGGACGGGCTGGCCGGAGCCCTGGCGCTGCCCGGAGCCCTGGCGCTGCCCGGACGGGCTCGGGAGCGGGGCAGGGAGGGCACAGCCCACCCAGGGCACCCCTGGTACCCCAGCGAGGCACAAACCCCCCTCGGCTCCATCCCCATCCGTTCCAAAGCACAGCAACACAAATGACAGCCCCTGAGCTATCAGAGACAAGGTTGGAGTCTCTCTCCCTTGGAGTAATTAAAGCCTGGTGATTATCCCACTCATCAAACCGAGGCTAGACAGACTTCTCGGTGCAACTCAGGGCGAATCCACCCATTCTCCGTTGGCCAGGGATACGCACACCTTACTCCAGGCACCCACGAGGCACAGGCAGCTTTTGGCAACTCCCAAAAAGTCTGATTTCAATCAGCACAAGCTGGAGAGAGGCAGGAGCAGCAGGCAGCAGAGCCCCAGCAAACACCAGTTCGGAAAACCGAAGGGTTTGGGATGATGGGGAGGAACAGTCATGGAATGGTTTGGGTTGGGAGGGAGCTTGAAGCTCATGCCGTTCCATCCCTTGCCACGGGACACCTTCCAGCAGCCCAGAGTGCTCCAAAACGCTGCTGATTGAGGGGAAAAAAAGCAGAACGAGGCTTTTCTCTCCCCCCAAGGCAGGTGAGGGACAGGCCTAACTCGCACCTTCCCTCCAGCTCCCTCTCCCTAGGTCTGAAGGAAACCTCCTGGCTCGGTGGCAGCTCCCAGGATCCCAGCCCTGAGCGTGAGCAGCTCCAAACCCTCCCACGGCCACGCTAAAAATGCATTTCCAGCTCCAGGCGAGACCTCAGACACTCAGAAAAGGCCCCGGAGAGACGCAGGATTCCACATTTTCCAGCCATCTCCATCCCAGCTTCCTGCTCCTCACCCCCATCCATCCCCAGGCGCTGCAGACAGAACAAGGCAGCTGCTGCTTTGGGATTTTCCTTTGTTTTCACAGCTTTAGCGATTTAAAAAGATGTAAATATGAAGGAAGGGTCAATGATTCAACAGTGATTAAGCCTGAAATATTCCACTTAGTACCCATTAGACTTTGAAAACACCCATTATGTTCCCAGAGCGTTCCCCAGAGCCCAGGCAGGCACTACCCAGCTCTAGGGAAAGCAGCTTTCTTGGAAGGCTGGGGGTATCTTGTGAAAAACCCGAGTTTATTTCAGTAGAAAGAAAGGGGAAAAAAAAGAAAAAGACAATAAAAGAATTAATGTATTGTAGGTTCTTAATGCCATTTCCCCAGAGAGAGGAAAAAAACAACAAAGCCTAATGGAAATTTTCTATTCCCAAAACCATTTGCACTGTTATTGTCTGCAGCTAAAAGGAGATGAAAACATAAAAACCTCGGCAGCTCGAGCTGCTGGGAGCTGCAGGGCTGAGCGCTCCTTCCCTCCCCTGGAAGAATAAAATCAAACTGCACCTGAGATGGGAAGTTTCCACCTGACAACAGCATCAACCCCCCTGCAGCTGCCTCCCGAGGACTCGGAGAATGCAAAGCTCATGGCACGGAGCCCCAGACATCCTCCCCAGCCCTCTGGAAAAACCCAGGCTGCTGTTCCAAATCCCGAGGATTTGCAGCACTTTAGGAAACGTGTGATTAAGCAATGTGGTTCAATAAAAGAGGCTGATTTAAGAGGGGAGCAGTGCTACTCCCTGCAAAGGGAAGGATCATTCCTTCGGATCAATCTGCTCCCAGTTGCACTCGTGATGTTCTAAACCACTATTCCAGCCAAATAATCAGAGGAGAAATAAAATTAATTTCCTGAATCACATTTTCTTTGTCTCCTGGAAAGCTGCTGAGAGGAGGGAGAGCCAATTGTGCTGTCTCAGGGGACGTGTCCCCACCACCCACCCCAAACACTCCCTGGGGCCGGGGAACCCCAAAGAGGTGCCCGAAATTCCTTCTTTAAAATCTGTTTAAGGAGGAAGAGCTTCCAGCAGCACCTTGTGTTGCACCTCTGGCAGCTACATTGGATTCATCCCGGGAATGAGGAGGGACAGCCAGGCCCAGCTCGGACTGGGGGGTGTCACGAGAGGCAGCGGAGCCCACGCTGGGAATTATCTGAGTGAAGCTGAGGGTTTCACTCCCCCAGCACAGCAGAGAGCTCCTGATCAATCATTCACAGCCCAGACAGTGCAAGTGGCTTTGGGAGCTGGAGGAGAAAGCAAAGGGACGATTTTTGGGATAAGAGGCAGCAGAGGGACATGCTCGGAGAGGGAAGGGAAGGAGCCCTGGGCACGGGCGTGGGAAAACCCCTGGAATTTCAATCCCACCCGAGCCAGCCCCGGTGCCAGGGGAACAGGGGGGCTCTGTGCCCTCTGGGGGTGGTATATGACAGGATGCTTGCCTGGGTGGAGCCCAGCTCTACCTATCCGGATGGACAGCTCGCTGCCGACGTCCCGGCCAGGCGCCTGCTCCTGCTTCTCCTTCGCGGCTCGCTGCTCACAGCTCAGGGCCAGGGCGGCGTGGGAAGGGCCAGTGAACCCCTGCAAGGCAACACAGACACGTCAGGACATCCCAGAGCTGCCCCTCAGCCTCCTCCCAGCCCCATCCTCTGGCATCAGGGGGTTGGGATTGACTGGGATGTGTCACAGCAGCTTCTCACCACTGCCCCAAGATGTGTCATTTGGGCTTGAAAGGGACCCTAAAGCCCATCCAGTGTCACCCCTGCCATAGGCAGGGACACCTTCCACTGTCCCAGGGTCTCCAAGCCCATCCAGCCTGGCCTTGGGCACTGCCAGGGATCCAGGAACAGCCACGGCACCTTGGGGTGCCAGGGCCTCGCCACCCTCCCAGCCAGGAATTCCCACCCTGTGTCCTGTCACTACAGCTGCTGATAAAAAGGAACCCAGGTCGGTGTTTCTGGATGTCCTCAGGTTCCTCAAACCCACCCGGAGCTACAAAACCAGGAGGAACCCGGGGATCAGAGGCACAAGAGCACAGCTGGGAGAAGGGAAAGTGTGCAGTGATTTGTGACCTGGTGTCCCCAGCTCTGCCCGGGGAGCAGGACCCCGAGTCCCCTTCTCCCTGCAGGGCTGGGAACCCGCCCCCAGGAGCGCTCCCAAGGAGGGGTGTCCGGGCTGGGATCACCTGGAATCACCCCCAGGAACAGGGGGGCAGCTGCTGGCAGCAGAACAAACCAGCACCCCTGAGCAGGGCCGGTAACAGGAGCCTCACCCGGGGTGGGTCACAAAACCAAAACAAAGGTTAAAGATGAATAACTCAATTGTCTCCTCTCCCTCATTTGCATAATGAGCCCGAGCAGGGCCATTAATACTGATCACAGACCTGCAGCTCAGCCAGGGAGATCTCACCTCCCTTAACCCAGCACCTCCAGCCTGAGGAGCTGGGATTGAATCCCTCTGGGAGGTGGGAGAGCCTCCCCTGGGATCACCCGCAGCAGCTGGGAGAGCGGGGAGGAACGGAGGAGTTTCCCAGCAAAACCTGGATGAGGAGACACGGGAAAGGAAGAAGGGAACTCCCCTTGGATAAGGGATGAAGGGACTGGGAAGGGGAGCTCAGGGGCTCATCCTGCTGCAGGGCGGTCTCCCTAAACAAGGAGGGAGTCATGGAATCAAATCACAGAATCCTGGAATGGTTTGGGTGGGAAGGATCCTAAATCCCATCCCATTCCCTCCCGACACCTTCCACTATCCCAGGGTGCTCCCAGGCCCTCCCAACCTGGCCTTGGACACTGCCAGGGATCCAGGGGCAGCCACAGCTCCTCTGGGAATTCCATCCCAGCCCCTCCCCACCCTCCCAGGGAAGGATTTTCTCCCACTATCCCATCCATCCCTGCCCTCTGGCAGTGGGAAGCCGTTCCCTGTGTCCTGTCCCTCCACCCCTCATCCAAAGCCTCTCTCCATCCTTGTCCCATCTCCTCCTACTAAACCCAGACAGATTTTCACCTCCAGAAAAAGGGAGCAGCATCCAGAAACACCAAACCCAAAGCAATCCCCACAAACCTGCACCGAGCCAGAGGCGATTTCAGCTGGATTTGGGAAGGCCAGGTCCCCTCCCTGCTAGTGGGGACAGTTTGTGACAATATTGGTGACCTTCAGAAAAGCACACGGCTGATCCCAGCTGAGGCTGCTCTGAGTCATCCCAGCCCAGTGCCTGCAGGAGGCCCTTAATTGGAATGTGTCAGTGGGTTAAGAAACATTGGGAAGGCAAGAGGAAAGGCAGCCGGCGTTAATTAGTTCATGGCAGTAATTAGCGTCAGCTGAAATAACCACGGGGGTTGATTATTGCAAAAAAAAAAAAGAAAAAGCACGAGAGGCAGGGAGAGATTTGGGCAGGAAGAACTTGGAGGAAAACTATTCTGGGATGTGGGAGTTCCCACCGCACTCCTCTGCTCCGGGAGTGATGGGGGAGAAGTTGTGGGATGGGCCCGGTCCTGCATGGAAAAGAAAATGAGGGGAAAAATATCCTGTAGATAGGAAAAAAGGTGTCCTTTACATGGGGAAAAAGGATCCTTTTTGATAAAAAATGAGTGTTCTTTTAGATTTTTTTTTAAAAATGTATCCTTCTAGTCAAAGCAAGGATTTGGGATTGCACCCCCCTGCCCAAGATTTTAATTGACCTGAAGCCAATTTGAAAAAGAATTGGAGAGTGAGCGACACCTCTGAGAAATAATCTGCTCTTCTCCTCCCGGCCCAGGGAGGAGCATAAATTCATAAAGAGGGGAGGCTTCCGCAACCTCTGCCACGACAAAAACAAAAGCCCAGGAATGTTTTCCCTGCTGTTGCCAAAAAACCAAATGACTTCTTCAGCAAACAACCCCTGCAACACCAGCAGTTCCCTGCCACCAACCTCCTTCCCGCCAGCAATCCCGGAAAAACCCCAACCACAACCACTAAATTCATTTTTCAAGGGAATAATCGCTCCGAGTGGAGAATTTGAGGCCAGCAAAACCAGTTAGGACGGAGATCCACTGCCAGTTGTTCGCTGGGAGGAGATTTGCCTGTTCCAGCCCTAGCCAGGTCTTGAGAGGTGTTTTCCTCAGGGGTGTTTTCCTCAGGGATATTTTCCTCAGGGATATTTTCCTCAGGGATATTTTCCTCAGGGATATTCTCCCCACGTCCCTCAGCAGGACGTGGCAGAGGTTTGTGCCACGGGGCAGCCCCACAATGTGGGAATTTAATTGTTTGCAACAGCCCTCGGAGCCCCAGACGGGATTAACGGGAGCTGTTCCTGCTCACCTTGGTTAAACCCCGACCAGGACCAGTTCCACCCCTTTTCCCACTCCCTGCCCCCTTTCCACGTGGATTCTCACGGGCTTTCTGCCAGGGTGAGAGGAAAAGCAAACAAACCTTCAGTTAACAGCTCCTTCCTCCCCAATATCCCCCTCAGTGACGATTTGCTGTCGCTGCAGAGGGAACTGATGGAGAAGGGAGAGCTTTGGGGTGAGGGAGCTCTGGGAGGGGACGGGGAGGGCTGGCAGGATGCAGAGGGCTCAGCCAGCGATCCATCAGCCCTCAAATGAAGAGCCAGCCCATGCCAGCAGTGCCTAATTCCATTATTTTAACACACGGCTTCCTCTGGATCCTCGCTCTCCCTGCGGACGTGCGCGAGGCCCGGAGCACGGAGGGAGCGGCACCAGCCCCTTCTCCCACATCCCAGCCGGCAGGACCAGCCCAAAGAGGGGTTTTCTGGGATTTAACCCCTCTCCACGTCCTGCACAGCCCGGAATTACCCAGACAGCCCCAAAATCCCAAAGAGAAGCCGGCTCCTGTGGGAGCTCTGACACCGTCCACAACAACCCCACAGGAGAGGCCCTTCCTTCCCCTCACTGAGGGCAATTAATGCCTTAATTCATTACAGCAGAGAGGCCTAACGAGGGACAGGGCACTTCCTGATCACCAGCAAGGAGAGGCCAAACCAATTCTCATGGGATCATGGAATGGTTTGGGGTGGGAGGACCTTAAAGCTCATCCCATTCCAGGGACACCTTCCACTGGACCAGGCAGATCCAAGCCCTGCCCAGCCTGGCCTTGGACACTTCCAGGGATAAATTCCTTTCCTTTGGGAGCTTTTCCAAGCCTGCAGATCCCCTGAGAGGCCAAGAGGAGACTCATCCAGTCGGTGTTTCAGCCCCGGTAGCTCCAAAGCCTGGGGCCAGCAGATCCAAGTGCCACCACTGCCACCACCCTGGTGACAACCAGAGCAGGGTGGGGGGACAGGAACACCCAGCACAGACTGTCCCACCCTGAGAGTGCCACAGGCCACCCCCAGCCAGGTGTCCCTGTGGGACAAAGGCAGAGACACCCCCGGGGTCCTGACACCGGCAGAGGAGCCTCATCCAGGCTGAGCAGAGAGGAAATTCTTCCCCAATTTTTTCCCAGCAGTTTTCCACTCTCCAGCAGCTCCTCAGCCCATTAAAAGGCTCAATGGAAAACAAAACCCCACTGGATTAAGAGCAAAGCTGGTTTGTACCCCTCAGCAGCAGCCACGAGCTGAGGGGTCACCGAGCATCCCACGGCAGCCACTCATCATCCCTTGGGAACATCCTCCCTTGGGAATGTCCTCCCTGGGGACACAGGGGGCTCAGAGCTGGCTCGTGGAGCTCCCTGGGAGCAGACAGCTCCAGCACTGGGGCTGAGTCAGAGTTTGCCCTGCAGCTCCAGAGCCGGGGGGATGTTTCCCGTGATCCCACAGAAGCAGCTTCCCTCTCCCTGCCGTTCCCCCGGCAGCGACAGAGCCTCCCGTGCTGCTTTCCCTGACACGCTAATGGCAGGTTTGCCTTTCACCGTGGAGGAATTAATTTGGGGTTATGCTTCGAGCAAATTCAAAGGCACATTTTGAGATCAAAGAACAGCCAGGGAAGCATCCGGAGCATCCGTGGCCCCGGATAAACAGGGACTCGTGCAGGAGTTCAGGGAGGGGATGGAGGAGATCCTTCCGTGCTCTTCCTTTTGGGAAACTTCTCTCTTACAGTTCTGAGCCAGGCCCAAACAGAAATGGGAATTCAGTCAGCAAAGGCTGAGCCGGGAGGAGGGAAAAGCCCGTGGAATATCAGCAGCCTTCCCAGCAATTCCTGCTCTGGGGGAAAGAGGCACAGGATGGAGATGGGAGTGATGGAGAGAGGAGTATCCAGAGCAGGAGCTCCTGGAATGGAGAATTAAGCCAGGTTTTCTCAGTCCCTGCTTTTTTCCAGAGGGATTTTTTCACCCCACCCCAGATCCCATCTGCTGTCAGCACTGAGGGACCATCCCATAAACCTGACCAGGGCAGGAGGGAATTTAACCCCCATCCCATAAACCTGACGAGGGAGGGGGGGAATTCAACCCCCATCCCATAAACCTGCCCAGGGCAGGAGGGAATTTAACCCTGACCTGGAGTCCAGGAGCTCTGCAGTTCCAGCTTTGGGGCTTCCCAAACAATGTTTTTATGAAATGCTTGATGCATAATGAGAGAGAATTGTGATTAAGAGCATCTGACAAAGGCACTGTGGCAGTAAATAAGCCTTTGCCTCCATTAATAAAATAAAATGCTTTGGTAGAAATTAGGATAATTACAATTTTGTGGGGATTTTTGGCAAATAATTCCAACCTATCCCACCACCACTGGATTTCAAGCATTAAAGCACTGCACAGGGGCAGGGCAGGGGTGGGAAGCAGCCAGGTTTGCCATGGATCCTATGGATAAAGAGATGGAGAAGAAATCTTTGGGGTTTCTGAGTCTTTCCGAGGATCCCATGGGTGGGTTTGGTACCAGGGATTTCCATGGCTGAAATCCCGCCTAGGACAGGAGACAGGGATCAACCCCACATGGATCTGTAACCTCTGCGTTGGGGTTAATTGATAAATTAATGAAATTAATGCCCAGGTAACTCTGGTTTATTTAGAGCTGCAAGGGAAGGATGTTTCCCAATGGAAGGCTTTGCTACATCCCCAAAAACCAAACTTTCCCTTCCTTCATCCTCAGAGCCGGATCCCTCCTTCCTCCCGGAGCCTGTGGAAAAGGGCCAGGGCTGCACAAAGCCAAACAAACACGAGGGCTGCTGTTTATTCTGCCCCGGGCAGAGGAAATCCGAGCGAAGCAGGAACGCAGGAGCCGGGCTGGGGCTCGGGCAGGAGCCCCCAGCTCCATCCTCCCTCTCCAGGAGGGAAAAGCTCCGTTCCCGCAGCATCACTCCAGCCCCACCCTCCAAAACTCAATAAAGCAGAAAAATCCACAACCCCTGGCTTGCAAGTCCCGCACCTCAGCCCGGCAGTGAGGATGTGCAGCTAATTAACTAATTAACTTCCGAGGAGCCCCAGCTGAACAGGAAGCAGCACATTAAAAGGGGAACGTGTGCCGGGCACATCCCGCAGGAGCCGGCAAATTGCATCAGAGGAGCCTTGATTCCGATGATAAATTAACACCAGCCACAGGAGCCAGCACGTTTTCCATGATTTCCCTGCCTCCTGGAATAATTACCCCATCAAACCCAGCTCCTGCAAAGCAGGAGGGGGAGAAGCAGGAGCAGCTTCCCGGCTTTGCCAGGTGGATCCCAGGCATCCTCCAGCTGCACCCACGGCATCAGTGACTGCCCTGCCGTGTCCCACCAGGTAGAGAATCCCAAAATCCCGGAATTATTGAGGTTGGAAAAGCCCTCCAAGATCACAGAGTCCAACCTGTGACCGACCCCCACCTTGTCCCCAGCCCAGAGCTCTGAGTGCCACGTCCAGGCCTTCCTTGGACACCTCCAGGGATGGGGACTCCAACCCCTTCCAATGCCTGACACTTTTTCCAGGAGGAAATTCCTCCTGAAATGTAGGTTTGTACCAGGAATCACTTCCTAGGGCCCCCTCTCCCAAAAAAAAAATGCTCCCCATGGTCTGATCCAGCTGTGGGTTAGCCCTGAGAAAAAACCTTCAATTTTAAACAACGTGCAGCTACACCTTGATGGTCCTTCCTCCTCCTCCATCCAGGCACTATTCCCAGTTTTTCTTCCCAAAAAGTGACTTGCATGGATTTAGAAGGCAAAATATTCCTCCTGAAGGCCCATTCTGAGCCAGGCACCACGGCTGGACAGGAGAGGATCCTCGGGGCTGTTTGCCAAGCTCTCAAAGCCTTCCCAAGGGTTCTCGCCCAAAATAGCCCAAAACTCACTGTGCAAAACATCCAGTCCCAAACCATATTCCCAAAGAGCCTTCAAGCCACGATTTGCACGTCCAGGAAAGGGCAGGAAATTCTGTTTGGAGGGGGTCAAGGGGATTCAGCTCCCACCAGGAGCATCCTTGCTCCTGATCCCCTCTGACCCATCCCAGTGCAGATCCTCACCCTGCTCAGGGAAAACTTGGAGCAGCTGCAAAGCAGAGTCCCAAATATTCCCCAGACAGGTGTGAAACACAAGCCCTGGAGCCCAGAGAGGGGTTTGGGCTGTGCTGGCTCTGTGGGATGAGGGGCACCTCTGGAACAAACCCCAACCCCACAGAAGGCTTTTAAAAGGCACTTTAGTGGCTGTTTGTTTAAATCCAAGGAATGCTCTGCCCATCACATGAGGCTTTATTGATTTCCTCTGTACTCAGGATCAAAAAAAAAAAACAAAACCCCCAAACCTGTACCCAGCAGACGAGGAAAAAAAAAAATAAAATCCAATGGAGATGGTATTTCCAGGTTGGAATTGCAGCCCTGGCTCCCCATCCTACCTCCCCGATCATCTTTTACACCCCAGGTATTGGCAGGCTCCTGGTTAGAGCTGAGTAATGGCCCAGCAGCTCTTTTCCCTGGATTATTCATTAACTCCTGCTGCTCCTGCAGCACCTGCCCTCCCTTCCCTGCCCCGGGAATGAGCAGCTCCCGGGGGAGACCCCCAGACCCCAGCACCCATCGGATCCCGCAGAGGGAGGGATGGAGCTGCTTCCCTGTGCAGATGTTCCCGAGGAAAATGAAGCCTGGGTGGGGAGAGGAGATGAGGCTGATTAAGCCTCATTATCCTATTTAGTAATGATGGGAGCAGAGTCAGGCAGAGGAGTGGAAAGAACAGGAGCTGAGGTGGGGCTGGGGCAGCCCACGGGGGGTTCAGCTCCCACCAGGACCTGCTGAATTCCTGCCTCTCCCTGCCCGTGCCCCTGTCCCAGCAGGGAATTCCTGCTTGCTCAGAGGTGATCCAGACAAGGCAGGAGCCAGGGAGGCTCCTGGAAGCCACAGGTGCTCCCCTGCACCCAAAGCCCTCCCAGATCCCACCCATGTGGGCTTGGGAACACCCTCAGAATTCCAGAGGAACACCTGGACAGCTCCTGGGGGTTCAGCAACGACAAAGGCAGCTCACAGAGAATCATAAAATCACTCAGGGTGGAAAAGCCCCCCGAGAGCACCCAGCCCAACCAGCCCAGCACTGCCAAGGCCACCACAACCGTGTCCCCAGGTGCCACATCCACCCAGCTCCAAACCCCTGGGCAGCTGGGCCAGCTCCCGGTGCTTCCAAATTTCACCTGCTTGTGGAAAATCCTGGAGCAAAAGCAGCTGGGGACTGCCTGAAAACCAGAGCCAGGGCTGGAGGCATCCCCTGGACTCCTGTGGGATTCCCCCAGGAAGGCGAGGCCGGAGCAAGAAGCACATCATGAAACCCAATAAAACACCAAACTCTGAGCAAAACCCAGCCAAGTCAGCAGAGCTGCACGACAGCTTTGAAGGATGAGAATAATAACACTTAATTCCAGCATTCTTATGCCTTGCAGCAGACCCAAAATAGCTCCTGAGCCACCAGGGACCTGCCACACTGAATTTTTAAGTAAACTTTCCCTCTGAGGCTTTGGCTCTTGGCACTGAAGACACCGAGCCCCGACCCTTTTTAGGAAAGGCAGCAGAGGCTCACACAGCCCTGTCAGCCACCCCTCTGCACCCAGAACCTCCCCAAACACCAGCTGACAGCCTTGTTTAAAGAAATCAGGTTAAACTGGAGGCTCTGGGTGAGGAAATTCGGCAAAACGAAGGCGAACCCCTTTTTTAAAACCCCAGGGATCTCTTCCTGCCGTGGTCTCGCCCTCCAAGCAGCCCCAAATCTCCCGGCGTGGTTCCACCAGCATCTCCTCCTCCTCCTCAGCTGGAGGATGAACAAACACGAGAAAGGGGAAAAGGCAAAGATAAAGATGTAACAGATTAGATCTGTTGCCTTTTGCGAGGAATGCGATGACTCCAGCTGCTCGGGATCATTAACCCTCCCTGTGCCGTGAGCCAGCAGCGGCATGCCCCAGCTCCAGCGAGGAGAAGAACCCTCCTGGCCGCCAGGAGAGCGGGGCTGGGCTGATAAGGAGTCGATAAAAGCTTTTAGAGGCTGCTCTTTGCCAGCCTGGAGCTGTGCCAGGCTGGGAATGCTCCCCGGGCAAAGAGCAGCAGCTCGGAGCAGCTCCCTCCTCCTGCCCTGGCAGGGACAGGGACAGGGACGGGGCCAGGGCCAGGCTGCCCCAGCACCCTCCCACCCTCCCAGGGCACAACCAGCCCAAGATGGAGCTGATTTCCAAACCTTCCTCGGGAATGCTGTGGTTTAACCCTTGTCTGAGCAGCTCCAGCTCTCCAAGGAAAAGTCTGGGCTGCACAGGAAGGGAGGTGGCTCTGGAGCCACATTCCCGGCCCAGAGATGGCTCAAACCTCACCAAACTCGTTGTTTTTCATTTCAACACACTCAGCTCCAACCTCTCCCCGTGTTCCCTGCACAGCATCCCCCCCACAGCCTCGCTGGGTCTCTGTTCCCGTCCCAAAGCATCCCAAAAATCCCGTCCTGAACCCACTGCCCAGCTCCAGGAGCCACTCCCGCTGCTCTGGGCAGGGGACACAGAGCCCCCCACCCTCTGCCAGCCCTCCTGCCCCTTCCCGCGGTATCCAGGGGAGGAAAAGCAGCATTTGGGATCAAACAGACCCTGACATCCATGCGGAGAGACCCCAGCACAGGGACACCCCTTTTTCCAGGGGGAAAACACCCCAGCAGCAGCCCTAGTTTGGGATATAAACCCTCCTCGAGCCCCATGAGAGCTGTGGGGTGTAAATCCTCCCTGTCCCACGCACCAGCCAGCAGAATTCCCATGGGATGAGTGTGTGGGGGCAGGTGCTGCCCCACACGGAGCAAATGAGCCAGGACACAACGGCTCTGCTCAGCATTTCACCCGGATTTAAGGATTTATTGGATATTTTTCCATCTATCCTTGCTTCCTGCAAGGCCACCACCCTCCCGGCCCTGTCACTCCATCCCACTCTTCCCAACACGAGGATTTCACTTCCCCCAAACTCTTCCCTCTCTCCACTGCTCCAACACCCAGTGGGAAACCCCAAAGCACCAGGAACAAGTGGGATTTGTGCTCCTGCTGGGAAGCACCAGCCCAAGGCAGCGGATCCAGCCCATCCCACCCCAGCCCCATCCGGCAGCGCCGTGGGACAGGCTGGGACAGGGAGAGCAGCAGGAAAAGGCAGAGCTCGGAGCCAAACGGCTTCCAAGGGATCCAACAGCAGCTCCTGGCCACCCACTGAACCCTGCAGAGAGTTTGGGATCCCCAAAAAGCCCCAAAACGCCAAGGCAAGGCAGGCAGAGGGCGAGGAGAGGAAGCAGATTCTCACCACTGGCGTTTCATTCCCTGGGTGTTCCCCCCAACAAATCCACCGGCACTGGAGTGACCCCACAACGTCCAGGAATTCTCCTCCCACCTGAGGATGCACCTGGACCTGTGAGATCCTGTCGGGAGAGGCTCCAAAAGCCAGGGATGGGAGAAGGTTGGACCTGCAGACTCCTTAAAACCTCCCACTCCTTCCTCACAACCACAGAACAAATAAAACTCCACCGAGCTAAACACGAAAATCGAAAAAATTCCTTGGAAATGTTTGGACATCTCTTCACATTCTTGTGTTTTCAGCTGCAAAAATCCTCCAGCTCCCCCCAGTTATTTATTTCCTCCTTTCACAGCAGCCTCAGGCTGCTTCCCTGGATCCTGGCAGCTCTGCAGACAAAGCCCCTGGGCTGGGACACGAGGTCACACCTGAGCTGCCCGAGGAGCCAGCGAAAAGCACAAAAGCTGAGGTGTGAACGGGGAAAAAAACCAGAGCTCAGCCAGCCTAAAGCTGCTTCCAGCACTGCCAGAGCCGGCCAGGGCTCGGGGAAATCAGGGATTCATTAAATGTGGGAGAAAATCCATCCATGTCCAGCTTCCAGCTGCTCTTGCTTGTGGCTGGAGGGAGGGCAGGAGCCCCCCAACCCCGGAATTCCCACTGACCAGCACTGGGATGAGCTCCCAGCCCGGGAATTCCCACTCACCAGCACTGGGATGAGCTCCCAACCCGAGAATTCCCACTCCCCAGCACTGGGATGAGCTCCCACCCTGGGAATTCCCACTCATCAGCACTGGGATGAGCTCCCAACCCCAGGAATTCCCACTCCCCAGCACTGGGATGAGCTCCCAGCCCGGGAATTCCCACTCCCCAGCACTGGGATGAGCTCCCAGCCCGGGAATTCCCACTCACCAGCACTGGGATGAGCAGGTCGGCCCCGTACACGAACGCTGCTCCCAGGGCAAAGCCCGCGGCCACCGGGAAGAAGGAGAAGGCTCCGAAGGTGCCGGACTCCTCGGCCATCTCGATGGCTGGGGCCAGCAGGGACCAGTAGGACGCAGCCAGCATGACCTGGGGACAGAAGGGGAGTTGGTGAGATCCCAAGGGACAAAAGGGAGGCTGGAATTCCAATGGAGAAATGGCTGCGGGACCAGGATCCAGTGGGAGGGAGCAAAATGATCCCAGAGACAGCAGCAGGAGGATGCTGTGGGAGAGGGGACCCCAACTCTCTGTGCAGCCACCCCCAGCACCCCAGGAAGTGCCTTTTGCAGGATGCTCAGAATCCCAGAATGGTTTGGGTTGGAAAAGACCTTAAAGCTCATCCCATCCCACCCCTGCCATGGCAGGGACACCTCCCACTGTCCCAGGCTGCTCCAAGCCCCATCCAGCCTGGCCTGGGACACTTCCAGGGATCCAGGGGCAGCCACAGCTTCTCTGGGCACCCTGAGGGCTTCCCCACCCTCACAGGGGAGAATTCCTTCCCAATTTCCAACCCAAAGCTCCTCTCTTCCAGCTCAAAGCCTCTACAGAGGAGCTGCTGCTCAGCTCCCCCAGCACAGAACTTGGAGGGAAGGAAGGAGGGAAGGAAGGAGGGAAGGAAGGAGGGAAGGAAGGA
>VWZW01004143.1:53600-69358 GCA_013397115.1 Edolisoma coerulescens
CGCCCGCTTCCCCATCCTGCTGCGGCAGGTGGCGGCCGCCAGCCACCTCAGGTGGGCCGGGAACGGGGCTCGGGAAGGGCTGGGGGAGCAGGGGTGAGGTGGGAAGGGATGGATGAGAAGNCTGGATGGGAAGGGATGGGTGAGGTGGGAAGGGCTGGGTGAGGAGACGGTGAGGTGGGAAGGGATGAGTGAGGGGGGAAGGGGGGGATGAGGAGGGACTGAGGCCCTGGCACAGGTTGCCCAGAGAAGTTGTGGCTGCCCCATCCCTGGAAGTGTCCCAGTGCCCCATCCTGGAAGCTGGATGAGACTTGGAGCAACCTGGTCTAGGGGAAGGGGTTTGGAAATGGTTGATCCTTAAGTTCCCTCCCAACCCAAACCGTTCCCTGTCAGTGGGACTCGCTCAGACACAGCCCGGGGAAGGCAGGACAGACAGAAATGGACTGCAGCAAGGTGGGGGAATTCTTAACCTGTCCCAAGAGGCTGTGCCTGAGGCAGCTGCACCTGAAAGCCACCGGCAGGATCCCCGGGCTGTGGCAGCTGTCAGAGCTCCAGGAATGCCCCTGGAAAGCTGGCAGGCAGGGAAAGAGGGATCTGAGGGAACATCCTGGGGGCTGCAGCTGACAGGGACCAGGGGCCTCCATCAGGTAACAGGACAGGACTAACAGGGATTTAGGGAGATCCTTTCCAACCCAAACCATTCCACGAGCCTGGCACAAAAACCATCTCACCAGTCCTGTAATATCCAGATATAAGTGGGACAGGCTGGGGAAAATACACCTGAAGGTGTGGCTCGGGCAGTGACTCCCGGCTGGTTCCCGTGGCAGATCCACCATCCTGCAGGAGAGCAAGGCCCTGCTGCGCTGCCGGGCGGGCTCGGACCAGGCGGTGGCCGAAGCCCTGTGTGCCATCATGCTGCTGGAGGACAGCTCCCCACGCCAGGCCCTGGCCGACTTCCTGCTGGCCAGGAAACTGGCCATCCAGCAGCTGCTCAACCAGCCACACCACGGTCAGTGCCACGGGGCTGCTCCGTGGGAAGGTGGGGCTGAGCCTTCCCTTCACCTCCTCATGTCCCCAGAGCGGGGATGGGTGATCCCCATAAATCTCACGGTGACAGGGACACTGCAAAATAGCACAAAAATTAACACTTCTCAGGGGCGTAAGCCAAGGCCACCTGTACTGGGGAAGCAGGGGGACACGAGGCTGAGTCCTTTGCCCTCCAGCCCTTCCCTGGAAGGGACCACAGGCCCTGGAACGCAGTGCCACTGACCTGAAGGGCTGCCTTGGCTCAAAGTCACCTCTCTGCAGGCGCAGGCATCAAAGCCCAGGTGTGTTCCCTGATGGAGCTGCTCACCACCACCCTGTACCAGGCCCACGCTGTCTTCTGCACCGTGCCCGAGGGGACGGCCCCGGACCCGGCCCTGCCCTGCGGATTGCTCTTCTCCACCCTGGAGAGCACCACGGGCCAGAACCCCGCAGGTGAGCCCTGCAGCTGCCCAGCTGTGTGGGCAGGAGGGTGCCCCGTGCTGGGCTGATCCCTGACTGTGATTCTAGGGAGAGGAGGGGTGCTGGAGGAGGATCTGAAGCTGAGCAGCTGGTTCAAGTACCTGCCGGAGTCCGTGGTGGAATTCCAGCCGGCCCTGCGGACCCTGGCACACCCCATCAGCCAGGAGTACCTCAGGGAGACCCTGCAGCAGTGGATCACCATGTGAGTGGGACAGGGCAGTCCCAGCCGGGCTGACTTCTTCCTCATCCCTTCATCCTCCTCATCCTTCGTCCTCAGTTCAGCAGCCAGAGGCAGCACAGCCCATCCAGCAGCCAGGCACGCTGTGCCAGGGCCTCCCCCCCTCACTGAGGTGAAACTTTGTCTCCAGGTGCAGCGATGACATCAGGACAGGGGTGAGGACCCTGCTGGTGTACGTGAAGAGCATGAAGGGGCTGGCAGGGATCCGTGACGCCGTGTGGGAGCTGCTGTCCGGCGAGTCCGGCAGCCACAACTGGGAGGCCGTGTGCCGTCGCCTGCTGGACAGGCCCGTGTCCTTCTGGGAGGAGCTGCTGCAGCAGCTCTTCCTGGACAGGCTGCAGGTGGGTGCTGTGCCCCCAGCTGTTGTCTCACCCAGCCCACGGTGCCCTGTGAGGGTGTGTTGAAGTGGCACACTGAAATTGGGTTTTTTTCCTCCTGGTTCTGTTGCAGACTCTGACCAAAGAAGGCTTCGACTCCATCTCAAGCAGCTCCAAGCAGCTGCTGGCTTTAGCCTTGCAGGAATTGGAAGTGAAAGGCGGCAGCTGTGCCCTGAGCAAGCAGATCCAGCTGGAACACAACGTGGCAACGTTCCTGTGGTCGGAGAGCCCCGGGGACCTGCCCGGGGACGCGGCGTGGGTCAGCGTGGGGCAGCGCGGGCCCTTCGCCAGGAGCGGGCTGGCCATGAAGGCGCAGGCGCTCACTCCGTGCGTGCAGAGCTTCTGCTCCACGCTGGACTCCAAGCTGAAGGCCAGGCTGGAGGATGTCCTGTCCTACCTCCCCACGGACGGCTCAGTCCCCAAGGAGCCCACGGTGCCGCCGCGCTCCGCCTTTGACCGCTTCGCCGACGCCGGCACCGTGCAGGGGCTGCTCCGCGACCGCTGCGTCGCCTGCGTCCAGCACCTCCTGGGCTGCGTCCGGGAGCAGCTCCAGGGCGCCCAGAGCCAGCTGGGCCCTCCTGGGGATGCCAAGCTCAACGCCGTGCTCTTCATGGCGAGGCTGTGCCAGGCCCTGCCCGAGCTGTGCCCGCACCTGCAGCGCTGCGTCCTGGGCCAGGCGGGCGGCGCGGAGCCGGCGCCCAGGGAGCCGCGCTCTGCCAAGAAGCTGGGCAAGGGCAAAGCCCAGGAAGTGTCCCCCGAGCAGGCCAAGTGGCAGGAGGTGAAGGCAGAGCTCCTGCAGCAGAGCCTGCTGGCTTATCAGCTCTGGAGCTCAGCTGTCACCAAAGTAAGGAGCTGTTTCCCTCCCCAGAGATGCTTTCTGGGGAGGGGTTCCCTGGCTGCCCACAGCTCCCTGGGGGTGGCTCCAGGGGAATGGTCTCCATAGGATTCACTTTGGGAGGTGCAGGGGTGCAGCAGGCCACAGGCAGGGTGGGCTGGCTGGCCTTGGTCCTGTTAGGACCGTCCTGTGATCAGGGCTTTGTTTTCGTGCTCCAGGGGCTGGTTCAGTGCTTCACCCACACGCTGCTGCTGGACACAGCTGGGGCCGTCCTGGCCACGGCCACCAACTGGGATGAGATTGAAATCCAGGAGGAAACCGAGTCCGGGAGCAGCGTGACGTCAAAGATCCGGCTGCCTGTGCAGGTATGAGGAGCAGCCTGTGGGAGGAGCCCAGCACTGCGTGCCAGAACCACTTGCTGAGCTGCTGGGGAGGTTGTTTGGTGTCACGAGCAGAGGACAGACACTCTCTGGTGCTTTTTGAGATACTCACCTCATGAGGACAGAGGTCAGAGGAAGGAAATAGGTCATTGTCGCTGTTTATCTCTATGAATAAGGTTGGCCCAGATCCTGTACAACTGAGCCAGAGGAGGACTTAGGCCTGATTTAAACACAGAGGTCCCAGGAGAGAGATTTCATGGAAGCTGGATGCCCTGAAGGACAGGGCTGCAGCAGTGGGACTGTGGAATCCTGAGGGAACTGAGGCGTGTGGCTTCCCAAGGGTGTGGTGGTGGCACAGGAAGGACCTCACGGGGACAGAGCAGGTGGCAGGGGCGAGGAGGGGGAGGAGGGCCAGGCCTGGGGTGAGTTCTGTGTTTGCACAGTGCGGGAGGGGCTGGGCAGGGAAGGGCAGTGACCCTTATCCGGTGAATTCTATTGATCTGAGGGAAAAAGCAGCTGGATGGGAACTCGGGAGGCCCAGGAGACGAGGGAGGGAGTAACAGCCCCAGGGAGTGGGTGGGCAGAGCAGGGTCTGTGCTGACAGAAGAGGCACAAGCAATTCTCACTGCACTCAGTGTCTGGTAAAGCCTTTTTGGGACTGTGGGAGCTGCTGCAACCCAAAATCCGGGCTGTCACTAAATCAGACCCTGTGAGATGCCCGAGCCAAGCTGTGGGGCAGAGCTTTGTGGCTGCTGAGGAGGTGGGACACTCCCACCACCCCTCTGAAGGGATGTGGAAGGGAATGGAGCTTACAGACCTACTGCAAATAAACTCTGCTGTCCCCTGCAGCCCTCATGGCACGTGCAGTGCCTCCTGTTCAGCCTGTGCCAGGAGGTGAACAGGGTCGGGGGTCACACCCTGCCCAAGGTCACCCTGCAGGAGCTGCTGAGGAGCTGCCTGGCAGAGGTGCTCGCTGCCTACGAGAAGCTGGTGGAGCAGAAGCAGGAGAAGGTACCGGGGTGTGGGATGGGAGCGTGGCTGGGACTGCAGGGGCACAGGCAGCTCCTGGAACAGAGAATGCCAGTCCATGACAGCTGGAAAGGGGACACCCTTACACTCAGCCTGCCTCCCCCAAAACTGGAGCAGAAGGGGAGCAGACAGCAGATTTCACACTCTGGCTGTGCCTCGGGGTTGGTGTTGTCAGACATTCCCCCTTGGGCAGCCTCCCCCGTGCCAGGGAGGAGCTCCATTCCCGCCTGTCCCGTTTGCAGAGGCCGGACAGCTTCCCCCTGACCCAGAGCAGGGCTCTGCAGTTACTCTACGACCTGAGGTACCTCAGCATCATCCTGACAGCCAAGAGTGAGGACAGCAAACCCAGCAGGATCAAGCAGGACTCCAGGTATGGCCCATTCTGGGCAGTGCTTTGGGGGACCCTAAACAGTGCACGAACACCGAGCTGATCCTCAAAACACAGGAGGGCTGGGATTCTATGGCCAAGGGCTGAGGCAGTGGGCTGGTCCCCCCTCCCTGTGTCCATAGGGATGCCCTCAGAGGATGCCCCTGGAGAGAGCTTCCAGCCAGGAGTTAAAGCCTTGTGTAAGCTCCAGCCTTGAGCTCTGAGGCGTCTCTCCAGGGGTACCACGGGGAGCGGGTTCCTGCTGCTGGGGTTGTGTAAGAGCTGGGAACCCTTGGGGCAGCTGCTGTTCTGCTGAGTAATTCCTGTTCTGCTCAGTCACCCCAGACAGGAAATCCTTGGCTGCTTCAGAGCTGGCATCACCAGGGTGTCAGCACTGACAGGAGCCCTCTGCTTGCAGGATGGAGAAGGTCATTGACTTCCTGGAGGGACACATCGACCCGTTCGACCTGGATGTGTTCACCCCACACCTGAACAGCAACCTGAACCGCCTGGTGCAGAGAACCTCGGTAGGGAGCAGGGCTGGAGCAGGGAGCAGGGCTGCAGAACGCCTTCAGCAGGGCAGCTGGGCTGGCTTTGAGCTGCTTAATGCCTCAAGATAAGCACTGGCACTTCCTTGGAAAAGGGGAGAGTGCTCGGTGCCAGCTGAAGATAAGAGGAGCTGGCTGAGCCGGCTGCACGGCCCCGTGTGTGGGGCTGGCTGAACTTTATCTGCCAGGATTCACTGGAGCCTGGGCAACACTAATTGAGCTAAGTAGTGCTGAAACAGGTCTGGGACTCAGCTGTGGGAATAATTAAACACGAGAGATAAGAGGGGGAAGGGAGACACTTCATGTTCCAACTCGGTGCTGACGGTGTGCCCGTGGACTCGCCACACACTGCGGGGTCAGCTCTGCAGGAACCCCAAATCCAAGCAGCTCCTGGTGCCTCCCAGCTGCTCTTCCCCAAATCCAAGCAGCTCCTTGTGCCTTCCAGGTTCTCTTTGGCCTGCTGACTGGGACAGAGAACCAGTTCACGAGCAGGGGCGGCACGCTGAGCTCGCAGGAGCTCCACAACATCCTGCCCTTAGCATCCAGCCAGATCAGGTGAGGCACCCGGCTCTTGCAGGCATTCTCCTGCCTCTAAGAAGCTGCTCTGGAATCGCTGCTTCCCACATTTCTTCCATCTCTTAAGGTTTGGACTTCTGCCACTGAGCATGTCGAGCTCCCGGAAGAGCAAGTCCACTGCCAGGAGCACGGAAAGAGTCCAGGTTGGTGTTTGAACTGAGCTGTAAAAATAGGAATATTTTCCCGATATTCATTGTCCCCCTCAACACTCGAGTTTGTGGGGAAAGAAGAAAGTAGCCAAGCATTATTTCACCTGATTTTTATTTTCAGTAAAATGAATCATTACGGCAGCACAGCAGGAGAGGGGTTGGATTTCTCCAGGACCCTCCAAAACCCCACCCTTTGCCCCTGTGGTTTTGGGGCCGCTGCTCTGTGGCAGAGCAGGCAATACCCACCCTGCAGGGGCAGTGAGGGTTCACATGGATGAGGGCAATGCATCAAAGACAACTCATTAAATAGGGCTGCAAGAAAGGCTGAAGGACAGTAGCTAATGATTTAACTCCTTTCCAGTGGGATGCTGCCCTGTAACCCCCGAGGAGGCCTGGCCAGGTACCCCAGCTGTGTGAGGAGTGTCCTGCTGCTCCCCTGGTGCTGAGCTGTAGCAGCCGATCTTTCTGTTGCTCCATCTCCCTCAGTTTCAAACACCTGCTTAGATGGAGCTCTGTGTGCTGGGTGAGAGCCAAGGAATACCTCACTGCCCTGGGAAGCAGCAGTTAATGTTTCCTTTAGTTACTACCAGCCCAATCCATCTGTGGTGGTCTCAGCAACTGGGATAAGTTGTTGAGACTTGACAAGAGCCAAGACAAGGAGTTAAAGGCCTGGTTTTACCAGAGTCATTTGAGATGATGTTCAATTTGCAACTCTCCTTCTCCATTACTCAGAATCATTTAGGACTAGACCCAGCAGAAAGGGTCTAAAAGCCCAGAACTTCCCACTGAAGGTATTCCTTACCTCTCACAGCTCAGCTGGAGTAGAGCATACAAGTGTGCAGTGATGTCTGGCTCGTTCTGTCACTCCCCTCAGCTGCTGTGCTGTGCTCAGCACACCCACGTCCTGTGCTAGCCACACTTCCCAGGATCCCTGACAGATGCTTGCTCCTTCTTCAATGCTAAAACTCTTCTGGAGAGGTTAAAATCTGCAGTTCTCCAAGAACAGCTCCTGCAGGGGCACCAGCTGTGCTTCTACCGCGCTGTGCTCCCTTGCTCCGAGAGCAGCAGCTCCTGCCCTGCTGCTCAGAGGGTTCTGATGAGTGTTCAGGGCTTTCACGAGCACTGAGTGACATCTGCCAAGCACTGAGTGACATCTGCCAAGCGCCTGTTGCTGCCAGCAGCGAGGGGGCCGTGCTGTGGCCCCATGTCTGTCTGTCCCTAACCCCAGCGCAGACACCGCTCCGGGCGCAGCTCTGGCTGCCTGGGGAGAGCCGTCGGGCCGTGGTTGCACCTTGCAGCTCCTGTTGACGAGGGGATGGAGGGAGCCACGGGGGTGCTGTGATAGTCAAGAGTCCCTTTTGTCTTCCCAAAGGGCCAGGCTGCACCTCCCGTGCTGCCCAGGGAGGACGAGGCGGCGCGGCCGGGCTCCCTGTTCCGGCAGCTCGTCGCCGAGGACGAGGACGCGGTGGCACCGTCCCTCTTCAAGCTGGGCTGGCTCTCGGGCATGACCAAGTGAGGCAGCAACCAATAAAACTGCTCTGGGTGTTTGTCTTCGCTGAGATCTCTCTGTCCCCGTGGCAGGAGCGGTGGCACCTCCGGGGTTGTCAGTGCTTCCCATCCTCAGAGCAGGGCGTGTCACGGGAACCAGGCACAGCTTGGATTGTCCTTGTGCCCCGGCTGCTGGAACAGAGGTGGAGCTGCTCTTTCACCTCCTGTCCTCGCATTGTTAAAAGTCAAAGAAAAAAATGCCAAAACAACCTACAGGCTAACAGAAAACAAAACATTTCACAGCTGGAAAGGGGTGCTGGAGCCGGGTAAGACTCCTGTGTCCTTCAGGCACCACCACCCTGCCCTGAGTGGCCCCTGCAGCACCTGCCCGACCTGTCCTGGGTCTGATTTCACATTTTCCTTCCAGTCCTGCAGCAGCGAAGCTCATGAGAGAAGCCTCATCACCCTGAGCTGGGTGGGAGCTCACAGCTCACAGGCCTCAGGACCTGCACTCACTGCTCCTATTCTCACTAACTCTAAATGCTCAAAAAATTATGTTGCCAAATCATTTTTTAACTAGTTTATTGAAATTAAAAAAAGACTTATAAAACTGAAGAGGAACGCTTAAGAGAACTTTACAGAAAGCAACAACTTGCTAACAAACAGATTAGGCAGTCGATTGGAATTGGACAGTTTGCAATCCTATAACACACATGTGGACTCCTCAGTCTCCTCTTGCCACGTACTTTAGAACCACCCCAAAAAGAATCCTATAAAAATTGCTTCAAAGCCCCTTTTGCATTGCAATAGTGCAGCAAACCACAAGTAAACAATCTCCTGTTAACCTGTTATTTCAAATATAGACTGAAAAGGCAACAGGCAATTTTGTGCAATTCCATTTTAACAAACTTTGAAGTTGAAATATCAAATCTACACAGTGCTGTCCCTTCACAGAAGGCAGGGAGCTGCTGGGTCATCATGTAGGGAGGCGTCCCCGGCTCTGTAGGCTGTGGAAGTGGGCTTCCTTCAGGATCTGGTTGATGTGGAAGTAAGGACCTTGGCTTAGTGCAGACTGCTCGTGGAAGGGCTGGGAGGAGACAGGGCTGGATCCTGCAATCCTGGGGTTGAGGCTGGACTCTGCTCTGTCGGGGCTGTTGATGCTGCTGCTGCTACAGCTGCTGCTGCTGCTGCTCCCGCTGTCACTGCTGGAGGACTGGGACACACAGAGGGTGAACAGCAACATCAGACATTTCTTCCTCACACCACGGAAGCAAACCTTTAGGATAAAGCCCTCCCTTCCACATCTCCAGCCCGATGGACTGAATAAATCCACCTTGGCACGGAGAGGCTGTTGTTGCCCACACCAGTGTCACAGAGCTGAAGGGACAAGCCTTCCCCCGGGGTTCAGTGACCTCTGGGATGTTGGATTTCAATCCTTCCCAGTTAAACCCCTCAGCTCTGCCCCCAACCCCACGGCAGCACTAGTGAAGTTTGCTGGATTCATCCGAGAATTGGAAAATAAAGAACATTCCCAGGGAGCTGCACGTGTCAGTACAGGCAGGCAGGGCAGGTTTGGCACTTCTGCTCTAGCAGAGGTGTGAGGGAAGCACCATGCAAAGCGTTTTCCTACGAGGCAATCCGAAAGTGAGATCTGAAGCACCCGAAGCAAGAGGCTGTTAGAAACCAGTGCACACAACTCCCCTTCTAACTCTCTGAACACCCTGACATCGAGTTCTCCTCTCCCAGTTAAGGACTCCATGGCAGTGTTAACTGGAGGTGTTCCACAGCAATTCCATACGAATTTACTTGACGTGACAGTGAAAGAGCAACAGGCACCAAAGAATTCCTCATGCAGCAAAAAGAACTCAGCATTTGACTGGAATAAGAGGCCAGGGCTCATTTGCCAGCATTTAGGATAACCACGTTTCATGGGAATGGCTGGAAGAGCATTTAATGCCATCATCATGAGGGATTCAAAGACATAAAACTGCTTGGCCCACACCATTTTAAGGGCTGCAAAGGAAAGGTTCCATTAGTCCCAGCTGGAATATTTGAGTTCTGTGTGATCTGCTGGTCAGGACCTGCAAATATTTGGGTGACTCAATCAGCAAGTGGCTACTCTGCCGTCCCATAAATGATTCATAAAAGCAGACAGAGTAAGGGACAGCAGCTAAAAAATCCACATTTTTGTAAGGATTAAGCCACAGAAGTCAAAGCTTTGTGGCCACAGCAGAGGAGGACAAATTTTGAGAAACCCTCAGGGATTTACCAGCCAGCACCACTTCCAGAAGGGCCTCGCCTGGAGAAACTCAGGAATGGTGCAAACTGCACCCAGCAGCGTGTCCAGGGCCCAGGGAGGCACTGTGGGTGTTCGGGGTGGAACACAACCCTCCCCCCGGCCCTGATCCACCATCGATCCTGCCCATCCAACCCGAACAAATTCCTTTGTTTTGCTAAGCACCAAAAACGCTTCAGCTCTGAGGGAGCACAGCAAGCCAAGCCAAGGGCCCCAGGCTGCGAGGAGAGAGAAACACACGCCGGGGTCATTCCCCAGGGAGCACAGATGGAACTCCACCAGCTCCTCTTGCTAAACCTAGAGAGGGAGAGAGCCCCGGCAGGACAGGGAGGAGCTGGGAGTGGTGCTGGGCAGCCCAGCTGCTGCTGCAGAGCGGCACAAAGAGTCACACGCGATGCTGGAGGGGTCACAGCAGCCTTGGAGAGAAACCCACCGCGCAGGACACTTTGTTTCCTTTTAGTCTGCGCTCCTTAGTGAGCTTCGTTACAGCCACCTTCTGCAAATCAAGGTAAAAACCCAAATGAGAGGCTGGCCTCGCTTGCTGCTCCCGTTTCACATCTCAACAAACATTTCCCAGCTGTTAGTAGCGATTGTTTTGTGCATCTGGGAGGTTTGTAAAGCTGGCAGTGTGTCCTGGGACGTGCTTCTGACACCTCAGGCTGGTGACAGAGGTGGTTTGTCAGACCCTCTTTATTTCCAGTTCTCTGTGCAAAGATTCACTAGCACTGGCACCCCTTTATCATTGCCCAAATCACGTGGAGCACCTACCATGTCCCCAGGCTGTGGTGCACATTCTGTAACGCATTTGGACTACAATTAGACAAGAAAAGAATCCTTAAAGTCATCAAGTCAGCAAGACAGGCATCAACAAAGCTTTACAGGGGCAAGCAAAGCAGCCCAGTGACATTAATGAATGCTTTAACTATCAAAAGGGCAGCTTCAAGCTTTACTGGGCTCATTAACCCTTAACATCACACTTTTAAGTTTTAAAACAAACAAACGTCCTGTTAAATGTGCAGATCTGTGACAAGCCCTCGTGACAGGAACTGCAGAAAGAGCCACTCAGCCCCTGCTGCTCTCAGCATCTTCCAAGATGAGTTTAACAGAGCCACGGTCTGGTTTTAGTTAGAACTGAAGAGCAGCCCTTCCCTCAAGAGAGGGGGACAAGAACTTTGATGTGCTCTGTGCCAAGAACCCGGCGGTGTTTCAATCCTGGCACCGGCCAGAACGAAGAGGAGCTACGAGAAATTGGGGTTTGCAGAAGTTATTCAGGAAGGAAAGGGTCAGCCAGGACACTCAGACTCGCTTCCTTCCCTGGGAAAATGAGAGCAAAGGGTTTTCATTGGTGATCCCCAGGCTGCAGAGCACAGCTGGGAATCTCAGCATTCCTGTGAGTGGGATTCTCCTTGGAGGATCCACCACAACTTCTCCTGGCTTGATTTTGGAGCAAAAATGGATGGATTTCTAAGCAAATCCAGGGCAAACAACACAGCTGAGCTCCTGGAAAAGGGAGGACAGGCTGAACAGGAAGCGAAATTCCATGGCAAAGGCTCTGCCTCGCTAATGTTTAACGTTGGCTGTAGCTCCAGCCCCGTGTCCGTGCCTGTCCATGGACTGAAGCCCAGAGCAGAGGTTTCTGTCACCCTCGGGGTGGCTGTAACCTGGGAGTGGCTTCTCCAGGAGCAGCAGGAATGGCACATCCTTACAGCAACTGGCCAGAAAGCAGCGCTGATGGAGATTGAAGAGAATCTGTTTCCATCCTGTTAAAAGTTGGAAGTCAGGGGTTCTGCCTGGCCTGGGTGAAGGGACAATCCCGTGGGAGAAAACAGCAAATCCTTTGGAATCGGATCTGGTTTGGGTGAGCAGTGGGATTCAAAGTGAGGGACTGAGGGATAACATCACCGAGCAGCCCAGGTTTGAACTGCCACTAAGGAAAAACCTCCCTCCACCTCATTCTCCAGAGCAAAACGTGCAAGACAAAAAAAAAAAAATGGGAAGAGACCCTGCCAAAAGGCAAGTCCTGTTTAAAGTGCAGCTGCCTGATTGCCATCCTGAGGTTGTGTTCTCAAAGAGGCCTTGCTCTGCAAGAGGGAACAGCCAATCTGAACCAAAACAGGCCAGAGGAATCAGGACTTTGGGTAAGGTTTCACAAAAAGCAGGTGTGTGACACCCTGCGATGAAAAGTGACTCTCACGTGTTCTTGGAAGTCACAAATTGCTCCCACTCCCCCTTTCCCAGGCAATATCCCAAAACCAGAGGGGATTTTTAACCAGCAAGAGGTGTCTGCACACAGCAAAGTGTCAGGAAAACTCAGTACAAGCGTTCCAAACTGGCTGAGACTTTCCAATCGGAAGCACTCGTGCACAACGAGCACAAGGATTTCTCCCTTTGGCACAGGAAGTCCTTAACCAAATGTTGGAATAATACAGATTTAATCTCGTGGCTTGAGTTTCTGGGCATGCTCAGTTCGGGGATCTAACAAGAAAACAAGGCAGGGAGGGAGGAAAAAAAAAAAAAAAGGAAAAAGCTCTATTCATCAGGAGAAAACATTGGGAATTCTGTTCCCCAGAGAACGGGGCCGGTGGTGTTTGGGAAGCTGTGTCCACATTCCTCAGCAGTGAGAGCTCCTCCCTGCCTCACACCAGGGTTTAATGTGTTAAAACCAGGCTTTTTTTACCAGGCAAGTGCATGCAAGAAGCAGAGTCTCTGTTAGGCTGAGCAGTGACCTTGCCCTGGGTCAGCCATGCCCGAGCTGTCCCCTCGCAGCACCCAGGAAACCAGGCCAGGGTTAAGGTCACCCCTCCAGCGTGGCCACAAAGCCACCACTGCCAGCCCTGCTTTTAGTGGCTCTGCCCGAACACCAGGTGTTGACACGACAAGCAAAGGTGCTTCTGCCACTCACCATCAGGGGTTTTCCTGATATCCTTAATTTCATTACTCCTACTTCAATCCCTTGTTCCACACTAAATCCGTCCTCCTCCCGCCACAAAGCTGCTTTAGCCTTTAACTACTCTACACACACGGAGGGGTTTGACCTGTTGGACAAGTGATTCAGTGTCAGATGGCAACAAACCAGGGCTGCTTCTCCCCATCACACCCCAAAAATGCAAAGTCTCCCTCCTGAAAGAACAGCAGCACAGGGCACTTTGAATCCCAGAGAATTCCTTCATGATGGACAGCAGCTCTTAAAGCATTTTCCCAGCAGTGTCCTATCACATAATCGACTTGTACAGGTTAAAAGAGTCTCCCTCACAACAGGAATGTATAAATATGTATTTGAAACCATTTCCAGATTATAAAAGGGCTCAAAGTTACACAGCAACTGAATATTTTCTGCGAAGTACAATTACCAGCTGAATAATTGTGTTAATTCTGTAATAATTCAGACTGTAATTGCTCATTACAGTCCACCTTCAAAGTGAGAAGGCTCTAAAAAACCAAGGATATTTCCAAAACCTTCAAAGAAATTAATTTCATTAACTTCCAGGGATGCAGACCAGGAGGGAGCCTCTGCTCTGCACCCTCTTTTCCATGAACATTTTGCAACACAAGGACATTGCTCCCAGTGAGTTTTCAGGTGATTCAAACAGGCGACATCTCAGGAAATCTGGCAGCAGTTGGGAAATCAGCATATTATTTTTAGGGAAAGAAATCTCAAACTGCAGCAAGAGAACACCTGTCTGGTGAGGGGTAAGAAAACAAGAGAGTTTATCCCGCATCCAGCAATAAAATCATGGAAAATATGAGAAAAAACCAAATAGTTTGAGTGTTTTAGCTGGGGATGAGTCTTGCTTAAGCTGAGCAGCTCTATCAGAGCATTTTTTGCACATCAGATAAGGCCTGCCTGGAATGTGTTGTGTCTTTCTCCCACAAATAATCACCTCACTGTAAGTGCAGGCAAAGGTGATGGTCAGGCAAAGCGAGCACAGGGACACATCCACCCTGACCATCTGCTCAGCTCTGGTCACAGCTCACCCCACACAGCAAAACCAGCCATGGCAGGAAATTATTTCCCCGGGTGTTGCAAAGCAGGATTTGAAATGTCTTCCCAGAAATATTCAGGCCAGGGATAACCAGGCTCACTGGAAATGCTGATTTCCAAACTGCCCTTTACAGATTTCAGCCTCTGATGTCACCAAGTCAAACCTCACGACCTCAAACACAAAGCTAAGAAATAAAAATGGAAATAAAAGATACACAGGATATTCCAACTGCTGTTGAAATGCAGCAGGGAAGGGAAGTGGGTTTGCCTGGGAAGGCTCTCACCTCGGTGTCCCACGAGTCCTGGAGGACAGTGTTCCTCGTGCTACGTTTTGTCTGGGGAACGTGACCATCATCTTCATTGCCATTCCTTCTCCTCTTCCTGCAGGAAATTTGGGGAGAACATAAACGATCAGCTCACTGATCTACCCTCTGGCTGGTTCTCTGAAGGCACCCAAAAAAGCAGGAACACCTGATAAATTACTGCAGGAGGCATCCAGACCCCTGAGGTGCTGTGGACTCCCACATTCCCCTTTTAGCTGCTGCCTGAGGGCACAGAGAAAAGGATCCTGTTTCTCACAAGATGCTTCCTATCAGTTTAAGGGACACGGACTCCCATTAAAACCATCCTTCTAAATAAACTCGTTTAACAATTGTCAGCCTTGCGCATCTAAAAATAATCCCTGGGCTCGGAGTGACACCTGACAGGCCGGGGACAGCACCAGGACAAGTGGCAGAGAGCACATTTTCCATGACCACCCAATTATTCACCTGCTCACAGCACGCCACAAGGCCCTTCTTTAGTCTCTCCACTCTGACAGTGTTTGGAGTCGAGTCACATTCCAAAACAATCCTATTTCCCACGTTTTTCCCAGATTTTGTCAGGAAACCCCTCGTGGAAAACAAACTCTTCCCTGTTTCTGACGTATTTGCCACCCTCTCGTGACACCTTGTACTGTCTGGCCCGGCAGGCACAAGTTTTAACCTAATTTTTATCCAAATCTTTGCAGAATTCAAGGCAAAGGAGAGTTTGGAGGAGGATAATGGGATGGGGGCAGTGCTAATATTCCCAATTAGAGGAAATGAAGGGAAGACCTCAAAGACCGGGTTGGACAGGACTTGGAGCAACCTGGGATAGTGGAAGGTGTCCCTGCCCATGGCAGGGGTGGGACTGGGTGAGATTTAAGGTCCCTTCCAACCCAAACCATTCTGGAATTCCATGACACGGACACAGCAGCTGATCCCCAGCAGCATCCCAGAATTCCTGCCCACACAATTTCCACACAAACCCCAAACGACTCTCCCCACCGCACAAACACGACGAGGCAGCCAGGATCTCAGCAGCCTCCAAAACACCGGATTGGAGCTGTTTTGGTGCCTAAAATTAATCCGTGCTCGAATGAGTCAAACCAGACCGAGGGAGGTATTTATAACCGGAGCCTTTCTCACAGCCAGGCTGTGCAGCAGCCTCAGCTGCCAGCGTTTGGCCCACGCCTGCACCCGGGGCTGCCTCCCCGCTGCCCATCCCCGGCGCCGCAGGCACCGAACGCCGTCCCTCGGCTCGCCCCCGCCCCGGAACATCCTCCGGGGAAGGGACATTCCCCCCTCACCCCACGTTTGCCTCTGGATCCTTCCTTTCCTCAACACAGCAGTGACCTCGACACCTCCAGCCCAGCTTGGACGGGGCTCGGAGCACCCTGGGCTGTGGAAGGTGTCCCTGCCCACGGCAGGGGTGGGATGGGAAGGGCTTTAAGGTCCTCTCCACCCCATTCCCTGACTCCATGATCCCCCACCGCCTCACGGCTCCGGCCCAGCTCCCACCCGCTCCACGATCCCTCTGGTTCCTCCCCCAGCAGGCCGAGAATCTCCCCCGAATCCTCAGCATCCCCCACGTCCCTTCGCCCTCCCGAACGCACCCAGCCTCCCCCTCCGAAACCTTTAACCCCGCAGCCCCATTTCACCCCTGCCGGCGCTCGGGGGCCGCTCTCCCC